>JAOXNO010000020.1:11775985-11790579 GCA_028565335.1 Limnodromus scolopaceus
GTTTTCTGGGGAGAAAACAGTTTATTTCAATGGTGTCACAGCTAGTTCTGAAACTAATGATGATTTCCCAGTATATGGCAGAACTGGAAAATATAGCAGCAACTCTGAAAGTAAGGAGCGATTGCCTGCTTATCCCATTCTGCGCCCGTACAGAAATGGCTTAATGGTTAAAAGTGGCAAGTTGTCCAGCAAGCAGGGAGTGAACCACGAGGGCTCGCTTCACCTCAGTAACAGTGAAGACATGAAACTCATAGGGATGCCAGATAACACTTTTGTGCCTGTGGATATCCTTGAGGAATTTGACAGCAGCGCTTCTGATGAGTTTCAGTACTCACCTGCTTCAGATGATGAAATGGAGGAACTTGCCGCCCTTTCACAAACGTGGTGTGATTCTGACATCAGCCATTTGAGAAACTTAACTGTTAATTACCCTGCAAATTTTGGCTCCCAGTTAAAGGCCAGCTGTGATAAAAAAAGCAAGACTAAAGAGAGCAAACATGGTCATCCTGTGAAAGACTTAACACTGTCTCCTGTTGAAGAACCCAGCGAGGAGTACATAGACACGATGGATGAACTTCAGTGTCTGGTAGAATCAGTTTCAGAATACTTGGCTGAGAAGGAGGAAGAAATCAGCAAATTTGGTACATTGCCAGAGACCAGAAGAAATGTTGAGAGCATGTCACTGAAGCAGGGTAATGCTGGTAATTCATTAGAAGGCAGGAATTCTGAACAGCCCAAACATCCTGCTGCAGAGGAGAGTACCAAGGGCAAATCTGAATCTCTCCCAGACCTGTCAGGTGTGAAGAATACAGTGAATTCCCTGTTCAGCTCTTTCACTGAAAAGGTGGGGTCAAGCACAAAGCAGCTCACAGCCTCTGTTGAAAAGCTTGTTTCTTCCACTCCAGAGAAGACAGAAAACAGAAACTCATCAGAAAGTGCAATCTCAAATGTATTTTCTAGTAAGCCCAAAAGCGAGAGTTCACCTTCTGGAGTGACGGCAGATAATAAAGCTGACACCAAGTTTTCCATTCACTCTTTGCTGCCATCCCAGGTGAGTGGTGATAAAAAAGCCCAGAACATAAACTCCAACATGGCGGAAACAGCTGAGATGGACAGTAAGGCTTCTGCTCCGCATCATCTCCAGCAATCACAAGGAACTACCGCCAGCAGCCAGCAGAACCAACATTCAGTTGTGAATTCTGTTCTAGGCATGTTTAATCCTTTAAAGATCTTCTCAGAGAAGGAAGTGCCAAAACAAGAAGTCATAAAAGAAGAGCACATCAAGGAGGACAGCCATGCTGTGAAAGATGATGAGGCAAACAGAAGTCAGGGACCATCTGGACAGACGGCAGCCAGGACCACCAGCAACGTTATTCCGGAGGTACGGACGAGTGAGAGTAGAAGCGAGGCAGAGGTAAATGCAAATGGCACTTCTGTGTCTTCAATCTTTGGCAGGCTCACAAACTCAGTCAGTTCCTTCAGTCTGAAAGCCAACTTTGATGGTCTCTTGGCTCCCAAGCATCAGGATGTGCCACAGAAGCAGCCAGATTTGCGTCATGCTACAAATCAGCCAGATGCCACTGTGAAAGGGGGTGCGCCCACTGCCCAGGAGCAGCAACCTCCTGTGAGTCACTTAGGGGATCAGCATACCACAGGTCATGGACTAGGAAACAAGCAAAACAAGGGTAATGTGGAACTTAATTCACAGACTCAAGATCAGGGTACAGCATCTGAAAGCTTTTTCAGTCCACTCAAAAAGTCCTTCAGTCAATTGTTGCTTCCTTCTGCTGAACAAGGGCAGAAAGAAAGTAAATCTGAGCATTTTAAAGGCCATAAATCTGAGGAGGATGTAAGACAAAATAGTTCATCAAAGGAAGAACATTCATTTCCTTTCACTGGGAAACTTCCTTTTTTCAGTGGGGTGGGTTTTTCAGAAAAGCAGGAACAAAAGAATGAGAAAGGGGGCTTTATTCCTTCATTATTTAAATTTTCTTCTGCAGAAAATCTAGCATCTTCACAGGACCAAAAAAGTCATCAGAGCTCTAGTGGCATTTCTTTGCTTGAAGACAGAAACAGTAAATCAGAAAATACCATTTCATTAAAATCTAGCTCTGTTCCAAATTTATCAGACCCTAAGGAGGAATTAGGACAAACAAGAAACGTGAATGAGGAAAACCTACCTAGTGCCCAAGTAAGTAGAAGAAAACACCAGGAGAGTGCCTCTGCTACCTCTAAGGCTGCAGGAGAGCAGCAGAGAACTAAGAGTACTCAGGAACAACCTAAAAATGTAAAAGGAGCATTGACAAGAGAAGGACTAAATGCATCAGACTTAAATGACAGCTCAGTTGAATCCATCTCTTCAGCCAGAGGGCCAGAAGCTGCAAATGCAGATGATATGCAGAAGAAGAACACACCGGGTTTTCTTTCTGGCTTTCTTCGCATTTCTTCCAATGAAAAAACAGCAAATAATCAAGACTTGACCACTAAAAGCGAGAGTGATGGCCAGAAAAACACTTCTCCTGGATTATTTTCTGGCTTATTTAAGTTTGCTTCAAATGAAAACTTGTCTGAATGTAAAGAAGAGAAGGTTAAAACAAACCCTCCAAGCTTGATGAAACTTTTTGACAGAGGTGAGGGTTCTAGCTCAGAGACAATGCCCAGCAACTCAGGAATGGTTTCTGACACTCAAAGAAGCACTGGAGTAAAGCAGGAAGCTCCCAGCTTCTTAAAAAATCTCCTGCCCAAACCAAAGGAGAAACTGGATAATGTGAAAATGATGCAGTCTTCCAAAACTACTGACCAGCCGTCCAGTGCAAAAGTAAATAAAAGAGCGGAGCTCCATGTTCCCCACTGTGGGCATCCTGTGCTCCCTGATGCTCTAAATCTTCAAGACAAGGTACAAGACTTATCTGGAAAGCCTGTAAATAGTAGGCATATCCCTTATGAAGATGCAGAATCTAGAGTTTTCCCAACTGTTCTAAACAAAGGATCAAATGAATTTCTCAATTTGACTAATAAAAGCTATAACCTTACAGAGAAGTACTCAGCTTATCAGGAAACAAGAAGCCATTCTAGCTTTGAATGGGAATATGAAGTGGGGGAACTGGCTGACACTCATGAAATAGCAGTACCTGTTTACTACATGTTAAACCAGAACTCCGTTCTGCCCCCTCAGTTCTTGGACTGGCCTGAAAATGACATGGTGGTGAATCTCTGTAAAAAGGATGGAAATGCCAATGTGATGGATTGGCAGAGTAATGCCAACTTTGATGGACAGAGTTTAGATTTAAGTGTAATGTCATATGAGTCATTTGACCAGTTAATGTTTCAAGATGTTTGTTCAGAAGAAAACGATGCATGGACTGCTAATTCTCTCAATGAAAGTTATAGCACCTTTCCACCACTTGAAAGAGATGGCAGTTACTCATTTGAGGAGTTGCCCATGGATTTAAGCTACTCCTCTGGCTGTGATGGAACTATGTGGACTCTAATTGACCAGGAGACTTTAAGTATGGATGAGAGCTTTATGTACTCATCCTACAGCCAGGAGTATCAGGAGTGGCTAATGATGCTTGAGCAGGGTATGTGGTGGCCATCAGAAGATGGTGATTGTGGATACTACATGTACAGTGATAGCCAGTACGTGTATTCGCTGCTCACTGATCCCACTGGACAGTATGTCTATGTGTGTGCTCCTGAAACGTATTCCTACCCAGACTGCTGGGATTATAATTTTCAGATGGATTCCATTCCAAGAGCTGTTCTAGAAGACAGCACAATTGCTGTTTGTGGTTTTAAAGTCCCTCTTGGCAGTGAAGATGAGCTGTTTTGGTTTGCTGAAGAAGAGTCTTTAGATGATTATACAACAAATAAACCCCTGGATTTGTCAGTAGCTTTGCAGAGGAGTGATCAACTAATGAACATGAATTTGGAGACTTTTTCACAAATGTTTGAAGAGTCTATTTATTATCAGAGAGAGCAGCCATTAGACTTCTCAGGCTATAAGCTTCAAAAACTCAAAGTAGACTTTAGACCTGAGAAGGAATCCCTGAATTGTTCAGAGGAGCCTCCACTAACCCTTGATCTCAGGACACATTCCAGAGCTGCTTTCAATAGATCCCTGAGTAAGGAGGTCCACAGCAAGGAATTGGATAAGGCTGTCCCCGTGACAACTACTGCAAGTGTATCATCAGGGTTCTTTGGTTTCCATCTGTTTCAATCTACTCCTAAGGCTGAAGAAACCGTGGCATCTACTGAAAGAGTAACAGAAGCAAAAAAGACTGAGGAAGATAAGAAAACACCAGTAAACAAAGTTAGCTCCTTATTTTCCGCTTTGGGTGGACTAATTGGAAAGTCTTCAGGTCCTGAACCTGAAACATCAGAAGATTCTGCCTTGAAGAGAATGGACACGCAGTCAAAATCATCTGAAAGTAGAACTGATGTTTTATCACTTGCACCGAGCAGAAAATTAGATGAGGCACGAGCAGAGCAAAAGTTCCCTGTTACATCAGAACCAAGAAGAAATACTTCATCAGAGCTTAAGTTGGAGGCTGCTAGAAATGAAAAGCCAGAATTAATTCAGAATGAAAACATCCGTGTTAAAAAACCAGGATTAACAAGATCTCCTTCTCAATTGAGCCAAACTGCTCCAGATGGCAGGCTCGTACGAGAAGATGGACCTGTTAAAGCAACACCACCTTCCAGGCATCTCGAAAGGCAGGCAAATATTAATGAAACTGGTCAGCCACAGCCAAATCAGAGCCACCCAGCCACTGAGCCTGAGGAGACGTTATTTAAAAGCGCTCTGAAATTGTTCAGTCTCGGAGAAGATTCTCCTGCAGGCTCAACTGCCAACAAAACTCAAACTTCTGGATTTTTTGATTTCTTCAAAACACAAGTAGGCAAAGCACCACAGCCATCACCAGAATTGGAAAAAAGCCTAAATGCTAAACCAGAAAAAGTGGTACAGCCGGAACAGAAGGAAACCTCCAGCATCTCATCATTATTTGGATCCCTTGGAGATCTCTTCAAAGTGGAGGCTGTTCCTTCTCAACCAACCTCAAGTACTACAACTCTGCCAAAAACCAAGAGCAGAACGGTGGCTGAGTCGAGGCAACAAACTGAGAAGTCCGGGGGTCTTCAGAGTGGCAGTATGCCGTGTCTGTCCTCCACTGCTAAGGAAGGGGTGAGAACAGAAAACAGGAACAGGCAGGTTTCTCCTAGTCCTGGGGCGCAAATGGAACAACGAAGCAGAAAAGCTCAGGAGGAGACTCCTGAGAGTAAAAAAGTGCCTCCTGGAAACTCTTCACAGAAGCCAATGGGTGTAGGTCCCAAAATAAGCCAATTGAGTCAGTCAGCTGTGCAGCAAAGCAGTGTACCCACGGTTACACCAAAGCCACAAGGAGGAAATCGTTTAGGAGGCACAGCTAATCAGGCAAAACCAAAGCCAGATCAGACACCTAAAGAGTCGGGGTTCAGTTTGCCGTTCAGCTTTTCTGATATCACTGCTTCAAAATCACAGCCAGCGCAGACGGCCAGTAGGAGTATATTCTCCTTCTTCACTGGATCAGAGGAACCAAAGCCTTCAGCACCTGCTCCAGCTCCTGCTAGTGGGAAGCAGCAAGAAACAGAGGGGCTGTTTCATCTGCCCTCCTTCTTCTCCAGTGGTCCAACTGCTGAGAAGAGCGTACCTCAAAGAAGTACTAGCTTTAGCTTCTTCAGTTTGACATCCTTTTTGGATGAAAAGCCACAAACTGCCCCAGGACAGGAGAATAATACAAAACCAACTGAACCAGTGAACTCTAAGCCGTATGTGAAGCAAAACATTTCCGCTGACCCTGGTGTTAAAACTAGCAGTTCTGCCAGGCCACAAGATACAGACAATAAAAAAGAAGTTGATGATATTATTGCAGCAGTGACTGGCAAAAAGATGTCTAATAATGTCACAATCCCAGAAAATAAATCAGAACTGCTGGCAGTGGATAATGTAGAAAGTGTTGCTGTGGTAGCTGGAGGGAGTGACTTAGAGAAGGTTCCACAGACTGATGACACTGCAGTAACCGATTCGGCTTCTTCTGGTCCTTGCCTTCAGACTCCCAGTGTGCAGGAGGGTCCTCAGGGCCAACAGCCCACTTCCCTAGGGGCAGAAGAAGATGCTTTGGATAGCAAGGGGAAAATGGACAGTGTTGCACTTCCTATTGATAAAGAAGAGCCTTATTCTTCAAAAGAACAAGCTTCTGAAAAGAAAGATTATAGTATGGATAAAATAGATTCCCCGAGTCTAAATGACTTAAATGTTATGAGTGACATGAAAAATGAAGTGGTCTCTGAAGAAGTATGTGTACAGCCTGAGTTGCCAGAACGTAAATTGCCCGAGCAAACTCTTGGTGACAGGTTACAACAGGCACAAGAGCTATGCTCTCCTAAAATGCCAGAGGCATCTAATTTGCAAAACAAACCTAAGGAATCTGAGGGTGATAAATCAGTACTGGATTCTTCAGTTGAAATGTTTTCAAGTTTCATGACAAAAATGAAACCAACTAAAACATTATCTGGTTTCTTTTCCCAACCTCAAGCTACTGCACCTCCTACTGCACAGAAGAAAAGCTCCTCTTTCTTTGGTTTCTCATCCCTCCCAAGTGGCCCAGCACCAGCTTTCACAAATGATCTGTTTGGCATCTTCAAAGGTCCAAAAGAATCTCCAAAACAAATGCCTCCAAAATCCACCCCTAAGCCTCAAAGTGGTAGCGTGGAAGTTGTCACTGGGTCTGTTCCAGGAAAGGCCTCTAGAGAGACAGAAAATACAGCTGCAGCCAGAGATACTAAAAGAGACATCTCAAGCTCTCAGAAGCAGGATGCATTACCTGTTTCATCAGAAGAAAACTCCGCAAAAGAGTCTCCTATGAAAACAGAAACTGAGGAAAACAGGAACTTGGAAACCTGCAAAGAGGAACCTTTGAAGATCACTCCAGAGACAGTGGTCTCTAGTGAAAATCAAGCCCTCGAGGTTCTGCAGCTGGATAACAACGCACAGCCTTCTGAGACAGCAGATACTAAGCCATGCCAGTCTGATTTCAGTAAAGCTGTTGATGCAGTGCAGGCTGAGACCACTGACCAGACTGATGCAAATACATGCCAACTAGATGTGGAGTCTTCACACGTAACAGAGGAGCAGACTGCTTCTACAGAGAAGGCAGCTGTTGACATCCTTCAGACTGGCTCTTCTGATGGGCTTGAACTGGAAATAGAAGCCCCAACTAAGGGGGAAGACACAAACCTTTCCCATTTGGACGAGAGCGCTACACTTGAATTGGAGCCTGCTCTTACAGGGGATCAGGCCAACGCTGGTGTTGATCAGCAGGACGTGATCAGTGGTAGTGGCAGGGAGCCCACAGCTTCAGCTGATGAGCCCAGTCTTCATCTGCTCCAGCCAAATGAAGAGAAGACAAATGAGGTAGAACAGCAAACTGCTGAACAGCAGAAACATTTAGCAATTGATGAGGTGCCTGCAGAAGGGATCTCTTCCAAATCTGACTTGAAGAAACAAGGTAAACTTAATGACATTCCTCCAGATGCAAACAGTGGTAAAACAGTCTTTGAAATACCAAGCATACCCAATTTGCCAAAATTCAGCTTTATGTCATCTGCTGATAGTGGAAAGCCATTTGGGTCATTCTTCTCTCAGCAGCCAATTTCTGTTACTAAAGCAGGGGCAGATCAGGGTCTCATGTCCAGCTTTAAGAAACTTTCTTCCACTCTGTTTGAAGGAGGTAGTGAAGAAAAGGTGAGTAAGCCAGAGAGTGCCCAAGGAGCAGTATTTGGGAAAAAGCTAGATTTCTCTTTTCCCTGGCAAAAAGACAACAGGGAGACCTCTGCCAAAAGGGAACCACATGTACCACCACAGGCTTTGTCAAAACCAGATGACAAGGTGTTAGGAACAGTCAGTTCAGATGAAAACTCAAAATCTGCAGTCTCAGATCAACTGACTGATGCAAATATAGAAGTAAACTTGTCTTCAAAGCAGCCTGACACTGTAGACAATGAACTTTCCAAAGAACCATCTGGTGCAAGCGCTGTTGATGATACATCCAACAAAGAGCTGGGAGAGAAGCTTGATAAAGAGTCAGAAGATCAGCAGAACATGATTTCAGGTGAACTGCAGAAAGAAGATGGGCCAGAAGAGCACACACCAGATGAGCCTGAATTGAAAGAAACGGAGCTTGATTCTGCTCCTAATGGAGCAGTGCTTCATCCCAGTGCACAAGCTGCAGCTCTGAATAGTGTGGAACAACTGAATGAGAAAAGGCTAGTTACAAACGAGGCATAATAAATGGCTTCAAGTCTTTTGGCCATTTATAATGCAATACTGCAGCAGTAGATATTGGCCTTGGTGTCTGATGTTTGTAGCTCAGTCCCATCCCCTATTTATTGTGAAGTGTTTGTAGCATTTCTGATAATTGTCACAGGGGATGTGGCAAATGGCAGTCCCTAGTTACATGCAAGCCCTTAGACCATTGACTCACCTTTTCCTACTCTTTTTTTCTGTGTGATTGAATTTCCCATGTTCTTAAACTGTGTCCCACTGAATGAGATGCTTCTAGTGCTAATTTCATTAGCTTTTCAGAAGTTATATTCTTTGTGTGTTAATTCTGATGCATACAATTCACTTTGCTTTCTTGTTTAGTGATAATTACGTTCTATTTGTAAGAAAAAATGTAACACTAGGTAGAATGTATTGGAATGAAAGAGCATTTTGTTTTCAAAATGCAGGGTAAAGACTTTTAATTTTAGAGAGAAGTTTAACTTACAGCTGATGTATTATAGAGCTAAATAGGTTCATTTCACATTATTGAGGATTTTAAAACATTTTCAGAGATACCAGTGAAGGCATTCTAATGCTTGCTTTTCCTGCTGTGGAGAGGTTATTTCATGCAGTTAGGAAAGCCACTAAAGGAAGGTATCAGTATTTCATGAGTCTGTATTCAGTCCTGTGCATGTATTAAGTTACAATTGCTCTCAAAAATCAAAACAGAGACTCACTAAACTTATGTCTCTGTGTGACACAAGTGGAACTTGTGCCTCTGATCACACAATTCCAACACTGCACTTCCAAAACTTCCCATCCAGCTTCAAATTATGGGAAGTGTGCAAGTGAAAGAAATATTAGTGCTGCTTAATTCTTGGCCATAGTTTTCCTGTCTGCATGAGAAATATCCATCCACTGTATTTTGTGTGAGGATTCTAGGAATTCAGTCCTGGAAGTGGTGTCCTGAATCACAGAGATCACATCCCTATGGCACTGTTTTTTTTTATATAAATTAAATTATTGAAAAAGCTCTATTGGAGTGAGACATACCTCTTCCCTTTGAACAATTGGTCTTCTTTTGTAAAAGGTTTTAAGTTGATAGTCTTGACAACTTAATCTTATCATAAATGTATAATATATATCAAAATAAAGTTAACTTTAAGTTAACTGTACTTCTTAACAATAGTCCGCTTAAACAGTCATGGTGAAGACCTTAGCTGCAATGAAACTGCAGAAGACAGGAGGACTTCCACTCTGAATTGCTATGTTTCCATTCTTATTCCTGTCTGGTTATTAGAATATCTTCACTGGCAGTTTCTAGCTGATCTAGGGTGAAGAAGTAGTCAGTTGGTGCAAGAAAGACCATTGGCATGTATGGTCTATATACTGGTTGGCTGTGTATGAAGTATTTCTACTGCCTACCAAAATTTTCAGCTTCAGAAGTCTAAATTTAGTTCAGGGAAAATAATAGTTAAATATGAACTCATAACATGTTTTTTCAGTAATACTTAGTGTCCACATTGTTACATGTGCAGATTGCTTTGCGTTTCCCCAAGCCACTGTTTTTCCTGATGGATTTTTTTATTTTCTCATAGTCCTGCTGGCAGTAGTAGATATGGCTCCTCTTGTAATGTCAGCCAGGGAAGCTCTCACCTAAGTGAGCTGGACCATTCCCATGAAAGTGCCCATGGCTCTGAGCAAGAAGATGATCACCAGGAGGGAGAGTCGAATCATTCCTACCACAGTTCGGGCAGCTACCAGAAGGATGGTCAGGCATGGCTCAGGGAGCAAGAGGAGCCTTGCAGCAAAGGAGAGGAGGAGAAGGTCTGCGAGACAGAGGAGAAACGTGCAGACCATTCTGCAGCCACGTTACCTCTGGAATATGAGAAGCCCAAGGATGTTGATGCAGGAGCCCAAGTGAGGTAGGTGAAACTATTACTGAGTTCTTCTCAACTGATTCAAAAAGGATTCCTCTCTTTGCTATTCCCTGGGGCAAATTATGTAATTGTTTTTACAGTCTTCTCTAACAACTAACTTCGATGTTGCTGATCTGTGAACCATTTTTATGTGCGGGACCAGTTATTTATGAGACATTGGCTAAGCTTAAACTATGTTTGCTATGTATGTAGAGAGGCCTGCTAGTGCCTTGAGGCTCATTTGCTGCATTTTCTGTTTCTGGTTTGATGAATGTAGTCTGGCCCAAAGACAGCTGCTGCCATTACCCATGTGTGATCAAGTTTACGTGTGAGCAACCAAGAACTACATCTAGTCATGGTTAGAGCTGCACTAGTTCCTTACTTGTGTAGTAGGCTACCACTTTTAGTGTTTATGTAGTTGTAGGTTGTAGAATTACAATTTTGAATAGACACATTGCTCTGACTCACTTGTGGCAGCTTTTCTTGTCCTTGCACTTGGGCTTTCCAAACTGTCAGTAGTATTGAAAACAGTCTTTAAGAGTATTTCATCTAAGTTTGGGGGAATCATGTGCTGGGTTTTGTACAGGTTTTACAGGAATTTCAAATTTCACTAGTTAACTTTGGGAGTGACTTTTTTTCTTTGAGGTGGTGAAGTCATTGCAGCTCCTGTTGTAGGTATGGTTATACTTTCATAAGTATGAGGGATTGTTTTCCTCTGGTTCAGTTAGGTCCATGGAAAGATGTCTGCCTGTCTGTACCCTTTGAAGTGTACAGCTGGTGTCACTGTGCTTATATGAGAGAATTAACCACAGCAGTTCATGTGTAGGCAATCCTTACACTAAAGATGAAAAAAGGAAAGCAAGACTTGAAAAAGCGTTAAACTGTTTATAAACTCTGAGTCACTTTCCTCTTCTCCTTACAGAGCAGCAGGAGTCTTGTCCCAGAATGGCTGGCCTATATTTGTTCTCAGGGAAGGTTATTCACATAGTCTATTTTGGGCTAATTTAGGCATCTGACTTGGATACTCCTGCATCACTGGCACTCGTTCTCTCGGCTGTCTGGCAGTGCCTTCCTGTGTCCATGGAGTATGCATAGGACTGAGTTCTGAACGTTGATCCTTGGAGCTGCACCTGAGCTAGATGCGTAACATGGATTCGTGTTGCTCCCAGCTATGGGGTTTTTTTTATACTGTCAGCAGTGCAGGGTGCTTTTCAGACAGGGAAAGATGTTTGTTTCAGCAATTTATGCTTCAACAACATATGAAAGAAGGAATGCAACCAAAGGCCCAAGGTGTCATGAGGTTGGGGAGTGTAAGATGTGCTGTGAGGCACTGAGATGAGGCATTGCTGCTAAAGGCAGCATGCCCTCTTGAAAAGGTGTAGGAAAGGGTGGAGTGAGAAAAGTGCCATCAATGGTGAAAAACACCGCTGAGCCCAGTGTTTCCACTGAAGAGGGGCTGTACATTTGTAGCAGTAGGGGTGAGTAGGCAGAGGCAGTGATTAGAAGAGACCTGCAACAGACGTGGAACAGGGGATGGAAAAATCTTCCATCTGTCTCCTTGTCTGTGCAGTTACGATGCCGACATGTTGAACTGTCTTGATCAGGTATCTTGGTTTGCTTCCCTGTTGTTCTGACCAACATCATCTTACTCCTGGGGTTGGATTGCATCCTGGCTTATATCTTTTTCAGCTCATCAGTTTCCAAGACAGTTCCTTTGTAGGAGGAAACCTCTGCTTTAGCCTCTTAGTTCCCAGGGTGTGTGCAGGGCTGTGTTTCAGCTTCCAGAGTTGAAGCTGTGATTGCACTGTGTAACATCGAGTCTTTAATGTTGCAGATGAGTGTTTTTCATATAGTGATTTTCTGTTCCTTGCTTTTAAGCTACCATGGTGACAACGAGCCACCACCATTTCCTCCAGCAAGAGCCCATTGGATTAGAGCCATTAGCAAAGTTCGACTGCGGCTTCAAGAGGTAGGATGGAGTATTGCTTCGCTCCTTCTCTGTGCTGCCTGGGTTTTAGATTTGTGGCTGAAGGTTTCATTTCTTCTTCCTTGTAAGACACCTCTTACAGTTTTGATGTTTTGCAGACAAAAATTTAATCAAATGTATTGTGTAGGACTGCAACATGTTATGGTGGTCTTAAAGCTATCTAATTCTATGAAATATTTTGAACATCATTGTGTGGAACTAGAGATGAATATCAGAAAAGATGCATGAGCAGAGAAATTAGCTCTGAATTTGTAAATAATAATAATAATGTCTGGGACTAAATGCTTTGTGTTAAACAGTTTGACATGAAGACTTTTTCTCGAGGCAACTTGAGGATAGCTTGTTAGCTTAGTAGGAGTTATCTGTATTATTTGTCATGTGAAAATGTTCCTTGGGAAACTTTACATCAAATATTTTTATATATACTAATTGAAAGTGGGTGTATAATAAGTCTTGATATTTCCATCTCATGAAAGTAAGATTTAAAAAGAAATAATCTTCATTTGGGAAGTCAAAAGGAAAAGGTTGTGACATTTTCTTCAGCAGTATAAACACTCTTGTTTTAGAAAACAGCGATTAAGACCCAAAAAGTTGTTTTTTTAAAAAAGAGTCTTATGCTTTCATCCATCTGTATGCCCACAGAAAGATAACATATGGCGTTCGCATTCTATAGATGATAAACTATTGCCTGCTGCCCAACATGCAGAGTTAATATATTTGTTTTAGAAATACAACTTTCTTCTAAAGCTCTCTTGTTTTGTTTTTATTATTTTACAGTATCTATCTATCAGTAGCAGGACTTTTCTTTCTCTTCTGGTTTTATTGCAAATTTTTAGGAAAACAATTATTTAACTATTATTTTTTTTTTGTCTTTTGGGAGGCATCTGGAAGTGCCATAGCAGAAATAGTTTTTACCTGGGCTTATCTGGGTTGTAAATTCTTTCTCGTCTAACAATTACTGTGTTACTTCACTTCTGAGCAGCAGGAATTTGGGTCAAAACTGTCAGCATGACATGGAAAGTGAAATTGAAGAAAATCTAAGAAGGAAAGGAACTTTTGTTGTGGTTTTGTAGAGCATGGAAGCAAAACAGTTTAGTTCTGTGCTTTGTGGAAAACAAGTGCTAGAACATACTAGAAGGGACAAGAGATTAAGCGATGCCTCTCCCTGGGTATATCTCTTTTTTTTTTTTTTTTTTCTGAGAGAGTACAAGGTCCATGAGGTGATTCAGCATCAGTCTTTGTGTTTCTGCTGAATTGGGAGAAAGACATGCTTTGAGATGACTGTTACAGAAATACTAGTTTAGTTACAACCACAAAATGTCATGATTTGCTTTTCTTTGACCTCGCCCAGCAATTACTGATCCAAAATTTCTTTAAAACAAAAAAAATGTAAGAGATGGAGCTTTCCAGCGGCCTGCTCCAGTGTTTAGCTGTCTTTGCTGTCCAAAGGCTTTTTCTAACCTCTGTTCTCTATCTCTCTTTTGCTGTATAAACCTATTTCTCATGGAAATAATAAAGGAGCAGAATGGATTCCTTTCCTCTCTGGAACTGTGAAGGGCTCCTGCAAAGAGAGGAAAAAGCCCCATTCGCTTTTCTCATGTTCACTAAATGACCCATTTTCTTTTAGCCTTTTCTTGTCAGGTTTTTTTTCAGGCACTTTTTAATCAGCCTGTCTTTTTTTTGGTTTTTTTTTTTTTTCCTTTTTCTCTACTTTTCTTGGTTTTCCTGAAGTGCAGTGTCCAAAGCTGAATGTAGAAACCCAGCAGAGATCCTGCTCATGTGCACTACAGAGCAACGCAGACTTTGTTCTCCAGGCTGTGATCCTGATATCCCAAGATATCGGGTATCCTGCTGTGATGGTACCTTTTTATCACAGACTAACACTGATGCATAGTTGGCCTCTCATCTTTTCCAGAGCTGAGGTTCCTTCTGAAGATGGGCTTTGTCAGTTGTTCCCTAGCCTATATTTCTGTTGGATTACAGCTGAATATGGCTTTGCACTTGTTCGTACTGAATTTTTTTTTTTTTTTTTCACTCCCTAAGCACATTGCTGTGCGTCTCTTCCTAATCTGTTATGCCTACAAATCCTTCAAGTTGTATGTGAAAAAGTTGTATAGTAACCCAAGCTTCCAGGCTGTGTGCTACTACAGCTGCCTGAGGGACACTGCGTGATACACTCTTTGAGGTTGGCTACCCTGAGTATAATTTTTTTCCAGCGTGTTTGCATCTATTTCAGCAGCTTGATCCAGACCTCAGGATATAAAACTTCTACTGTTCTTCTGCTACCCTTAAGACTAATATACCTTGTCATAGAAAGAAGTTAAATGCATTTGACACAGTTCTACTCTTGATAAAATGCGCTGTTATTTCTCTCCTTTTTATGTTC
>JAOXNO010000020.1:11790589-11808088 GCA_028565335.1 Limnodromus scolopaceus
GCAAATAATTTGATTATTTGTTCCAGTCTTCAATTCCCAGGAGCAGGGGAAAAAAGTCAAGTTAGTGCTTTCATAATTATCCAAGTCCTCCTCTTCTTAAGCATAAATGCTTGCTTTGCCCTTTTCAAATCTTCAAGTGCATTGCCTGTTTTTCAAATTCTTACTGCTTTGTGGTGTCAGCGTTGTAACTTGGTACCTGAGGATGAAGATTTATCAGGACCAGCTGACTTAGAAATAACTACCTTATCTTTTTGCTTTCAAATTTGTTTTACTTTACTGCAGCCTGTTTTTTATAACTTGCTAAACTTCCTTTCCCTTTTTTTTAAAAAAAGAACAATATTGATTCTGTCAGCTGCCTGACTGCAGTTCAGTTCCCTGACAGTGAAGACCTGAAGCAGCTAAGGCATCAAATGTTCCAGTCACCTGATGACAGCTTTGCCTTCCTATGAGTAGCGGGGTTTTTTTGGTCACAATCACACTTGTTCTTAAAAACTCCAATAAGAAGATAATTGTAGTTAGAGGTTCAAGCCCTCTGAAGGGCTTGTGATTTTTCCTGTGGATGGGTCTCTCATTGTATGTCCTTTCCTTCTTCACTGGGATAACTTGTGCTTTTTTTTCTGTTAATGCTGTTTCATTAACAGCTTCCTGAACTCCCCATCCCTTAAGCCTGTTTCTCATGAGCTCTAGCTACTCTTACTTTTTTATTAGTTTTTATTAGTTTGTGTTCTTGAATCGCATAGTGTTTTTCTACCTTGTCTAATTCCTTTCCTTCCAAGGTATCAAGAAGACTGTCACAGTTTTCTTGGATCTATTTGCATCCTCATTTATCTCTGTGCTTTTGCTCAATCCAGAAGAGCATCTATGCTAGTTGCTTTCTGCGCCTTCTGCATGATCAGCTCATTTCTAGATGTTGTTTGAAAGTCTCTGATATGAATAAAAATTATCCAGATAAGTATCAGGATTGTAAAGGTCCCTGTGATGATAGTCTAACCAGGTGATTCTGTTGGTAGTTGGAAAAGGTCATGTCTCAGTTCTCTGATCACCCCATTAACATCTTTCCATCTTCTATCATTACTTAGAAGCTTTCAAGAGGACTATCCTCCTCTTTTGTTCTGGCGCTTAGAGCAGCTGCTTATGTCCTTAATGTTCAAAGTGATGCCTCCTTCTCTTTTCCACGTTCCCCTTCCTCCATGCGTGCTATCATTTCATTAATACACGTGGAGCTCCAGCTCACTGATACAAACTGCTGGATTCCTCTCACATAGACTACCAAGGTGGTTCTTATGACTCTTAATTGTTAATGATCTGGCTGAAATGTGAAAGAAAGAAAAGAAAGGAAAAAAAAGACCCCCAAGAATTTTCCATACGTGATGTGATAATAAATCCCCTGAGCAATTCAGCCTCCTACCTGGGAAGAGATTAATATTCATGTGAATAACATACATGCATCCTACAGCACCGTGAGTCAGAGAAATGTAGTATTTTAATTAAGACTTGACAGTTAGAAAATGGCACAGGAATTTGTATCTGCATGTTAAAAAAGCTTTGTGGTAGCATGCACATTTTTTCTTCACTTCTGCTGTTTCGCTTGTTCTCTTTCTGTGTTTGTGAAGAGGAAACTTAATTATGCCAGAATCAAACTAGAGTTTTCAGCCCTGAGAGAAATGACTCAATAATTGTCACCTTCACACTTAGAACTTTGTCTACAAAGAGGGATTAATTGATAGTCGTTTGCTGCAGTCCCTCTGTGGGAGCTTCTCTTCCAGAAGAAGAACAGACACGTAGCTATTGCATCTTCAACTTGCAGCACTCCTTAATTGACATAACCTTCAGCTAGGGACATGGCTCTGTGACTTTTAAAGTTACACAAATTCAAATCTGAGTTTTACATGACACAGTAGAATTGATGGACTGGAGAAGAGCAAAAATTCAATCAAATCATCAAATTGCCTCTCTTACCAATTCTCTAAAGTATATTTAAGTATTACAAGAGGGTGTGGGTTCTGGGATTTTATCCACTTATATTGAATTTGTTTCTGGGGCAAAATGTCTTATGTATCATTATCCTCTTTTATGTCAGGAGATTAAATACAAGAATTTACTTGTTTTCATTTCAAACCCAAAGTTGTTAGAGCAATGTTTCTGCTTTTTCTTTTCTTCTTCTAGATGCCATTTTATAGCAATTATTTTGATATTAATCTTTGTCTTTCCCTGTTAAATGTGAATAGCCTGTTCTTTTTGATTGCTATGTGACTAGATCACATACCGAGATGGCAGGTGTGGTTCATGACGTGTTTTTTCAGGAACATGATAAGCACTTGCAGCAGGGGGACTTAATGACTGTTCTTCTCTAGTGTTACAGGCACCAAATCGTATCCTCAGTCTTATTTTTCCATGCCTTATAGTTTCGCAGTCAGCACTTCTGATCAAGCACCTGTAAATATTTAAGAACCATCAGGGTCTCTCACTTGTAAAAGCCCTGGCCCAGGGAACATCTTGTATTGGTGATTTTGGAGTGTGAAGCCCTATTTTAATTTTGAGAGGGCAAGCTGTTGGTGCAAAACACCACTGTTCCCTTCTTATGTAGCTGTGGGGTACCCTGAAAAGTCCTTTCTGTCCTTCCACTGTTCCACTCTTAGTGAGGAGACCAGCAAGGCAGTAACTGGTGCCAGCTTTGGTTGCTAGTTTGATTGCAAGTTACCTGCCTGCCCCCAGTGCCCACATGTGAATCCAGGCTCTCTGATCATTAAAACCACGTACTGTACACTAGCCCAGATGACAAGTGGAGGACATGCCTGCTTTGAGCCAGTTGCCAGAAGATTAGAAACTCTCCCTTTCCACCTCTTATGAACTGTGAGGTCCATGCAATAGTTTACTTTGGGCATTTTATTTCCCTTAAGCTTTGTTGCCTAGGTGTCTTTTTATCAGTCCCGTGAAGATGAGTAAGCTCTGCATTTTCAAAGCCTCCCACACAGTGGCAAAGAAGCAGGCTGAAGCGTTGTGACTCTGACAGAGAGTTGCTAGAAACTTCTCTTCATACAGGAAAAGCTACATCTCCAGTTAAACATCTTCCTTATTTTCTATTTGTTGTATTTGTAAAGGTTATCTTTAACCTCCACCAAAGTACCAACATCAAATGTCCCAGGCATCGGGGTTGGTGGGGATCTGTAGAACATCCTTGTACTCATGAAATTGTTGTTCCTACACCAGAGAGGAGATTGGGTCGGTGTAGGTAAGGCGTGATCCGAGGGTTGCTGCCAGACTGTCTGTTGCCAGGTGTCTCTGCTCACAATGGCCAACAAATGGTTTCTGCATACCTCATCTACAAAATGCCTGTGGGTCCTGTGCCTTTCAGGTCCCTTATGGATTGCACAACAATAATTACTTAGAAAGCCTCTAAATACAAAAGTAGTGGTGGTGTTCTGCTGTCTCCACACACCATAATCTTCCTTCCCTGTATTGCATCTGAGTTTGCAGACTGGCAAGTCTTGTGGGACTCCCCAAAGCCTTCACAGGTGATTCCCCGGTGCCCGTGTCTGTTGTCTCTTCTGGTAGCCTCTCTGCGAGGGAAGGTTCAGCTGACATGCTGTACTCAGAGGAAAAGAAGCTTCTTGGTCTCCAAGTGTCTTAAATAAGATATCTGCATATTAACATTTGTTTGGAATAAAATACATGTTTATTTATTCTTACTGAGATTTTCTGAGACCGACTACCTTTTTTTAACCTGTTTTGCAATAAATGTTAACAGTTATGTTACAGCAAAGGGATAATTATTTCTATGTGCACACAAGAAAATAGTGTTGTGCCTTCATTAGCTGCTGTTGTGATTTTAGAGTAGCTTTTTGATAACATTATTATCTCCGGTGGGAAAAATCAACACACTTGCCCTTTTTAGAGTAGTTATGCTAAAATTAAAAGGAATGCTCCCTTGTGGAGCAACATATTGGTCAGAAATGCTTTTTATAATGACCGCAGCAGCTAGGAGCTTGTTCGATTGCTAACAGGATTTTCTGCAGGCTTCTCTGAACGTATCAATGTGCTGACACTCAGCTTTTATTCATCTCTCCTAAAAAACAGTTTTGGTGTTGATGGTCTGTATTCCCCAGCATACAGGGCATCTGTCCCCTTCAGTGACAACAGAGTTCCTCTGTGCCTTCCTGCTGCTGGTTAGAAAAAAACTGTTTTCTTAGTTGTAATAGGAGTTTGCCGAGTGCATAGGTTCCTTTCCTATAATGCTATTTCACTTTTTCTCTGGAAGACTCCTGTGGGTTTGTAAGACTCAGGGTATCCTCCATGAGAAGGCAAAGAATCTTGACGTTGTTTCTTTTCCTGATCTGTAGTAATATGCAGGGCTATAGCTTTGCTTTGATAATTTTGTACTGTAAACTCTACACATCTATAAGTCAAAATTCTTATGAAGCATTTGAATGGGAATCCAGGTGTAATTTACTCTTCTTCCAAGGTTTACCCCATTGGTTTCCTTAAAAACAAAAGGGAGGTGTTTGTGCAACATCTGGGATATGATTTACAAACACAGGATGTTCTACAATCAAGTGTCTCTTATTTTGTACTAGCACTGCACATTCATTTCAAGTAATCCAGTTTGCCTGAACTGTATGCTTCTGTTCTCTGAATTGTAAGGTCATAAGGACAGTATTGGGATGCATGTGAATAGTCTGCCATTATCTCTCTCTCTTCTTTTTTTTTTTTTTTTTAACTTGAAACACTTCCAAGTGTGAGTGTTTGACTTCTGGACTGAAGCTGGATGGAAAGTGGCTGCTGCTTTTGCAAAGTGTGGGGTTTTTTTGGGGATGGGTGAGCAGTTAGACTTTTCTGCTTTTGACTTTTTGAGATTGGCTGGGATATAACATATGGGAGAACCCTCTGCAGAACATCCAACAGGTTAAGCTAGAATATATCTAGAATAAGGGGGGAACAGGACTCTAGTTTCTGTTCTAAACTGTGCAATACTGGGATTTAAACCTAGGTTTCCCACATTTTAGAAAAGTGCATTGACTGCTAAGCTGTAACGGTCTTCTAAGGAGTGACTCTTCCCTACACTCCCTTCCCTGTTTGGACGTTTTAGATCTGAGAAGCATTCCTGTTCAAATTCATCATGGTCCTGTAAAACAAGGACCTGACAAGCTGATGTTTTCTGAAGGAAAGACTGTCTTACTCACCTTCTTCCTCTCCATGGATGCTGTGCCTCTGATGATTAGAGAGCAAGATGTGGGTGGCAGCAGCGGGCTGGCAATGTGGATAGATGACCTTATGTCTTGTACAACTCCTAGGTTCCCAATTAGGCTGTGTACACAGAATCACTGCCTTTTTGTCTCTGACATTATTTCTCTTAAGCAATCTGGTCGCAGCAAGTTCTGTATTTGTTATCTCCAAAGGTAACCTATGTGTTGCAGGCTGAGGGAACTATCCATGTGCGCAGAGTTTCTCTGAACTGGGGTGAACTACAGGAAGCTCTTTTCCCCTCTCTGCTGCTGCCCAGTTTGCACTCGCATTCTTACCAAGACTTTTCCAAATACTTTGCTGAACAAGTACTTGTCTCTTCCCAGAACCTCCTGCAGCAGTTGCCTGAAGCTTTCAGGAAAACTGGAACCCAGGTCTTTTTGGAGGGTGGACTGAGTCCTCTAAATAGTATATATGAAAGGCTGTAGAAGAATATTGAAAATGTTGGAGCTGAGGCAACCGTTGCCACCTTATGCAAAACTGCCCTCTTTGCGTCTTTTGGGGACGTAATGGCAGGAAGAATTACAGCAGTGTGCTCTGTTGATAGAGGCGTGTGTCTGATGTGGAGTGGGGCTCAGAAACCTGTGGTGTCCTGACGCCCTGGACGTGACACCTCGCACATGGTGCTCATCAGTAGAAACTCAGAGAGCTTCATCTAGCACGGGAGTAAGTCAGTTCCTCCTGCTCGGAATAGGGGTGCAATGGGAGAGGTGGGTGGGGGGACTCCTACCTGCCACATACGCAGCCCTTAAAAATAGCATTGGCTGTTGGGAGAGCCAGACTTCACACTCTTATTTTTAAGGCTCTGCGTGGGAGGAGGGGATATTTCCCAGTGTTGTGTATTGCTGAAGCAATCTGTACAAGAAATGCTGCACCAGAGAGATAGCAGTGGGCTTTGGCTTACAAAGCACAAGACTTGGGGGAAAAGATGAGCTCACCAGCACCGGCTGAGAGCATCATAAATGAGGCGTTAACTATTCGTGCAATGTTAGCAAACGCTTTGAATAACATCATAACTTTATAGAACAAGGCAGTAGGTCAGAAGAAAGGGCTTGGTACATGACAATTTCGTCTTTTTTCTTTCACTTGTTTCTTGTTTTCCAAAATGCATGGTTACACAACTTGTTTAGATGTAGGGCAGGGTTGCCTTGCGTGCTTCTGAGCTAATTTTGGAGTTGTGTAAGGGTTGTTGTAACTGGAATCTTCTAGTACTGTGCATCTGGATTTAAGTAAGATAATTGCTTTTTTTCCCACCCATTATGAAAGTGGCAGTTGGAAGTCAAAATGCTGTTAATAATGCTTAATATAATGCCTGAAGACAGCAGGACTCCAGTTCTGGCTGATGCTCCATAATATGTAAAATAAAGTAGCATTTTTATTTTCTGCACATTTTAATGTCAATGTTTTATTGAATTCAATTCACTTGAAGGTCCTGTGGTACACAAATGAATGCTATCCATTAAGAAGTAGTTCTTGCCAGGTGACACGAGAACTTTCTTTGCATCCAAGACTCCTTTCTTGGCAACCAAACAGGATTTTTAAGCCGTATCATGGCCACCAGCAAGTTGTCTACTGTCTGCTCATATTTGGAGTCTGAACAGCGTTGTGACGTTGTGGAGGGCTGATCAGATGAGCCTGGATCAAGCCATGTGTTTGTTGCCATTGCTGTGATGGTTAATCACTGGCAATTTCAAAAAGCACTTTTTGGTGGTTCCCCTTTTAGTTTCACTTGAAACCTGTTCTTGGTGAAGGTGGAACCAGTTCTTCGTCTCCTTGGGTTTTGAATCTGTAAGGAAATGCCTGCAGCCCTTCCTGGCAGTCTGTGAGCTGGATTTGTAATGTGCATCCTCTGAAAGGTGCTTGAGAACATCAAGGTATCAGATACCTCTTCTGCAGAGGGGGAATTTCTTGAATGCATTGGCAGCTTCATCCTTTGAATGCTATAAAGCTAAAGATAATTTAGGGATAAAGCTGGGGTGATATCCCAAAGATTTTAATCAGATTTATTTCATCTGAGACTTTCATCTGTTGCTCAGGCATGCGGGTACCAGATGCTGGAAGGGCTGTGGTAAGCCTGAGTGCTAATTTGCTGGGGTGCCGTAGGCAGCACATCTCTTGCTGTACGGGGTATCTCGTGCCTCCAGGCTTGCAGGATGATGTGGTGGTACCAGGTGAGCAGCCGGGCTGCCCTTTGGCCCATGGGAGTATCCCCTTATAAACAGGAAGATCCTGTTTAAGCCACTCATGCTTTGGATCAGGAAGAGAGAAGGGGCTGTTCTGTGTAACTACAGGCACATTTAGCCTGCTCTCGTTAGTGAGCGAGGTTAGAAAGTCTTACTGCCTGACAAATGGGAAATTAGTAAAAACACTGATTATATGCTGCTTTACCCTCTGTGCTATGCTGTCACAGACCAGGTGGGCAGTAGGTCTCGTCTGCCTGTATTTCCATAATATTTCAAATATGCCATGTAGGAAACCAGCACATGGTTTGGAGAAGGTGGGGGCTATTGCAAAAATCAGAGAGTAAGTTCTAGTAGTGGGAAAGGGGACACTGGGGCAGTCTGGGGTGGGGAGGTGCTGAGGATGTGTGAGGTGAGACCAAACAAGTACGGCTCTGCGTAGCAGACTGGAAGCCGAGAGCGGATGTTGCTGCCATGTACTAATAGAGCAGGGGAGTAAATATTGGCAAGTTTACAGCTATTTAAGCTAAAGGTTAGTGTTAGCGCAAGAACAGAAGGGTATAAGCTGGTTATGAACAAACCCAGGCTAGAAATCAGAAAGTGATTTTTCTAATTGTTAGTGAACAGCTTCCAAATGGGTTTCTTTGCCCTTTCTGTTTCTAATTAATCTAAAAATGGGTCTGTTTATGGAAGCTATTATATGACAGTTGCCTGTGGGAGCAAAGAATGGGACTTCATCATCCAGGAAGCCTCTCAGTAGGCTGTGAGAAGTGTCCGTGGAACCACAGCCTCTGTAACTATTTTTTCCCTAGCCTGGCCTCCCCGTGTTCACGCTGCCCACCTGCCTGCCTTTGCTGCCGAGCTGCGCCCGCCTTGCAGGACCCTGTGGGCTTCGGAGCACAACCAGAGGTGCGTGGGAGAGGTGTTTGCTACGTAGATGCTGTCACTGAAACCAAATTACGAAAATCAAACTGCAGCCCCTCTTGGGTGGAGGCTTTTCCATGCAGTTGCACAGTCAATATTCAGGATGTGAGGCTGTGCGAGGGGTTTCTTGAGGAATGGTAGTTATTAGTGACTCATGCCCGGTAATGAACCTGTCACAGATATAATTTTGTTTTCTGACAAATGTTCAAGTCGTAGCAGTTTCAGGAAAATATGGTGTAGTTTGTAAACAGGTTTGTTCTTAAATGAGATTCCCCATGGGATTTCAGTTGCTTATTTAGACAGTAAATAGCAATTGAACCTATACTCATTAAAAGTTTTTAAAAGCTAAGACTGGAAAATTATTTTGTAGGAGAGCTTGAAAAGCAACAGAGAATATCAAGACTAAACTGGTGGTGTGTACCAAAAAGGAGATAATAGAGCTATCCAGCTAGAAGGAAAGTTAGATTTAGCCTTGAACTGATGTATCTATTTTGCCTCACTTTGGTCAATACTTTTGGTTGTTACATACAAGAATATATGAAATAGAGAGATCGCTTTATGTAAAAGATAAGTTTATTTTAAACATGTTTCCATCTGTTTTTCATTTTTGTTAATGAGTCAATATTCACCTTGTATTTTAAGATACACACATTTTTGAGAAACTGTTATTGAGAAACTGAGAGTGCTAAATTTTATTGCAATTTATTTAAATTTGTCTGGTGTTATTCAGTGCATCATGTTAGTGCAGCAGATTTAAATGCATGTAAGTGTTTTTGTGATGTCTCATATAACGGGCGCTTGAAGGATCCAGTTTTGTCTACGCAAATATCTATAGATTGGCTGGTGTATTCACTGTGAATTTTGTTACGCCTAATTTAAGGAACTTCATTTACAGCAAGTACAACTCTCCTTCATATTTGTGTGACATAGTTACATGTTACTCATCCTAATTAAGTCACTCTATTTTTAGCCTGCAGTAGTAATAGCTAGTTAATATACAACTGTGTACAGCTGCTAGAATTATCCCTTTTTCATCCTGTCTTCACATCCACTTCTCTCCAGTTTCGGTGAAGGTGAAGTGGTTGCCATGACCTGAGAGCACAGAGCAGAGGTGGTAGCTACTGGAATGATCCCCCCACCATCCCTGCACAGTATTTGGGGGTGTTTTGGTCAAACTGTGCTTGTCCCTCTCATCACAGACTTACCCAAGGGGCCAAGTGGCCTCTCAGGCACTTGGGTCAGTTATCTCATCAAAGCCTGGTTTGTAGCGCAGTCTTCATCCCATTGCAGAGTCTTTCTAAATCCAGTAATTTTCTTTTTTTTTGCATTAAATTTCCTCCCTGTCCCTCCTCATTAGGTGAGCAGACTGACTGAGTTTCTAGACCCAGTTAATTCGGGCCCGTTTGTCGAGCCTGTCAAGTGCCTTTACTGGAAGTGTGAAAACTGTTTCTGGGCTTATTAATATGGGTGTGATTGCTGGAGTCAGCTATGTCAGAGCGACGGTGTGGCAGTGCCCCTTTTTTCTTGTTCAGTGCCTACACTAACAGTGTCCTCAGAGACAGACAGAGGCTTGTATGTGGTTCATAACAAGTATTTATGTGGGGTATTTTTGTCCATTAATCAACTGCAGCCTTCTGCAGGGAATATAAATATATGAAATTATTCCTGCCTACAGAGAAAGGCGTATTATTTAAGCCAGCAGTCAGAAAGACAAAGGTAGGGTAGTGAAAAACATTACTTCCCTGGTTTTTGAAACTTGGTGCAACTGTAGGAAAGGAGGAAGGAAGTGCTGGCAGAGGAAGCAGTCTGTCGGCAGAGGTAGCTGGGCGTTGCTCCATATGGTTATTAGTTGTTATTCCGCTGCCACGCTGTTACATGGTGCTGGACAAGCCATGGTGGTTTTTGAAATGGGTTTTTCCATTTCCTCTCTCCGTCATCCATGAATTGATTTCTGGTTATTTGATTTAAGATCCTGGAAATGAGCCACCAGAGCAGCGAGTGAAGTAGCTGGAAGCCAGCCTTCATGATGTGTGATAGGCTCCAAACTTAAGTATCCTGAAAAATAAGGGTTTTATTATCTTAAGATGACTGTCTGAACAGAGAAGAAGGTCTTGACCTCCCTCATTTCTCAGTTGTAAATGGGGACTTTTTCACTTCACAGGTATGCCATGAAAACAACAATTAATACTTGAATTGCATGAGTAATATGGTAATGAGTGCAAAAAACTCCTTGGCTCACTGCATGTGATGGTAGGGCCTGGCTGTGACACAATAAATAATGCATTTGGTCACACTTTGTATAATATGAAGGAAACAATATTAAATAGTTTATTGTTCAGTGAGTGGAAGAATACCCTCTTTTGTTCCTGAGAAAGGGGTTTCCCCTCAAACGAGAGAAAGAATTGTCTTTAAGTCCATATTGGGTGCTACCCTGTAGGATCAAGGCGCTGAATTCCTGTAGCCAAATCCTTATGTGTTGGACCTACCTTTTGCAGAACACACGAACTGTTTTGTCAGAGACCACTTCCCCGTTCTCACTGTCAAGCTCAGGTGGGAGAACATCCTCTTCGGTGTTTGGACTCAGCCCCTGTGTTACGGACAGCTGGGTTGTCATGCACTGTGGGGAGTAATGCACCTTCGTGCCTGTTAGCAGGTGTATGTGTGTTACCATGTGGTTTCCTACCTGGAACAGGTTCTGGAAGTGTACAGGTAAAGAGCAGTAAAACCGTGACCCGGGCAGTACGTGAAGCTTAACTAAAGCATCTATCTTCCTCAAAAGCATCCCTGAAAAATGCGTTTACACCCTTTGTTAAAACTTTCTGGGACAGAGATTTTTGTAGCTTCCCTAGACAATCCATGCCGACTTACACTAATGATTAAAAGCTTTTCCAGACGCCCAACCTAGCTTTCCATGGCTGCAAGTTAAGCCTGTTATTTCTTTACCTGTATGTACAGCAGAAATGCTGAATAGTTTATTAATTCATGTTGGAAGGCTGTTAGGTCTACCTGAGGTATACATTTCACAACATCTGCAACTTTTCCTTCCCAGCTTTCTCGATCGAAAAAAGCAATTAAAGCTTTAACCGAGAGTATAATTTCAGGTTTTTCCACCTCCAGCACATGTCTGTGCTCAGATGCCTTTGCATTTTGGTGATGCTGATTATTTAATTAGATGTGCAATTAAGACATTGATTGTAATTTTTCAATTTCATGAGATACCAAGTCCTTATGCTTTGGATGCCATTAAGAGGGAGAGATGTAATTTGAAGGAGGAAGCAGCAGAGGGAGAGTTTTCTCTGCTATAAATGCTTCCTCACTGCCTGTTGACTAAGGTGTTCAAGCTGACTCCAGTTTAAAAGCTGGTATAATAGCTGTTTCTGGAATGGGGGAATTGAGTTGGTAAAACGTTTCAATCAGCTGAGTTGTAGAGGGCAGCACAGATTTGCTAGCAGTCCATCTTGTACTTGTACTTTTTAAAAAATACATAAAAAATGGAGAATGACAGTTCATGAAGAGAAAAGCTTCCACACTTTTGGGTGGGTAGCCACGACCCAGGACAGGCTCTGGAGGCATTCAGGTGTTTTCAGGGAAGGTTTTCTGTCTGTAATTACTGGGACAGAAGGAGACAACACACTTTCCCGGGGCCGGTCACATGAGGTAGCTTTGCTTTGCTTTTGAAGTCTGAGCCTGGCTTTGAAGGCTGGTGTGGGCAGTGGTGAGTGGGGTTGGCAGTGTCTCGGCTGCAGCTTTCGAGGAGGTGAGGCTTGTTTGTGCCCTGGAGTGGCTGGAACTTAGTGGTTGAGGAATAAAACAGCCTATTCTGCGAAGTATTGGGTTCTAGAGTATGTGGTTTTGTATCCTAAAAGTCAAGAGTGCAAAGAGCCACAAGAATGGGGCATGCAGGTTTAGCCTGCGCTTTAAAGGGCTGCTTCAGATCATCTCTTCAGAGAGTCTTTGTCTGTTGTTATGAGTGACAGTGGTGACTATAAAGAAATCAAATGGAGGAAGATCTTAATCTGAGCTTTTCTAACTTTATGACTAACACCTCTCTAAGGATTTTGCACTTTAAAAATTCCTGTGTCAGACTAGATCGGTTTTAGCCCCAGAAGGAGTTTTTCACTGGTGTGGTAGCAGCAGCCTCCGAGGGAAGGAGATGGGAGGACTTGCTACAGGCAGCTGTAAGGTTTCTTCTCAATACCTGCCTGATAAAAATCAGCCTAAACTGTGAAATATAAAGATTTGTAGCCCTGCAAAAGCATTCGTGCTATGTTAACTCCTTTTTTTCCTTAACCTTATAAAAATCCTAGTCCTAGAATCTTGCTTCATTCTTGGCCCTGCAAATATCCTTTATTCACAGGCTATGTGAAAGTCTGTCTTTCTGCTGATTCATAAATGTTCATCTCTCATGGTTCAGCAGACATCCTTACAGTCAAATAATGTTAACGCGTGTAAACATCTTTTGTATGAAGACGAGTCAACTGGTGGCTTCTTTTCACCCATTCACCCATTCATACCTTTGGAAGGTAAACAGTCCCAAGATCTCAGTCTTTAGCAGTTTTTTCAATGTGCCAGTCCTATTCCTGTTGTCTTTCTATAAGCCAAATAATTCACCTTTTTCTTTTATGGGAGGAAAAAAACCTTTTTTCAGGAGGGAGAACTTTAGGAGGAAGATTGTCTCCTTTCTTTTATTCAAGTGTTTCAAGGCCAGTGTCAGACAATGGGCAATTTCCAAGGTGCTCAGGGTGCTG
Organism: Limnodromus scolopaceus; assembly: GCA_028565335.1. Classification (NCBI taxonomy): domain Eukaryota; kingdom Metazoa; phylum Chordata; class Aves; order Charadriiformes; family Scolopacidae; genus Limnodromus; species Limnodromus scolopaceus. Next base: position 11,803,683 of record JAOXNO010000020.1, read on the forward strand.
TAGGAAGGACCTGTGTCTTTTTTGCCTTCTGAGCTTGCAGGTTACCCTTGTGTCTCCCCTTCCTTTTTCCTAAAGGGAGAAGAAAGAATCGATGCTTTGAGTGACACCTTGCTTAAAGAAACTTGTTCTTTCATCTGAAAGCAACGTCTTAAGCCCATGTTTCGTAAGTGTGTTCTGGAGCTATTGTAATGACAGAAACGGCATTGACAGGGTAGTTTAAAATGCCTTGGAATAAGCGGTCTCTTCTCTCTTCCAAGCATCTCTCTCAGCAGCACTGCTTACGTTGTGGTGATGCACAGCTCCTCAAAGCATGGTATTCATTGAGGACAGCTGTCAAACAGCAGGAGGCTACTGCTTTTTCATTAACACTTAGTCTTGATTTGATCTCCTTGTGGCTTTGAAGAAGATAATAAATAGCATGTTTGCACTGCTGAATCAACTGATAAACTTTACAACTGTGTATTTAAACTTCTAAGGTTTAAAGCAGCCCTGAACCTGATCTACCTGCCTGAGAACTCTGTCTTTAGGGCGACGTGGCAGGCAGTTTCACTTGGGACAGTTGGTTCTTACTTTTCTTCCAGTGAAACAACTAAAAAATTTGTTTTTCAGAGTTCTTGGGTCAGAGATGTCTGAGGCCATTTGTGAGATGAATTAAACCTGAGTGTGATTTGGACAGAATTTATCCCTGCTGTTCCAGACAAGCTATCCGTTGAGTTTTCCCTCTCCTCTCTTGACTTTTTTTCCCTTTCTGTTTTTGTTTAATCTCTCTATGTAACATTGTTATCCTCTAATTTACTTAACCACCCAATTTTGTACTTCTCTAACAGCCAGGACTCTGGAAGTATTCTTGCTTGTCTTCCCGCAGGGAGAAGGGGTGTGAGTGTGAGAGAGGGAGGAGCAGGACCTGTGCTCGGAGCGTGCTCATTTTCCTTTGGTTAATCCACTCGTGCTCGTGAAGGAATTGCTTACTTTTACAATTTTATCAGTAATTCAGTGCTTTACAGGAAGTTGGAATGAAATAGATAATGAGGATTAAAAAAAGAAGAAAGGGTAATGTATACCTCGCAGACATCAAAGCATTTGGCCTATATAGCTGAGCCTGGCTTTATCAGTTTTAATAATTCCCTGCTGGCTCAACCTAAAATTAAAATTGGTTGGTGAATTAAAAAAATAGCAGTAAGAAGTATTTAAATTTTCAAGTGGAAGTTTATTTCTCTAGTAGAAGGCAAATATCGTGGTACTCTGAGCCTTAAGGTAAAGCACACTCTTTCTCGCATTTTTTTTTGATGCAAGTTGTGCCTGTTTTTCCCAATTCTGAATTGTCTTTGTTATTTCAGTAAACAAAATATCACTGAAAAACAGGGCCTGTATTAATCTCCTGTGCATTTGGTAAGGGCTTTTAAATGTCTGTAAGGTGCAATCTTCCTCGCTTCTGAGGGCACCTGTGTTTTTGTCTTTTTGTAGCCACATTTTTCTCTCGAGCTCCTTGTGAGCTGTGGTGAGGACCATGACATTTTCTAGCACTTCATTGCTCGTGACCTCCATTGGCGATGTCTCCTGTCTCTTTGTCTAATGAGACGTGCTTGCTTTTTTTTCCATGTTTTTTTTCTGCTCCTGTTCTTACAAGGCAGCCATGGGAGTATTGGAATTTTATGTGATAGATCTTGGAAATCTGCACAGACTCTTTGGACCTTGAGAGCTGTGACTGCAGGATTGTGTTTGGCCCCAGTGTATTTTTGACCCGGGACATGCTAATGTCTGGTGTTGGTGGCTGCAGGGATGGGCAAAGACCAAGGAAGGAGGAGATGTGAAGGATAGAGGCAGCAATGGCAAGCTTAAATTGGCTCCACTTGTAGTAGGGCCTTTGGAAAAAGTAAGGCATGTAAAAGCCTGGGAGCATCCTGTCTAAGGGATGCTTCAGGTGCTATAGTGAGTTACTGTGAGTAAGAAAGTGTCTGACAGATGCTTAATATTTTGTAAAACTATTGCTGTGAAAGAGACCCCTGGCACAATCTATTTTGTCTTATTCTTTGAAGATACTAAGTGCTGCCCAAACCCTGGATTGCACTTTTGTTTTCGCAGTTGGGCAGTCTTCATCCTTACGTTGGATGAATTTGATAAGGAGCTTCGGTTCTGAGCTCAAGTGCTATAATTGGTGTGTTCAGCAGCAATCATTGCTATTGCAGTGGAACGCGGTGCCCTTAGTTGGGCAGGAGCCCTGTTCTCCTGGCAGGGTGCAAACACGTAATGAGAATCTCCGGGGTCAGACTCTTAAAATCACTTAAAGCTAAAGCACTTCTGAGACTCTGACCTGTGGTCCCTGCTTCTACAGCAAGGGAAGGAGCAAAATGAGGGAGTGTCAAAATGAGGGAGTGATTTCTGGGGAATGGAGGATGTGAGTGACCTTACAGGGGGTCTGAAAGGAGGTTGGTGACCTGATTGCTGTGCCTGGCTGCAAGGGGCAGTGCTGTGGCTGCACTTGGGAGGAGCAGGGGAACACTGTTCACCCATGATGCTGCTGGGACAAAGTACTGTGAGTCATGGCATAGGTCTACCTGTAAGCAAAACTTCGGCTTATCTCCATTAAAGAAATGAGCTGATGGGAACACCAGCCTGGCTGTTGTCAGCTGGTGCTTTGGCAAGGTGCTAGGACGGAGCTGTGGGACCAGAGGGTAGAAGGTGGCAGGAGAATAATCCCATGCCAGCAAGGGCTGGGATGGGAGCAGAGTGATGCTTGTGGAGGAAGTGGTGAATAAAAGTTGATATTGGTGTAGGTAAAAGATTGAGGGGCGGGGGGGGGAAGTATCATTCACAGCAAGCCTGGCTCACAAGGAGGTAGGAGGTATTTGAGCAGATGGGAGGATAGTGGCATTTCCACAGCTAAGTCATATAGGCCTCTTCAAAATCCCACCCCACACTGTGAAAAGACTTTGTTTTGAAAGATGCAGTGAGATGTCCTTGAGCAGAACCGGGAAATGTGCACAGCTCCCGTACAGTGCCTTTGGTGCTAAAGGCAGAGAAAACAGCTTTTGGGAGGGAGGTGGGTGCTTGCGTTGGGTGCATGAAGAAGGGAGACAGGATGAAGGGAACATTCGTGAAAAGGAGGATGTGAACGTGGACCAACGGGCCAGGAAGGTTTTCTTAGCAGGAGTGCGTTGGATGCCCCTGGGGCAGCCTGTGGGGCAAATAAATGGTTCCTTTAGTGCAGGCACCCCTTGCAGGATGAGTGCCTGCTGCTGCTCGCTCCCAGGAGAGGAGTGTCGGTACAACGTGAGTGGATCTGGTTCCCTGCACAACACTTCTGCAGTCATTCTTTTATGTAACAATGTGACTTTTATTTTTGGGAAACGCGAGATCAACGAGTGTTCAATCCCCCACACTCGTAGCAGAACTGGAAAAGGATGGAAACTAGTCTTCCTTGGAGACTGGATGCGATTCATTTCAGCAAGGGCATGGCTGAATCGTTTGGGTTAGTCTGGGGGTGAACAGGAGATATAAAAATAAACACCTATATCTGAGTTGGGCGAAGAATCTTCTTGGAGCTGGTTAGTTATATTGAGTCCCCTGCTTTTTTCCCCAGCCCCCCTGCTCCACAGTCCTATAGGATGCCAGGAGTCAGGCAGAGTGCTTTTCCAGCACGGATCGGCTCGCTGCACTGTACTGCCTGCTCTCCTAATGCCGACGGAGTGCGTTTTGTCTTTAGTCAGATTGGCTCCATCAGTTCGCGTTTCCTCCTGAATGGATAATAAAGTGGAGAATCATTCCGAGGCGAGGAGTGTTGGTGCGCGAGCGAAGCGGGGAGGCTGCGTGTGTGAGGAGCCTAGGCAGTAAGCAGCTGACGAGGAGGAGTAAAGTAGCAATAGCTGCACAGCTTTCTCTCTGCCTCTGAAGTACAATATTTTCTGTTGAGTCACAACTGAAGAGAGAAGGATGAAGTTTTAACTGTACTTGGTACTGCCTGAGAAAGGGAAAAGATGCACTGTGGCAGTGAAGTAAAGAATTTCTGTTGAGGGATACTCCTGGAAACCGACAGGATTTCTGCATTTTTTTTGGCTTTTACATTCACTGGCTTCTGCTGATTTTTTGCTTTTTTGGATTTTTAGTAGCTGTTTGCAATTCTTTTCCCCTTGAAAACATGCCTTCAACTTTACGTGATTTCTCATCCTAGTGCTGCCGTGGAAGGGGATACTCTTGGTGCCTTTAACATTGCTTTCCCCAGTACCTGAGATGGGACACCAGCAATTTGTTGATAATCTCCATAGTGAAAGTTCATTATCTGGTGAACCTTTAACAAGATTAGGAGTGCTTCAGGACTTGTCTTTTCTATGAGAACAAGCTATTGTATTCTGTAGTTTTCTATTAATTCTATACATTTCCATTACACTTTAACCTTTTGTTTTATTTTG
>JAOXNO010000020.1:11808117-11823530 GCA_028565335.1 Limnodromus scolopaceus
AAATGAAGTGGCTGGGTATAAACTGCAAGTAGGCAGCAACCAAGAAGAACTGCTCTTATTTTTAGAGTGGGTTCTGTGTGTGTGTGTTTACTTCAGCAATACAATAGCTCCATTGGAAGCTGACTGGATTTAAACACGTGCTTTGTAAAAACTATTTACTCTTAGTATGTTCATTTGTATGCTCTGTTTCTTAGTTTTTATGTTCACCCATTAGACACTAATTGTAGATGTCTTTTCACTGGTATAATTGAGGTTGTGTCTGTTTACTTCTCATACTTTTCTGTTAGGAGGGTTTGTATCTCAGCTGGAATTTGACATCAAAATCACTATGTGAAGAAGAGTTAAAGGGAAAGGGATTTGGGGATAATTTAAATTTGATCACTTGAAAAGCAAATAGCTTGAGAGGTAATTAAATTACTGGGTTGATTCTTCCTTAAATGTCACTTAAAACAGGCTTGCTTTTAACCCAGAGTATTTGTCATTGGCCTGATTTCCTGTGCTGAGAAGCTTGTGAGCTGATGAGATGAGATGGAATGACTGGCATGCAGGAGCGATGAGGATGCTGTACAAGCTGGTGAATCAGAGCAGATGGTGTGACTCTTTCAGATATCTTTTCAGTTTTCATTCCTTTTATAAGGGCAGCTTTCTTTTGCTAATGGAGCGAGCCTTCGGGGGATAAACATCAAGACTTAATACAGAATGCTAAGGTCTTCTGTCCTCAAGATGAAAAGGAGAAAGCTTATAGAAGTAAAGCTGCAGTTTTAGCCCAGGAGGATTTTAGTTGCTGAGTGCTGCAGTTTAGCAGCATGAGCTGGAAAACCCTAATTATTCCATCAGCTGCCTACATTACCTTCACCCAGCCTGGCTGAACGCTGCTGAGCGTCTGCTCTAAAGGAGTGCAGGACAGGTTAGACACAGTGAGTGAGACCATGTAGCGCCAGGCTGTACCCCAGCTGTGCTAGCACTGCCCTGACAACAGAAGGTGGATCTCCTAATTCGTAACCCTGGGTTGGTGAGTGCTGCCTGTCTCTCCCCTGTCTGAGTGTTCCCTGTGAGCAGAGGCACCATTACCTGGAAAACCAGCTCCAGACCTCCTCAATGAATAATCAGAGTCCTGAAAAAATTCTCTGGGTTGAGTGTTTCCTGATGGTTCTTGTCAAAAATGCAGCACTTGGAGAGTTCACACTATTGCTTCAGCTCTGGGTTGTAAATTGGATTACAAGTAAAGGAAAGGTACAGCACGTTCTGTGTCTGTTAGTCAATGCAGCGATCTTAGCATCCTTCATCACTTTCACAATGGTGCGGGCGAACCTTATTTAAAGCAGAAGTACTGGGTTTGTACTGGCAGTGCTATCTGTCCACTCTCCAGTTAGAGGTAGCTGAATAATCTGAATAACCTTTCCCCAAAGCCCAGCAGATGTTTCTACAGCCCTGATCCCGGCTTGTCAGTGTGCTTCAGTGCTTGGGCTGTTCCTAGTGCTGTTTTCTTTAAACAAAAAGTTAGTTCTTGCTCTTGGCTCATCTGTTCAATAGACTACTTGGTTCTTAGGACGCTGTTTGGGGAAAAAATCTGTTTTAAGGAACAGCTATTGCTTTAGGTCGTCATGGGTAAAGCATTTACTGATTGATTCAGCTGTGTTGAAAACCCTCATGCTCTGGAAACAAGGGGGCTGCTGAACTCAATTGCTTCTCAGTGTGCTCTCAAACTGCTGATAGCTGCTGCCCAGGTTTTGTATAAGCTGCCAAGAAGTGAAGGAACTTTACATAAGAACGACAGAAGCAGCTGTGATTTATTTTCTTTTTTTAGCAGTCAATTATCCCTTTTACCTTTTCCTCAGCACAGGATGGTCTCAGAACTGGGTGGGTGCCTTATCCTTAGCTTGCTGCTGGCTGGGGATGAGCCTTGCATTTCTGCAGTTGGCAGCTTCCAGCCTATGCCTCCCTCTGCACTCGGGGACAACCCCTGTTTCTGTGAGTGCATCTCTGGAAGCCACCTTTTTCTTGGCTGCCAGGTAATGACAGACCTCATTTGTCACTGCAGCTGTGCCAGCCACTGCTGCTTTCAGCTTGTATAAAAAGCTGCGATAAGAGGATGTGGTGGCCGAGGGGGACAAGCACGTCCTGAAGAATGGCAGGGCTGCCTGGTGCCAAGCTGCTCTCTGGGGCCTCCCAAGACAGCTGGACTTAAAAGGCCTGAACATCTCAATCCGTCTCCATCTGTGCTCACAGAAGTGACACTGGGTGGATGACTGACATTAGTCCCATTTTAGAATCATAGAATCATAGAGTCATCTGGGCCGGAAGGGACCTTCAAAGGTCATCTAGTCTGACCCCCCTGGAGTCACAGGGACACCCCCAACTAGACCAGGTTTCTTTTTTACAGAAAGCTCAGAGTCACTTAGCGTCTTCTGTGGCATCCCCTATGCTTGTATGGGGTATTAAGAGTTAAGACAGGGTGTGCTATCTCCTTGCTTTACTGCATAGCGATACACTTTAATTACATGAATTTAATTTCATGCTGTTTCGCAACGGAATTTTTTACACTGGTGAATGTACTTGCAACACTTCAGTGGGTGTTTTATCCTCATACTTACTGGTTTTTACTGTTGCTTCACTTTGTAGCTACACTGATCACGTGCTGGTACAGCAAAATATTATTCACGGGGGTTTTTTTTGCCTCAGTTGAATGGCCTTGTGTTAAAGGTAAGAAATAACCACGATGTGCAAGGTGCAGAACCGTGTAACTCATTCAGCCAGTAAGCAGTGTTCCCTGGATCAGTTTTCCACCATAAGGGTAACTGACTGGCCAAACCTGACCTTCTGTCACGCCTACTAAACTGCTTTGGAAAGGTTTTAAGTGGGGTTTTTTTTCTAAAACATGGCAGGCGGGAAGGCTGGCTCTCACTGATGTCTGCATTGAACTGTTCTGAGGCAGTTTTTGCTCAGCTTTAGTGGAACAAACTTGTAGGTAGGGATGAAACCTGAAAAACATCATTGGAAGTGCTTAAAAATTTCAGGAAGTTTTACCAGCATGGCTGGGATGTGGTTTTGCAGCTCGTGCAGTAATTCCTGAACAGGAACCTAGGTTTAGGCTGGGCTGCAAAGGGACTGTGAAAGCCTTAACGAAGGACTGTGTCGTAGTTTCTTGGCTCACATTGTTTTGTTTTTAAAATAATTTTCATCCATTTGTAGCCACTGTCTTTTCAATAGCATGGATGTATTTCCTCTTTAATGCACTTTGAAGTGCTATATATCTCTTCTGCACCTTACTTTTAGCAAATATGTCCTGAGGCCAACAAATTTTTTAAGAGTACATTTTGTTCTCCAGTCCTGCTGTTCTTTGCCCAGGATCACTCAGCTTAGTACCACCTTCTTCCTGTCATTCATGCCAGGACTCAAAAGTTAGAGTTTTTGTTAATTATCAGGAGAAGGTTTGAAAAAAAACACTCATTCTCAGAAGCAAGCAATAATGCCATGTTTAGGTATGATCCAACCCAAAATTAAATCTAATCATGCTAATTAGAAAATTGCATGCTCACCTCTGGAAGTCATACATCAGCAAGGCTGGCGGTAACCCTTCGTATCTCTGTCAAGCCTTGTTGTTAAGATCCTTTCAGCAATTAATGTGTTTAAAAGTGCTATAATATTCCCAGGAAGAGTCGATGTTTCAGCGTGCAGTGCTGGGGCGATGTTGCTATGGCAGCCTTAGCCATGATTTCGTTCTCTTTTTAATGCCAAAATCTTTTTTTCTCAGAATGTCCTGCATTTTAGTTATTGGTATTCTTAATGTTTAAATGGTTCTTTACAGAGTAGGAAGGCCGTTTATCAGCCATTTTATTGCTTCTCGTATTGTAATTGTTAGTACTGGTAATGCCATACCACTTTTTGTGGAAGATAATGTAAATATAATCTAACCCAAAAAAACTCTACTTAGTGCGATGGTGGCATGAGTTGATGGCCAGAGAAGTTGCTGTGGTTTTTTGATCATAGTTAATTGGTTTTATACCTTTTTACTGGTGACTCCGAACATTACGTCTACCCTGGGCTACCAGCACCTTCTAACATGATGGTGTGGGCTAAAGGTGTCTCAGTATTTCTCTTAGTGTGATAAAAACGAGAGAGCCAGTAAGAAGATAAAAATCAACCTCATTTGCCAGAGGTTTAATGGGTGCAGGGGCTGTTCTCTCTCCCCCTTTCTTCCACTCCACCAGCCAGCTGACAGAAGTGAAGATGCTGCTCAGAGGCGGTTGCAGCCAGCTCTCCTCCGTCCGGTGAGAGCCTGACCTCCCCTAGGATGCTCTAAGTGTAAAGCATGACTATCCCCAGCTGATGAGCAGAGAACTCAAAATTGTGTTTTATTCCTTTGTGGGATTTCTAATGTTCTTTTTTCTCACTTACTGATGCTGGCATGCAATGCATTTGCTCCTATTGTCATTGTGAATCCATGTGTCAGGAGGAACAGTAACTGTTATTCATGTATTACAAGGATATTTCAAAAGTGTGCCAGGTCCAGTGTTTATGGTAGTTCACCTGTTTCCCCTGTTTAAAATCTTAATATGTCAGTTTCATCCTCATGGGAATAGCAAACAACCCATAGCAAAACATCCCCAAGTAAAGCCAGCGATGCCTTCCTCCTGCTTAGCTTGAGCCTGGCTTCCCTTTGGGAAGTGGGGGCATGTAGAAATGATGGTACCTGTGGATGCTACTCTTCAGTCTGCACACCCAGAGGTACCTCCATGCTGAACTGAACATGGAGTTCTGGAGAGAAACGCCTGCTAAAAAGGCAGTCAGAAGAAAGCTTGTGTAGTCACTGAGGGCTTGCAGTATCTGGCAGGATACCAGGATGCAAATACTCTTTCTTTAAAGACTTGATTTCTTGTTATGTGTTAATGTGACTCCTGGAGTGATTCTGGAAGAGAAAAAGACTTCAAGGATTTGCATCCAGATTAGATTTTTTTGCCTGTCTGTGCTACAAAGAAGCACGACCCCAACACAGGTAACATTAGAGGAATAAGGGAATAAGGGATCTTTACAGGGGACAAATGACTGCAGTGTTTCTGGTCTGGAATGGTGGAAGGGACCAGGAGCACGCACACAACTCTGGGTGGAAAGAAGGTGTTGGGGGAGACCCTTGCAGGAGATGCAGAGGCACACAGGATGAGGGGGCGAATACGCAGAGTTCCAGGTCTGAGCGTGGGTCTGGGATGGCAAAAGGTGGGGAATAGAGAGAGGGAGACTCTGGTAGAGGTGCAAAGAGGGTGATGCTCTTACCTGCCTCTTGGCATTACTGTGGTTTTGCTCTTTGATGGAAACTGAGATTTCCATTCCCTTCCACCCACTGTAGAGAGAGACAGGGATGTTTCCCTCTGAGCCAGAGCTCCTGTCCTGGTGTTTTGCTCCAGCCTTCTTCTTAGCCTGGGAGGAAACAGTTTCTGTCCCTCTTGGGGCAAGCTGGAAAGGTACTGCTGGTATTTGAAATCAAAGATGTTTTTTTGAAAATCTCTAATGAAATAAGTATTTCTATATATCTATATATAAATATACATACACATGTATATATACAGCACAAACACTAGATATATATAAATAAAAGTGACAGCACTGTAGTGTTTGCACTAAACTGCCTGCTTTGGGGGGGCTGCAGTCCTACGAGTAGATGTTCAGCAGGAAAAAGCATCCTCTGTAAGAAACCGCTGCTGTTGAGTGTTGCAGCGGACAAAGGAAATGAGAGTGAACTCCAGTTTGAATTGATTTCTTTTTTTAAACTAAAATGGTCATTAAGCCCCTCTGGTGCCTTGAGAGCTGCGTGCAGAAGGAAGCGTGTTGCACATTGAGCTTTCCGAGGGAACCCTTGCACAAGCATGTGTCGGCTTTTCTCCTGGCACTTGGGGTTTAATACGCTGGAAACTATTTGAAATGAGCATCTCTGTGTGCTACCCTCAAGCAACACACGTAGGGAGCCACAACTGTAGAGCTCTTCTTCTGGGCTGCCGTTGAATTCAGGTGCTTGCTCTCTGAGGGTTCACTTCTTAATAGTGATGCTGAAGTGTTTTACTGGTTTTAAACAGCAGTTAGCCACTCAAGTGAAAGGAAAACGGTGGTGGAAAAAAAGAGCCTGAGCAAATATTTCTTAGGTCAATGCTATTCCATGGAGGAGTAGTTAAATAAGAAAGATGTGTAAAAAGCAAACCCAATCTTTATGGACCAATGGCCTGAAAATTTTATAAAATTAAAACTTGTTTTCTTTAAGAAGCTGACAATAAGTCCAACAGGGAATTTGTTTAGTGTACACAAGAGCAGATAGTTGCCTTTTTGGTATGGAAGTTCTGCTGAGATGCTGGATGATGGGGCTTAAACCTGAAGCACAGATGCAACCTCTGTTATAGAATATTAATTAGCTCTGATTATAGAGATTGGTATTTGAAAATACTGCTTCCTCCAGATCAAACACCACTCTCTCCTTCCCTGCCCCTAAAGTGAAACAACAAAAATGAAAACAAAATATTCAGTAGGATGAAAATTCTCACTAACAGAAAAATGCTGTCAGTAGTGTAAATGGCTCTCCGGTGGAGCTCAGGGATGTGTTACGTGGGGTTTCTGCACTGCAGCAGCTTGGGATGGGTGCTGGTGTAGAAACTGTGAGTTAAAGTTTTGAAAATGGGATGATTGTTTGACACCTGAAAGAGGCACCAAGTGAAAGCTTCTCTGAGCTCCAGACCTGGCTTTTGGCAGTGAAAATGCTCAGAGGGAGTTTGTTGGGCCTCAGATCAACGCCTCAATCCAGTGCAAACAGATCTGTTGTAGTGTTCAGTCCTCTGCTTGGCATGAGAGCATGAAATATTTGGGCTCAGCACTTGGTCCAGCGTTCTCCCCTTCAGTGAGTGCTGCTGGGGCAACACGTGACCCTCCCTACAGAAGACTTCACGGTTGCAAAGACCACATTAGGAGAGCACCAAGGTTACCAGCAAAAAACATCCTAGTATGAACTGTAACACATTAGCCTTAAAACAGCTAAGCCAAAAATAAGGTTAGAAACCCTGTTTCTGTTCCTTTCAGCATGACAGTAAACCTTCCTGCACAAAGCTGGACGCACTGGGCAAAATTTAAGTTGGCCTGAAGGTTGCCTGTGATGATTATGTTTGTGCACTGTGAAGCTTAAAATTTTTCTTTTTTTTTTTAAGAACTAGGTAGTCAAAGTGAAAGGCAGTTACTATAGGTCTTAAATCAAACAAGAACATGAGTAAGAATATGTGCTTGAGCAGCAAATCCAAATTGAATCGTCAAGTGAATCTCTAGTCAAATTGAATCTCTAGTCACGTTGACCCCAGGAGGACCTCTGTATGGGCCTTACTCTTTGGAGGAAAAAAATGGTTGTGTGTTGCTTAGTAAGTTCAGCAGTGAAGACGCATGGAAATTTTAAGCCATTAACATAGTATATTTTTCATTTATTTATTTTGCTCTACAGAGGAGATTTAAATCACGGAAAATGATCCTCTGCAAAATCTTGAGTGTTGGAGTAGAAGTGACGTGCAGAATCTTTATGCTGTCAGCTCAGCCTGTTTGTACATATGCTGAGTGTGGCATATTTAACTGCAGGTTAGCTTGGGAGCTTGTAAGCTTTGAGGTTTTTTGGTGGTTTTTTTTTAGTGTTTGGTAGCAAAATATTAAGATAAAAATATTAAAATAGCAAAAGGGTTTTACACTTAAAATCTGTCATCCAGTCTTCCTGCCACTTTACATCACTGTGCAATTCTTGTGGGATGGCTAGTACTGCGCCAAGTTAAACTCAATTTCGGCTTTGATTTGAAGCAAAGAAGGATGAAGATTGTGGACTTGAAAGGAAATATGCAAGGATAGAATCCCTAATAATTTTCAGAATTCTGTATTTAGAGGGGTAATTAAATCACACAGTGCACCATTGCCAGGAGCTCAGCTTAGAATGATTTGCAAACCTGGTGGAAGATGCGAATGGCCACAGAATTGCACTTTAACTCTCCTTTTTTTTTTTTTTTTTTAAATTTCTTGGATAGGAGAGGGAGTGAAAAATGCTTATTTTGACAAAGAAGGACCTGATCTGGGGAGGTGGCCAAAACGAAGATGCTGTCTGTACACTTTAAATAGCACATCCTCTTTCTGTCTGCTTTTGTGTGGATGCTGTTTTCTTTATTCTGCTGCTTAAGTAATGTTGGCTATTTCTATCTGAACCAAACTGTAATGTTTTTTCCCCTCTTTTGGTAGCTGCTTCGTGACAGAATAAAAACTGGATGTGAGTTGTGCATTGGGAAGTGATTGATGTGTGCTTGTGCAGCTTGTAGCACTATGAGAAACACAGGTGCAGCTGCTGATGATGTTTCCTAGAACTAGATCAAAAAAGCAAGAAAATGAAGTTGCGCTTCAGCACAGACAACCTGTTGTAAAACTGTGGGGCAGGAAGCAGTTCCGGAAGCAAAAACTCCATTTGTGTCTGCGGGACAAAATGAAGAGGCTTCTTCAAGGCCAGGTAGATGAGAATCCAAATCATGCTCATCACTGCCAGCTCTCCCCGGTGGAGATCGAGACGGACATGTTTGTTTGTGGAATAAAAAGGAACTCTGCCAGCACTGAATTTTCCACTGCTGGAGGGGACTTCCATCAGGAGGGAGGACGTGATTCCAAGGGGGTGACCGAAGTATGCGTTGGTGAGGTGGAACTCAACTGGGATGGCTACGTAAAAATACCGTGCTCGGTTCAACAGAACAAGAAGGATTTGCAGGGGAATTCTTCTGAGGGTATGACACAGACCTCCTCTGAAAGAAAGGGCAGAGTGTCTGAGGGGCAGGACCTTTCTTCCCTGAGCATTGCCATGAGCTGGAGGGAGGTGGCTGAAAGGCAAGGGTGCTTCCCCCAGGAAAAGCCCACTGCGTACAAGAGCCATCGACGGCAATCAAGAGATCGCTCAGCTGATGTTGTTGACTACATTGTTAAAGAGCTCCAGGGAATAAGTCGCATCCAGACAGAGATTGCAGAGCTCCGGCAGCACCTCACCTTGATAAAAGGCTCTGTGGATGAAGTCTCCAGCTGTGTGGATACGGTCTTGAGTGAGATAGAAGGCCTTCAGGGTGGTTCTGCTGGGAAAACCCAGGGTACACATACTCGAGAGTCAAGTAAGGAGGTACACAAGGAAGAACCAGTGTTATACTTTTATGGCATCCCAGAAAAAGATGGTGAAAACACAGTAGAGCTTATCTGCAGCTTCTTGTCTGAATATCACTGTTTCAATGGTATCCAGTGCAGTAAGTATATAAAAGATGCTTATAGATCAGATATTGGTACAGGCAAGCCATCAACGCCAAGACCAGCAGTTGTGAAACTTGTCAATTGTGAACAGAGAGACTTTATTTTACAGAAGTCTCTCCTTTTGCAAAGCTCAGGGGTCCGGATTGCTACCAGTGAAGACCAAAAGCGACAGAATGGCCAGAGGGGCCGCAAAACAGATTCAGTCTCTTCACAATCTGGCTTCAAGAAAAATCATCGCCACTCAGTGAATCCTGATGCTGCGCAGAGAACTGATGCAGTGGGGCACCTTCGAACGGACTCGTGCCAGGTTAAGTATAAAAGTACAAGTAGGAAAACACAGTGCGTAGGGGAGAGACTTGATTCTGTGCAGAAGTCAACCTTGATGAAGAAAAACAACTCAATACCTGAAACTGGGAAGGAAGCACAAACAATAAGCTGCAGTGAGCAGCCTTCACATGACAGTGATGTTCACCAGGCCCTTCAAGAACCTCTACAAAATCCAGAGGTGACCAATCTGGCCAAATCGAGTGATGAAAATTACTGCTGCTCACCTGACTCTTCAGGCCATGCAAGCCAGGTGTCTGCTTCAAGCAATGGTAGCGAGCACAGGCTTGACACTGAAAGTGTCACTGAGAATTGTTCTTCCCTTCTAGATAAGGATGAGGGGATAACCGCAGAAGAAATTGAAATAGACTGTGATGCTCCATGCAAACTTACCAGTGTGGAGAAAGTTGATACTCAAAGAGAAGATGTTTCTAGCGGGGTGACAACCATTAGCTACGATCATACAACAGATGAAATGGCTGATAGTAGTGACAGCTTGAAAGATATGATCCAAATGGACCTGAATGATCAAGATCCAACTGATCAGGTCTTTAGGGATGTCCTGGAAAATTCTCAGTATTTCCTTGACCATTCCCGGGATAACATTGATCTTGTAGACATGAAGTTTTACACTAATAAACTTGGGAAAGCTATCCATCACTTCAGGTCCGCTCTGCAGCTGGTGTTTCACAAACTGGAGACAAGCGATTCTGAAATCCTTTTGGAAAATGATAGTGGCTTGCAGATGGATGATGACAATACGCTTATGCTGACCAGTTCAGGTATGTGTGGCAGCTCTGACAACTTTGCAGAAACCCCTCCTAGTCAGTCCTCCGAGAGCCAGGCGAACGCAACTGTCAACAGCGAAGCGTCTGCTCAGATGCAGTTTGTTCCTTGCAGTCTTTCCTCTGTTCCACGTGAGCCTCCTGTTTCCAGTTCAGTGCCATCATCTGAGTGTGAAATGCCCCCTGGGCAGCGCTCGCCTCCTGAGGAGCTTGGAGGAGATGTGAACTCTCTACCTGAGCCAGCAAAAGAGTGCAGACCCATGAGCCTTGACAAGGTGTGCGCAGAGACCATCTACCTGAACAAATGCATCAACAATTTCAAAAATGTGCTGAGGGAAAAGAGACAAATGCGTAGGAGACTCTTAAAAGAATTAGCGCAGGAAGGAAACTGGATTTCCGCTGAGGAGACAAATTCAGGTAAACTGAAAAAATGTTTTTAAGGAGATGTCAAAATCTCGAATTTGTGCAGCCAGTAGCCAACACCTCACTCTGTGAATGAACAGTTTATTAGAAGTCGTGAGCAAATAATTACAAAGGCAAGTACATACGCTATACAACAGTACTGACCACAAAACCCTAAAATTTATTGTGTAATACACTGAAATGCAAGTTAGTAAGCTTCACCTATTTTCTTTTTTCTTTTTTTTTTTTTTGAGGGAGATTTGCAGTGCATCTTCAAAATAGCAGGTGTTAGGGTTTTTCGTCATAATTCGTGACTCGGTTTCTTGTTAAATATAATAGTTAAGACATGTGATAACAAAGTGTGCATTTGAGCTATAAGTAGCCAGATTTGCAGTTTTGGGAGTTGAGTGGATCTAGACTTCAAGTGGCTCCATCACGAAGTGGGAGTTCTCAGAGTTCAGTCACTGCTAGATGTTATCCTAGTGGAGACCTTTAAAAATTAAAAAAGCCCAACCAACCAAAAAACCAATAAAAATGGTTGAGACCTGTGTTTTGGTATTGTTTCCATAACTTGTTCATGAGCTGAGAAATTTTCCATTTCTGTGGAGCTTTGTCCCTTACCGCCAGCACAGATAACGGAGTGTTTGACCACAGCAGATGTGAGCTGATACAGCTGCAGAGCAGTGCTGGCTAACCCATTCGTGAGGATGTGGGAGATAGAAATGACCAACATGTTTTGATGGGCCATGATTTTGGTAAAGCCAAACGTAACCTTGACACGTGTGTCCGTCTGCTCCCTCTCTCTCCAAGCACTGAAAAAACTTTCTCGGTGTCATCCCTGTCAAAATCACCACACAGTTAAGGGAAAAGGCTTTGTTTCAATAGTGACAGCTGTTGGAACTACAGCTTGAAATCTTCACATCCTTATTGTGAACATCCTTATAGCGAATATTTTGTTCACTTTTCTCTTTGCAGTCATGAAAGCTAGTCAGAATAATCAGAGTGCTCTTTTTCCCATTGAAAGAGTTGTCTCGCTCCAAGTGTCCTTTCCAGTGATGGTGCTTTTGCTGTGAAGAAACAATCTGTCAATCTGTATTTGACTTCTGTACCAGCGACCTTCTCAGTTATGCAGGTCATAAAGCTTGTAATCAGCTCTTCACTTTATTATTTTGCACAAGATCCTTAGTATAGAGTTGATTCAAACAATAAGTTTTTAATGAGCGCAACNNNAGGATTTGTTAGCAGGCTTGGCACAGATACGTATTTTTGTGTTTCAAGGGAATGTTTAGATTACTAAAGCATAGATAATACAGATGAAACAGCCTTTTTTAAAATTCAGAAAGCTATTTTTATTTTTTTTAATTTTTTGTTAATTATTTTCTTTTTTTTTCAGTAGTGTTTGCACAGTGGTCAAGTCCTGGACATATCTCCTAATTTTAGGACCTGGGAGAACAGGCAGTAGTTTGTATTAGTATTTGCGCAGTGCAACAAAAGTATTGAAATAACCTGAATGTGAGAGGAGGCTGCTCATCTCAGCAGCGTTTGAGCAGTACAGGCAAGTTCACAAGGTGAGAAGTAGCCAAAACAGTTGAGGAGGAGGATGAGGATCACGGCTAGACTTTGGTACCCTAGATCTGGCTCTGAAGTGGATTCGCATCCCTGAGCCTCCCTGGTTCAGTTCTCCTGAACATCGTCTAGTGATGTGACAAAGAGATGATGCCTGTGTGGCGCCCGCGTAAAGGCGTGTCTATATGGTGGATATGACAACTGAAGATAGAACAGTAAGCGTGGGATGAAATCACGACGTAGGAAATGTGCTCTGTGAGACCAGAGGAGTCTAAAGGAATCAAGGGTAGTGGAAAACACTGGATGAGGGATGAGAAAAGGGAGAGAACATGGAAAAACACCCTAGAGGAGATGTCAGGAAGCAAAGCAGCCCAGACCATCAGAGGATAGGCAGGGGGGCTGGGAAGGGAAGAGGAGGCCTGGGAAGGGAAGAGGAGGCCTGTCGGGAGCAGGGGTTGAGGGACACAACCCCAGCAGCGGTGCTCATGCAGGACAGAGTAAGCGGCCGAGGGAGCGGTGAATAACCACTTGGTAACAGCCGGGCGAGAGAAGAGGATGACAGTATTGCCAAGGGCTGTAGAGTAGGGCAAAACTAGTCACTTATTCAGTTTGAAATAGGGTGTCTTGGCATGCATTTTCCAGAGAAAGGGAAGCAACAGTTTTATGTGCTTCTTCACTGTACTCAAAATAAATCCAAGCCAAGCTCTTGTTTTCTTCCTTTGGAAAAAGGATCACACTGGGGATGCAATGAAAAGTTGTTGGTTTGCTTTTTTTCCCCAACTGCAGATGAGTGTTTATGTCTTACTTAAAAAATACCATTTGTTCTTACTAGGCTTTTAAGTTCCCTGGGTCAGGTCCACTGAAAACCCAGTTCTGCCCGCTGGCTTTTTGGTTCTGAGCCCGAACCACTGTATTACTCATGCCTGCTTGAAAGTTCAGTTTAAGGTATTTCATTAAATGTGTTTGGCAGCAATTTGCAGCAAAGGAATGGATGATAACTTTGAAGGTGTTGGTAAATCTGTGTGTTTTGGTGAATCAGAGATGATGCACTGGCATAAAGGTTTAAATTATTTATAGTTGTACGCAGATGCAAATTACCGGAACAATTTAGAACTTGGCAGATGCATGTAAATAATTATTGTGTTTAATTTGAAGTCAAAAGAGAAAAAATAAAATACCTCCTGAAAATCTGAGCATGCTTTAAAAAGTTTTAATTTGAGGAAAAGGAAAAAAAACTGGCATAAGTGAAGATGAAAACAGTTTCACGCTTTGTGTATGTTTAAAACCAGCCCTGAAATGGCAGACATTTTTGTAGCTGTAAATCGACTGCTCAAAAGTGGAATGGTGCAAGAGTTGTGATCAGGGTTTAACCAAGTTAGTCACCATTGAAGAAGCTGTGAGCACACCTGCAGTAATGAGACATATTAAGATGATTTTAAATCTTCATCTGCAGTTGCTTAGAGCTTCGCCAAATTTTATATTTGGCCTGAAACTGTCCCTAACAGCTTTTAAACTGAAGGGGCTCAGAAATCAGTTATGTATGGAATTTAAGCCAAAATAATCCTCTTTTTTTTTTTTTTTTTTCCCCCCAAAACATGAATCTAATGCAAGATTTATTGCTTTGTGTTTGTATAAAAATAAGTTTGACCTATATTTGAGAAGCTCTGGTGCCCTCAGGCCTTAAAATTTGGCAGTGCTAGTCTGTGTCAAGCATTTTTTCTGTGGGAAATCAACCCCAAATGAGCGAAGTGAATAAGCTTTTGAAAAATGAGTAGTTTGCATATGCTCACTGGTAGCTTGCTACAGTTGAGCTGTTGCGCTGCCAGAGACTCCATCTGTCCTCAGTGTTTTCCAGCCGGGGGCTAAAGCGGGGCTTTCCCTGCTCGGCATGACTGAGGCATGGCAGGCCTGAGAGGGGACACGAGTCCAGGTCCTCTGCGCTCAGAGGCTTCACAGGAGGCATCAGGAAGGAACCTGGTTCAAATACAAAGGAGATAAAAACCCAGGAATGAGGAAAGTCTGGATCTGCCTGGGATACACTGGAACAACCCCAGGGACCAAGCAGGGAGAGATTGCGCTGGGGCTTGAGGGTTTTGGGGTGAATGTGCAAAGAGAAGGAGAAGACCAGAGGACTTGAAGTAGAATTGGGGCTGCCTAGGTGAGAAGGTTTTGCGTAACAGGGAGGGACAGGCAGGAGGATAGTATAGAAAACCACTTTAGAGGGGAACAGACAGAAGTGTCTGTGCCCAAAGAAGCACATTGCCACCTGAGTCTGGGGTGGACCCCACGTCTCCCTGAGCTCCTCCCGGTGGGCAGGTCTGTGCAGAGCTGACCATCGCAATACCTCACTCCTGCAGCACCAGCATTTTGGCAGAACACAGCACCAAAGGGCCGCTTGCATTAATCCTCCATTAGCTGAGGGAGGAGAGGCTTGCAGGGCAGTCGGCAGGCTTTCCTCCCTCCTCAGGATCCACGTGGGTATGAATTAAGGTGGAAAGCAGGATTTTTATTTTAGCTACAATCCAGCACTTCATTTGCTAAAGCAATTTGACTTCTCCTTAGTGATTGAGTTAAAATAGCTTCTCTGTTTTCCTATCTTAGTGATTGCATGTGTGTAATTACACCCATATAGACAGTAACTTTAAAAACTATTTTAGCTTTTAAACCAATTTGAGTGGCCCTTGTTACCATGAAGATATTCCTTCCCCTCCATCTTTCATATGCAAATGAATAATATGATTCTTCTATGCAGATACAAAATTATCTGATTGGAAGACTTAAAAAAAAAAATCATGTCTGTACCGGAAGTTTTGAGTATGACTCTCAAATAACTTTACTAGCCTTGAAATTGCCTATCCATAAACATGAGATTTAGTGTAGGAGGGTTCTGGATTTTTTTTTTTTCTCAGAGGAGAATTGCCTCGATTTATAAAACCAGAAAATATCTCTCTGCATTATGGTATTTGCAGAAGCAAAATGTGTTCCGTGGGAGCTACCAGTTTCCTCGTAACGGGCAAAATGTACAGGGGGCGAGGAGGGAAGTGGGGGGGGGGGGTGCTT
>JAOXNO010000020.1:11832188-11846115 GCA_028565335.1 Limnodromus scolopaceus
CCTATAACAAAACAGGCTGGCTAATGCAGTTTTGAAAGAAATTTAGCTTATTCACTGTATCCCCACATGCAAGGGATTTCCAGAAAAAGTGATTGTAGGTGGTGAACCCTTAATTCCACCATTAGCCTTGTTGTGGCTTATTAGCCACAAAGTACATTAAAGCACTTACATTTTGAGTTCTTCTTTCATATGAAGATTAGAGAAGTCATGTCCTTTGAAGGAAGTAATCATCTTCTGTCATTGCAAACCATCTTTGCTTGCTTAAATTTTCAAGATTTAACGGAAGCATCTGTCTGATAAAACTTGTATTAAAAGATGAATACATGCTTCAAGCTATTTGCACTTTTGGCATAATGCGAAAAGTAGTTCCCTCTCTGTAATCACTGGCTTTGGAGAGATAGCTTCCAAAAAATGTACAACTGGCATTATGGATCAATCTCTGGCTGTAGTATCTCATATCTATATATTTTATTTATTAGTGCAAATCATCTTCTCATACTGAAATGCTATTCACTCCTCAATACAGCACCCCATAATAATGCTATAAATATTACATGCGTTGCAGAGGAGAGTTACCCTATTACATATAAAGCTCCAGTGTGCTTTTTGAGGCACTGTCAGTACTTCTGTCTGTGCAAACATTATAATTTTGTTCAGTGAAGTAGAGCTTGTGCTTGAATAAAGAGACTGAGATAGCTGAAAGCACAAGCTAAATAATTTTGAAAATTAAGAATTTTTGCTGAAAACTCTTTGTTTTTAAAAATATTAACAGGCTAAAAGCAGGTCATCTGAGTGTATAAATATCTAAGTACTAGGATACCTCTCTTCAGTGGTGAATACAAGCACTTCTCAAATAGCCTTGTTCTCCATCAGTCTAGCGTACAACTGATTTTATTGTAAACCTCAGCCTATCATAAATATTTGGCGACAAACTATGTTGTAACTAGACACATTTCTCAAGCAAAATAACTTGTTTAGGCCCATTTTGAATTTATAAAACATGCAACTTTAATGTTTTCTTTACCAAGAAATGTCAGAGTACCACAGTTCCCTTTTGATTGAATTAGGAAGAAAAATTATTGGAAATTGTGTAGAAAAGAAGTATAAAATCCCATCTGTGCCATTGACTTTTAGCAGGAGCATTGCATTGACTGTGGATTTTTACTTGTGACCATTTTGTTGGATCTTCTCAGCTTACAGACTCTTTCTTTCTATTTCGCATACATTTTCATAATTCAAGTGATTTGCCACAAATCTTTCACCCATAACTTACCAATAAGCTCTGTTGTGATTTAAATAATGCTGGAATTCTTGGCGTCAGCTGGGTAGGCTTCTGTGACACCTGTTTTACCCCAAAACAGTATCGCTAATATTGGAAAGGTTTTGTAGTTCTAGGGCAGCAGAAGAAACTCCATGGTTGATCCCAGCAAGGCTGTATTGAGTTCTGACAATATAAATACTTCATGTAGATAGTTCTTTCTTGTTGATGTGGGTTAGATTTTTCTCTAGAATAAGCCAGAAGGGATTCTTGCAGTCTAACTTGGGCAAAAGATTTTTCTGGAATTCTCTGTTGGAAGTGAGGGTAACCTCTAGTAAAAAACACCACGTAGCCCTCCCTGTAAGGATTTCCAGCATGGGAAAACGCGTCTTGATTTTGACCGAAGATTCTAGTAGTTTTAAAAAACCCCTGTAAATCTCCCCCTTTCTGATGCCCGAGTTTGTCTTCCCTTCCCGGGGGTGAGGTCGGGCTGTGGCAGCTGGTGGTTTGTGCTCGCCCTGCAGAGGAGCAGAGATCTGCGGTGGGAGCACGACTGATGTTGCACGCAGAGCCGACACGCTTCGGGCACTTACCCGTGACTACCCACCTTCCCACCAGGCTTGCTCTGTCAGCCCCGCCGTGGCTCGGACCTGTCACCCTCCTACGCCCTGTCAAAAACCGACAGTTTTACCCTTACAGTGCTATGGCATGTTTCTGTGTATAAC
This sequence comes from Limnodromus scolopaceus, assembly GCA_028565335.1. Taxonomy (NCBI): domain Eukaryota; kingdom Metazoa; phylum Chordata; class Aves; order Charadriiformes; family Scolopacidae; genus Limnodromus; species Limnodromus scolopaceus. Next base: position 11,834,172 of record JAOXNO010000020.1, read on the forward strand.
AGACACTCTCCCTCTTTGACACAGCCTTGGGCTAAGGCTGTGCCCTGACATCCTTGTCCATCCCAAAGCATGGCCTGCTCTAACGTAGGTTTGGTCGCCTTGGATGTGGGGTTTTTTTTTTGACTTTCAGCTGTATTCAAAGGGGTTTTGAGTAGTCTCTGCTTGTTGAGGAGCGCAGGTGGCCTTTTAACACTTGCCAGCCTCCCAGTTTTCATGGCATGTGCAAATTTGTAGTGGCAGTTTGGTTTCCTAGATTGTTTTAGATCCAAGTTCCATGTTTGTCTTTTGTTGCAATGGGAACAGTTTGACCTGTACTCCTCTTTCCTGGAGTTGTGGTGTCCTAAAGCACTTCAGCTGGGTGTAGTGTACCAAATCATCAGAATAAGCAAATTAAAAGCGTCAGACAATGTATCAGGCAACTGCAAAAAGGTACAGGGTGAAAACAAATGGCTCGGGACAGAGAGGCAGAAGGTTTCTTTACACTCTCTGTAGCCAAATAGAAGGCCTTAGGAACCATATTCGTAGTGTTAGCCAGGCCTGAGGGCAGTGTGGAGCTGGGGAGGTTGAGTGAGAGGCTGAGCAGGGCTGTGGGTTTTGGCTGGCGGCTGGGTGTTCATTGCCGGGAGGCACTCACATCACAGGTCTGCTCTTCAGTTCAGACGAGTGCGATAGGTGCAACAGCAAAGAAATAGGTGCTCGCTTCCCAACCGTAGCAAAAAGCAACTAAATTTACTTGGGGCCTTTAAGCTGAATTAACAGACCTTCCCCAAGCACAGGCTTAAACCTGTGAGGTATTACTGGTGCATGGCAGGATCCAGACACAATTATTCAGGCTGGTCTTGTCGGGAAGGAGGCAGATGATAGTGCTCATTTCTGCAAGGCTTTCCCTTGCCACTTCCACTGGTGAATGACAGCTCTTGTGTGTAGGGGTCGGCATGGCCTGAAATGCTGAGCAACCACAGATGGTCCCTTTTACAGAAATAAAAATGATCTTCTTTCTCCTCAGATGTGAGGTTTTTCCTAGTAATTATATGGATCTCGAGGGCCAGGATTAAGTATGTTCTAGCCTGGAATCAGATAATGGGTAACAGCATCCTGCCCCTGGGCTGATCTACTTTGACATGCTCTTTCCTAACCAACACCAGGCAGGAACGTCTGGATTGTTTTGCATGAAGAAGATAAACACTTAATCGTTTTTAGCGTTAACTTTACACTTTCTTAAGTATAATCTTCTGGCTGATTTTCCTTCCTCCAGTAAAGCACCCCCCTCCTCAACCCTAAATTAATTAAATGGAAAGAAAAGGGATAGAGAAAGACTGGAGACAGCATGTTTTCAAATTTCCAAAGTATTTCCTTCTGGGGCCAGACTGTTTTCAGTGGTGCCCAGTGACAGGACAAGGGGTAATGGGCACAAACTGGAACACAGGAAATTCCATCTCAACATTGGGAAAAGCTTCTTTGCTTTGAGGGTGCCAGAACACTGGAACAGGCTGCCCAGAGAGGTGCTGGAGTCTCCTCTGGAGGTGTTCAGAACCCACCTGGATGAGTTCCTGTCCAGCCTGCTCTGGGTGACCCTGCTTTGTCAGGGGGTTGGAGTAGATGATCTCTGAAGGTCCCTTCCACCCCCTACCATTCTGTGATTCTGTGTGAGTATGTGCTTCCTGCCGTGATGCTCAATGCCAATGGTAAACTAGAAACTGAGCTCTCCCTAAGGAACAAAAGGTACTTGTGAAAGCAGTGGTGTGTGGCTCAGTTACCACAGACTAAGCTGCCTGTGAATTGCTGTCACGGAGTTCTGGCTCTGCCATTGGGTAAGTATTTTTTGCCAAATCTGTCCCCAACAGAAGCGGTGGGGATAAGGCTGCCTTAACTCACTGTGCTGGCAGCATTGACTCTGCAAACACGTGTTCAGCCTATTCTGAGCTAGCTCGGACCTGAGAATGGGAAAATGACCTTTTTTTGGTCTGTTAACAACTTTGGTTATTATTAAGTTGCATTTGCAGTGATCTGATTCTTCATGTTCTTGTTGACTATGATATTAGCAAGGAGACTGATGTTTTAAGGAAGTTTTTTGGTCATCTCTTTTCTGTCTCTCACTGCTGGTGAGATTTTTAATCTTTTTTCTTTCTCTCCTGCATTTCCAGGCCTGCAGGTGGTCTCTATGGCATTGATAGCATGCCCGATTTACGCAAAAAAAAGCCAATTCCTCTTGTCAGTGATCTGGTAAGAAATTTTTCTTCTGTCACACAGCCATTAATGCAAGTGGCTTTACTTTTTCACATATGGTAACATCCATTGTCACTTCAAGAAGCTAAAGTTTTCCTCGTTAGTGAAATTAATTCTTTCAGTAAGGGGTTAGGAACTGTGCTTGGAAAAATCTCAGTAAGAATGAGCTACAGTTTCATAGACAGTGTCATTCTTTTGGCAGAATTAAGATATTGTTCATGTTCTTTTCCCTTTTTATTCTACACAGAATATTTGATTATTTTTTGGCCTGCATTATTTTTAAATGTTTTCCTAAAAATCACATACTTTGGGGAAAGTCATAATGTCCATGTGAGGTTTGGCAACTTACCAGAAGGTTGGAATTTCAGAGGATAGATAAACGAGCATATGTGCTTGGTTTTTTAAAGTAATTTGCAATATTGCCAATAGGCTTCTGCACTGAGGAAGCACAAGAACCAAGCAAGTAATGAGGACAAGTTTCATATGCTTGTGTGATACGGTGAAATAAGGCTTTTGCGGGACAAATGGTTTTCTGTTGGCTGTGTTCAGTACATGTAGCAATTTCATGCTTGAGAGAAATGCTGTAACAGCTGAAAGACCAAAGTTTCCATATTTTGTAATTCCTGTGAAAAGATGCATGCAATTCTCTTTGCCAGCTTATGCATGGGAAGCTTAATATGTGTCTTACTAACTGCTCGTATCTTAAATCTTCGCAGTAATGGCATTAACTTTTGTTACTTCCTTTGTATGCTTTCATTCTCTCTCTCCTCAGGCCATGGTAAGTGGAGCTAAAGATTATCCACCAAGTCTTCACCAGAAACAAAAATTGTTTTACCTTATTTTCCCTCCACTTTTTTGCTTTTTACTTTGAACTTGCAGTATTGCAGTGCATGTGTGTCCAGCACTCTGTCCTGTTCCATCACTGGCGGAATGAACTTTTTCAATCTGTCTTCAAACAGGATGAATCAGAGCATAAATGTAGATTTCTGTCAGTCAGGGTTTGATGATTTCAAAGCAGATGTTGCTGGCATTAATTCCCATTTATGCCTTGATATAACTGGAGTGGCTTCCTGAAGAAGTCCTTTCTATGCCGGTGTGAGGTGCTGTGAAGGCCCTGCCCTGTTCTGCCCAAGGCTGCAGAACATGTTGACATGATGTGAAGCAAGTAGTTTTGAAGGGAAAATGCTGTTCATTGTATTCAGTGATGGCCAATGAATGTGATACATCAGCACATTCAAACCTGTGCTCCCAACCCAGTCTGTTGGTTTCTTAACCTGCTTATTTTTAACCCTATCACTGTCATGTTTGTGCTGTTCTATCTCTGGTAAAACTGATGAAATAATCTCCTTTAGGCTATGAATGAAGTAAGATATAGAAGAGTGAATCCCACGTAGTGACCTTAGGCAATAGCAGAATTACCATTGCTACCAGAACGTAGAAGTGAAGATGTGAACCCAGGTTTCACTGACAGCTCTTACCAGAGAAACAAATACAAATTTTCCAGAGTGTGACTGGTTGTCAGTAGATGGAAACAAGTTGGAGTCCTTTCAAAGTATGCATTTGATGCTTCCGAGATGTGAGCTATCATTTAAGAATCCAATTTGAATGTAGTAGACTGCTGGTTTGGTGTCTGGGATGACAGTCCCCTTGGTCATATCTCTGGCCATGTAGCATTTCTGAATATTGGTGGTGAATAACAAACTTTCTTCCTTCTTAGTCACTGGTTCAGTCCCGGAAAGCCGGAATTACCTCAGCAATGGCCACTAGAACATCTCTCAAAGATGAAGAGCTGGTAAGTGGGAGGGTTGCTTGGCTCCTGTTAACTTTTAGTAAGCAAATTAAGGGAATGTGGATCTCTGGGATGCAGAGCCAGCTTCACAGATGTCTAAAAATATAGATGCAAAGCTTCTTGTATCATTTGTATAAAGAAACCAAACATGTAAAAACTAACATTTAATGTGTCGATGTGATCCTGAAAAATTTAATCTTACCATTTTCTTCTGTGCTATCTACCATGGGAGGCAGTGTGTGAAACTTGTCTTATGCAAGATATCCCTCATCCACAAACCTTAATTCTTATCTTCCATCTCCTCCACTTTTTTAAATGCCTGGAGAAGCCTTTTTGGAAGGGTGTCCTCTACTGCTGCTTGTGAAAGTTTGATAAATTTGTCTGCCTCAGATGTGTAGATTTATTGCACTGCTCATGCCTTTTCCCTCAAAATGTGTGTGTTAACCACCAAAAATGGGTTTGCTCACCTTCCTGGATGTTGGCTGATGTGTGCTCTTTCCTTTCAGAAATCTCATGTCTACAAGAAGACCTTGCAAGCCTTAATTTACCCCATCTCTTGTACAACCCCACACAACTTCGAAGTGTGGACGGCCACAACTCCCACCTACTGCTACGAATGTGAGGGGCTGCTGTGGGGCATCGCGCGGCAGGGAATGCGCTGTGGGGAATGCGGAGTCAAGTGCCATGAGAAGTGCCAAGACTTGCTCAACGCTGACTGCTTACAGAGTGAGTAGTGGCCAGTGGAGCCCGCCCCTTCCAAAAGTGCCATCAGAGCTTTCCTAAATGTACAGGGGATGGTACCTCCGTGATCAGTGACGATGCATTTATTAAAATGACTGAATATTTTCTGAAAAGGTGCCAAACTTAACCCCATCGCCCTGCGCACACGGGTGGCTCCACTGATGCGGGAGAACTTCTTTGCAACATTGCGCTTGATGTGCTGTGTTTAAAAGAAGGTTTAGTTCTTGACTCTTTCACATCTGTTTGGTTTTAAGCCATGTAATGTTTAATCTGTCAGCTCAGGTATTGCATTTGCCAACATATCCTGCATGGCAGAGAGGCAGGGAGCTGGGTGAACAGGGTAGTAGGCTGGATATTCTGACTTTTGTTCTGCCATGGTGCCCCAGACAGGTTGCTTGTTTTAGCCATCAGCCTGTTTTACTGTTTGGACTGCACTGGGTTCCTGCTTAGGGGACAGAGTCCATGGATTTTGCTCAGATTCTCTGTACCACCTGCAGATTGGTGAGGCATTTTGTCTTTTTAACAGTAGGGTCTCATGGCTGAATCCCTTCAGAGACTGGGATGAGCCAGCACAGATGATGGGTCAGATAGGAAGGTGGTGTTTGTGTGTAAGGGCAGTATGAAATGCTACTCTTCTGAGTAGCATTTCTGTTTATTTAGTTGTTTCTTTTTTTTTCTTCAGAATTCAAAAACTAAGCCCTCTCTTCAAAGAAGAGCTCTTCAAAGAGCTGTGACGCTGCAGAATAGATGAGACCTTACGCAAACATTGGAGTATTTTAAAAGGAATTTGAATCGGGGGGTGGGAGAAGGGAGAGAGAAAAAGTATTAATTTGGGCATCCGGCTTGGTCAGGTTATTTTTATTTGCTTTTAAAACCGTTTCTTGATTTGGTCTCACATTTATGTTCCTGCTTAAGAGGAAAATATCTTGGTCTAAATGGAATCAAAATTCCTGCCATATGTGTTAAATCTTGAGTAGGAAGGTGGGGCTGTTCCTCTTCACTCTTGCTTTGCTTGGCGTTCCAGCTTGATGGACTAAGTCTGAGGAATAAGAAAAGTTTGTGAGGTATAAACAGACTTAATGCAAATCCGTGTCAGCGATTATAGGAATATAGAGAGTCAAAGCTTGTATCTGCCTCAGGCTCTAGTTTGGGAAAGCCAGACGGGATGATCTAGCAGGGGTTACCACTGAATCTTAGGTCATTTGTTTTTCTTATGGCTTAACTTGGTACCCAAAATAGACATTGTTTGTGCTTGTATTTTTGATGTGTGCAAAATTTTAAATAATTTGTAGTTAGGATTGGGGCTTTTTGCAGTGGCTTATTTGTCAGACACAGCTGATACTGGTGAAACATCGCTGTTCCTCCTCAGTCGCTTAGCGTTTCTGGATTGGTCTTTGAGAGCTGCAAGGCAATCTTTACAGTTTATAGCATTCGAGGAGTTGCATCATTGACACTTTAGCTTTGTTGCAACCATTATGTGACTAAGCAAAGAGCTGCTGTGTTGCAGTTGGTTCAGGAGAACGCAGTTAAGCCATAGTTCAGTTTTCTGTCAAAACCTGATGTAGAGAGTCAGTTAGACTCAGGATAACTTTGCTTCTGGAATTCACCAGAATCCTCTACTGTCTGGTGATTTTTCAGTGTTTGAGATGAAAAGCTGCTGATACACATGTCCAGGCTTGATTCAGATGCGTGCCCAAGATGTTGAAACGTTGCACAGGAGTTGTTATCTCGGTATGGGGAGAACACTATGCAGAGCAGAGGAAAATTAAGTTCGCAGCAGCAGCAGCGAGGAAACAGACGCAAAGCTGTTGTAGAGAGCAGAGGTCATGAAGTTGAAAACAATAGAAAGAATGCTAATTTAAGAAATAGCAAATGACTAAGAGGAAGTATATTCCTGGAGAGGGCAGCTGTGGCTATCCATGTTCAAGAAGGAAGATTTCAGACTGGGGTGGGGACTGAAGGGAGTTCAATGGTAAGGGGGAAAATATGAGAATGTCCTGAGAGAGGCTGGTATGAGTTTGTTAATCTTTCAAAAAAGAGGCTTGGCAGTATGGGGCAGGAACGACGCTCTTTCAAAAAAAAGGAAAAATAGCCATACTAAGTCTATCCCAATAGAATGTTTCTAGTGTGATGGTGTAGAGCCTAAGGTGGAGCTGTAAGACGTGCCTGTGGAGCTCCTGTGGCCCTGGTTGGCTCTTGCAGCTATCCGTGGCTTAAAGCTTTTCTGAGCAGTAGATGCGATGTTTAATAGCTGGCAGTGATGGCTCGGTGAATTGATTTAATCCTTGTTTGAACCCGTTTATGCCTGAACTATATTGAGGAACAGAGAGATAAGCAGCAGGGAGGAAGATGGTCTGTTTAAGCTTACTGTTTACAAAAGGAAAAATGGAGTAAATTTGCTGTAAGAAAATTAAAGGTGGAAGTAGAAGATAGCTTCAGTGATGAGAACCAGGAGTCTCTGGAACATCATCTGAAGAATAACTATGGGGACAGGTTTTGTAATCTCTGGTTGGAATTAAATAAATTTAAGCAATGGGTTGTGGCATGTGGTGATGGCAATAGTCTGTACTTTTCTATGGAATGGAAGCAACAACTGGAAATTACTCCACTTTTCATATGGCAAAGCATTAGATAAGAACTTGTTTTATTCAGGGGATTGCAGATGTTTGCTTTGCACGTTTCCTTTAAAAATGTATACACGAGGTACTTCAGCATGCAGAGTTAAAGAACAGAGAGGAAACAACTGAGAATACTCCGTGTTTCACAAATAGGCTTGTGAAGCCTGTATAAAGGTAAAACCCAACCAAACAAAAATTTTACTAGCTACTGAATTATTTGAAAGCTGCCCAGCATCAGAATAGGGAAGATACAGAGACTGTGAGTCAGAATTCTGTGAAGGTACACAGTATGAGTGTGGTGGGTATCATTGTGTGGGGCAGAGGTGTAAAGGAAACTGAAAATGGCAATCATGGAAAGATAGTGCTGAAAGATTAAGAATATGGTGAGGCCAATATGTGGATGTGCTGCTGGGTTGGGAAAACAAGTTATATCAGTACTAAAAATCTAATAACAGGCTTTTTCCTGCAGCTGTGTTCTTTGCTTTGCAATGTTCATGATAAAATCCTTCTCGCTGGAACCCACCAGGCCAGAAGAATATGGAAGAATTAAGTTAATTCTTATATGTGTTTGAAGAGGAATGAGAAAATGGGGTTTCTGGGGGACAAACAATGGTTTAGAGATCCAATAAATTCCAGACAGAACTTTCCTGTGTACTGAACTCAGGAGAGGTTTCTTGCTAACAGAAGCTGTTGCTGTCAGTACAAAAACCAACATTCTCAGGACATATCTTCACTTAAGTCCATTTAAGTCTTCCAGAAAATGTTACATTGCAGTAAAATGAATTTTCAGTCTGGTAACATACAATTCTATTGATTATACCCTGATGCCTCAGGATCTATCTTCACTTCAGTCTGCAAGTCTTCCAAAAAATGTTGCATTGGAGTAAAATTAATTTTCAGGCTGGTCACAAATACAGTTCTGTGGCCTATGCCTTGAAATTTTGGGTAGACATCTGGGATTTTGATTCCTTAGACTCAGAATGTGCTGTTTATCCATATTCTGTCCTTCAGTGCTTTTCTGTGGGAAATGAAAGGATATCTTTCCTCAAGTCTGTTAGAATTAAGTTTTATTATTTCTGCTGAGGTTTTTTTTCTTACTCAGGCTCTTAAAAATATAGAGGGTAAATGATACAGTCAACAAATATGTGGGACTGCAGTGAGAAAATACTCAAATTTAGTAATGCTTTGTTGCAATCTGAAACAAAATCCGTTTGCAGGCTAGTTCAGCAGGGCTGTTCCATGGATTGGCACAGTGCAGTAAACTGGAATCAGTTGTGGCATGTGTACTGCATCCATCTGGTTTATGGCTCTGTTGGCACCAGGTTGTTTGTCTGAGAGGATGTTTCTCTATTGTAGGTACTTAGAAGATATTATTCTGATGATGAGGTGCTTAACTTTTTATCATAAGCTCATAAATACTTGCCCAAGGGAGGATGCTCTCTTTTTAGCCTCCTGTTATTCTTGAAAGTACTTGAAATCTCTGCTGCATGGGTACATTTCCTTTCTTACTTGGCTGAAAATGGTTGGAGGGATGTTCTTAAAAATCCCTGTAGCAGGCAAAGCTTTGGGAAAAAGAGAGCTTTTATCTCTTGCCCTGAGCACTGGTGTAGTACTAATGAAAATACAACAGGTTGGGCAATGTTGGTATCAAAGGAAGAGTAAAGCTGAGGATGAATGTGTAGGATACCAAGGAACAGTTGCAGAGTAGTAAGAAGGATTATGAATAGGGTGGCAGGGAAGGACGTTATACTAGCAAGATCCTATTGGAGGGGGCCTGTACAGTTCTAGGCCAGCATTTGAAAAGCCATAGTAACCTGCTTCTGCAAATGTGTATTGGGTGTTTTTTTGGGGTTTTTTTGTTGGGTTTTTTTTTTTTGTAGCAATGCTAATATAGTCCTTGGTAAATCACAGTTAAACCTGAGAAAAGAAATTGTCCTGGGATATCAGAACCTGGTCCTCTGGCAATCTTGAAAGGAAATGAGGTCTCAAGTTTCAGTGTACATTTGAACACGAAATTTCTGTTGTGAGTGTAATTAGCCATGTCTCTTTATTAGTGCTTCTTTGGCAACAAACGGAGAACTTCACATGAGCTATCAGGACTACATTACTGAGTGCTCTGCTTTTGGTGCTGTTTTGGCTCCTGAGCTTATGGTTTGCCTGTGGATTTGCTCAGTTGTGCTTGACTCAGGATGTTTGCAGCTTTTTGGATAAGAAACATGTGTGCGTTGCACACCGAATTCAGAGACTGCAGTCCAGAGGCTGGCTCAGTGAGTGGACTGTTAGCGAGACCAAATTAAGTCACTCGTGATAATCATCTTGGCTTCTGGGTTGAATGATGATTAGGCACTATGGAGATGAACACTTGTTTGCTCCCAGAATCCTATGTAGGAAAATATTTGCACAGAAGGAGGAAGGATACCTTTATTTGAAACTTGAATATCTATTTTAAGTTTCAGGAATATATAATTTCTAAGCATTATCCGCCTACTGAACAGCTGTCTTCTATCCTGCCAATGTTGCTTTCTTGACTTTTTCCTGTTAAAGCATAGGATAACAGCACTGGTGGTTTACTAATAGCTGTATCAATACAATTCCCGATATAGACATGTTTGCTTTCTGTTTCCAGTCATAAATTGACTCATAATTTAGTCCTAGAGAGGAAGAGAGAAGAAAATCCCAGTATCGTTTGTATGATACTGTGCACAGTACTTGTACATTCCCGTGCCTTCCTATTGCCATTTATAGGACTACTTGAAAAGCAGATCCACTGGCCAAAATCTTCTTTTTGCAACTGAATAAATACTGTCCAAGTCCAATGGCAGGAAAATCACCCTCTGCTGTCCAGTATAATGACATGCTTTGGGTTATATCACATACATGATAGGTAATTAATCACCCAGTGGTTATTTGGAAATTCTGGTGGTTTTGTACCAACAAGCAGGTGTTAAAATGAAGGAAGAGTGTGTTGTTGAGTCACAGACCATATTGTTAACTAAGGTCTCTGATTCTGGCTTTTGCACTGCAGTTCAGGTGCAACATTTGCAGGGAGAGAGCGAGCTTTCCCAGGGAAGGAATGATGGAGCCTTCTTACCTGGGCAAATTATCTGGGCAGATCCAGGGAGTGGCATGGATGGAAGGGGGTTTTGTCTGAAAGTGAGGAAGCAGAGGCAAGCCTTAGAGGTGACAAAAGAGGGGGCTCTCTTGGTGTCTATGTGACATGGCTTGCATGTCCTGCAACCCGGGACTACTGCTGGCCTTGCTAGACTTGCAGAGGGATAAATGGCCCCACTATGCAAGGTCTCTGGAGGTGGTGGGGATGGTAAATATGTTTTTAACTAGAATTCTTCCATTTGTCCAAGTTTGCATTGTAAAGCATCATTTGATGCTCCTGGAACGCTTTCATTAAGGCAGTGATGCAGACCATGGCACTCCACTCCAGAACTGTGATAACTCTTGCCCCATCTCAGTGATGGATAGTGAAACATTTATCTTTACAAGCTGCCTGGCTGGTACTTTTTTTTTTTAGAAAATGGTACTGAAATAGAGCACTCCACTTATGCACAACACGAACTGTTAACGTTTGAATTAGCTTCTTAATTTCCTTAAAGCTAGAAAGGGTCAGGGCAGGGTTGGATTTCTTTGGATCACAACTGATTTCAGAATTCCAGCTAGGAAAGGCAAATTGTTCAGCTTGGCATTTCCCAGTTTGCCAACAATTTTCTGTAGCTCTGCATATACTGCATAGAGTCCACCTCCATCCCCAGAAGACCTAGTTCTGTTAAAGCTGAATAGCGCTTCTTATGTGAAGTTCAAAGTATAGTCCCTGGGATCATTTCAGTTTCTTATACCTTTAATAAATGTTGGGTCTATGGTTGGATGATTGTCTGATAGAAGACATCACTTTGAGTGGTGCTAGTTCTTCATCACCGGTGAGTAGAGGCAGCAGGGACTGAGTAATTAATTCCAGTATTTTGATTTCATTTCATCTTAAGCCAACAATAGAGAACTCTGGGGCAGATAGTTTTATTGTACTAAATGAAATACTGAACATCAAGCCTGTAGCAAGTAAAATGAAAAAAAATAATTATCAGGTAATGCAGAGTTATGGCTTGTTTTATACGCACATCTTTAATAGCATGCCTTGGTATGCAGTGTCCTTAATGAACTTCTGAAACTTCAGCAGTCACAGTCTGTTCCAAACTGGTTTTGGTTTTTTTGGGTTTTTTTTCTTTTTGGTTGGATAGTGGAAGTTATAATTGAGTTTTGTTTCTTTATTGAAGTGAATTTAGTAACGGTGAAAGGTGTAAGATTGAAGGCTCTAAAAATGGATGTCTTCAGGCAGCGTTAGTCACTGGGCACCCTGTCGAGCCTGCTAACAAGGTTGCCTGTTAGGTTGTACTGCTGGGGGTCCTTTATGTGTCTGTGTTCATAGAACTTTATTCAGATTTGGACACTACCTGCTGAAACTGTTTCATATGCAAAAGTGTAATGCCATATATTAAAGGTGCTCCAGATACCTTACTTGCCTGCTTCTTCCAGAAGAAAACAGTTTCGTGTATCTTTGTGATTG
>JAOXNO010000020.1:11849824-11867565 GCA_028565335.1 Limnodromus scolopaceus
AACATGCCCAGTTCCCTCAGCCTCTCCTCATAGGACTTGTTCTCCAGACCCCTCACCAGCTTGGTGGCTCTCCTCTGCTTGAGGGGAGCTCTCTCTGTAAACTGAAATTTGTGGTTTAAATTCAGCCCAGCTTTGTCTTTACACTGCACAGAACAAACAAAATTATTTTTTAAGCAGTTTTGTGCCACTCATTAATGTCAGAAAAATCTTGGTGCTATTTTGAGCAAGTAAGCCCTTGGCTTTTTTCTTAGTTTAATCCAAGGTAACATTACTGCTTGGTAAGTAGTAAGTATGCTTAGGTGCCATTTGGATGACTCTAGTCACAATAGCAGTAAGTCTGTGTGGGAGCCTTAAGGACCTTGATTTACCATGCCAAGTAGTTGCCATGGTATTTGCAGTGTGTTCCCTTCTAATTTTAGGAGCTTCAACAACTGTGTTTAAAGATAGATAGCGCAACATGATAAATGTCACAGTTTTAACGGTGCACTGTTTAGATTTTATCACCATGTCTGTGATTCAGCAGATAATATGCTGTTGGGCATTAGAGTTGGTGCTACCTTCTATCTTACCTATGTCTCGGTGGTTGTTTTAATTGCCTTGGAATAGCAAGGGGAGATGAAGGAAATGAGTAGATCGATGGCAGTAGAGCGTTCAGTACTGGAATCAATGTGTCGTTTCCGTAGTAGAAGTCAAAGCTCACCTTCTGCTGGATGAGGAGAGGGTCATTTGGAAGTGTACGCGGCACTGGTCTTTTACATGCCCATCTTCCTTTTTTGCATTTAGAGATCTTGTTTTCAGTTTACAAATCTTAAAATTTCTGAAATTCTCTACCCCATAATCAAATAGGGATTTAAATCAATGTATGCAGGCCAAAAATACCCATTACATACCAAGATGTTTTAGAAGACATTGTCAGGACAATCAAGAGGTAGTCAAATTTGAAAGACTGGGTTGTGTGTCTTTGTTTCTTAGAACGAAGTTAATTTGTTACAGTGGGAGAAAGGTGTGCTGGTAGTTATGGCACACCTAGCTTGCAGCAGACATATGAACAGTTTGGTGTTCAAAAATGCTTAAACATTTCAATGGGCGCAAGATCTGCCAGTAGAGAGAGGTCAGGTCAGTAATTAATGTGTGGGTGAGCAATTGCTGTTCCCTTTCTATTTGGTTTGTTGGACAGACTTGTTAGTAGCTGGTATTCATTAGGTGCCCAGTGTTTTTTAAACGATCACAATTCCAGTGTCTTTTTCAAAGGTTGGATATAGAGCCAGAAATCTGTGTGCATCAGTCATTATAATTGCAGCATTGTTATTGTAATCCGTGGCATGAATTGAAGCAGACTATGTACAGCTGAGTGATACGATTCCTTCCGCAGATGCAGTAAAGTCTATTAAAAGCAGCTTAAACAAGTTTTTAAAATTTTAAGGCTGCAGTAACCTATTTCAAATAGTCTTTCTGTGCTTATTTAAAGTGATGGATGGAAAAGTATATTAACTTAAATACTTTGCCTTAAATATGACTTTGTTCACTTTCTATATATTTTCAGAAAAAAATATGTGGTAGGCTTGACCCAATTTGGAAGTCCAGATTTAGAACCGTATCTTAGAGAAGACAATGATGAAAACACTTCAGGTTTCCATTGTAAGTGCTATTTGGGTCACTACTAGCCTATGTCACTGTAGGCATCTGTTAGATTAATGACGAGTTCTTGGAGCATGTTCATGTTGGCCGAGCCAGGTGATTGCAGGTCCTATTTCTTTCTGAAAATTATCTCTTTGGATATTTACATTTTTAGCGTTAGGATACGTTTTGTTATAGAGAGATTTTTGTATCTTTCATTGGAGTTTGAAGACCTATGAAAATACACGGGGTTGATCTTTCTGCTCAGTTCAAAGATTTTCAGGCTTGATGCAAAGACTCCGCATATATATGGTGCTTGGCAGGAAGAAGCCTGATGGAGGACGCCAGCCGTTGCTGCAACACAGAAATGCTGTTCTGTGAGCCTGGAAGCGTGCTTCCCTTGCTTTACATCCCTTTTCCCTTCTGCAGTAGTCCCAGATCCCCTTCCTATAGCTGTGATGAGGATTCTTAATAGGCAGCCGCCTTACTTTGCCCTGTAGATTTCTCCTCTGTGCCCTCAGCTCCCTTCCCTTGCCCTTAACTCTGGCTGGAGAGAAGGCAGCACGTATCCTACCTCCCACTGGTTCTGAGTTGCCTGGATCAGTTGGTGCAGGAGAGCCAGGTGGCTGCAGACTTTCCAGGGATGGCAGCTGGTGTGGGTTTCTCTTCTCCATCTAGCTGTAATTTTTTCACAAAATTTGTTGGAAGCTTTCATAACAAGTCTGTCTAACTCTCATTTCCTTAGGAAACAGCCCAGTAATATTAGTGGGAAGATATTTTTGCACTATTCAATGCAATTAGAACAAGACATTAATTCCCCATTTAGACATGTTTTAAGCTGTCAGTAGAAAATACAGTCTTCCTAGAATCTTTTTTTTTGTAAAGGCTGAAGCTGAGCATCCATTTGAATGGGTTATAATCGGAGATGGTGTTTAGGAGAATAAACTTGACCACAGGACAAAGTTTCCATTATAAAGTGGGAGCCCTGGGCTCGGTTGGAGGGCTGCTAATCTGTACCTTTCATTCAGGAAGCGCCCCAGTCTTTAATGACTGTGAGCACTAGAAGTTACTGGATTCAAACAGGACATTGCTGTTTTTCTTGGCCAAGGCACAAAATGACTCATTCATTTTACAGTAATATCCCCTTAGTTGTATTGTCTGAATACAGCTGTGTCTGAAGCTTTGAATGGTGGGTGTGAAATCATTGCCTGGAACAGATTACATTGTCACCAAAGAGTTTGCAAGAGGCCTGTTTATTCCTTCTCACTGCAGAAGAGTAACTGAGTTAAAATAAATGCAGTGCCTCCTGCTAGCAGATAATCAATATTTTGCTAGGACGTGCAGAGCACCCCACATGATAGACATTCCTGTTAATCCTTTGGGAATGGTGCTATTGCATAGCTAACCACTAGGCTGTCGCCCAAAATCTTCTATTTTGTTCCTCAATTTTCCTTTCCGCTGCTGAGCCTGTAATCAAGCTCAGCATTTTTCAGTTATCTCTGTGGCTATATGTGACTGTTCCAGAGCTGGTTTTTAGACTTCCCCTTCTGACACCACTGTGTTTATAAACGTCACTGTGACTCGGCACCGTCAGCCTCCCTTCACTGCGCGGCAGGGGCCATGCAGTTTGCCTTGCTTGCTTTATTCTCCTGGTACTGCAGATACTGAAACTGGCACTCTTGATAAAATCCCGCGTGTTTCCCTGCTCCTTTACCAATGTGAAATTTAAATTTGAACGCAGGGTTGATGCCTTGTGGCAAGCGCCTGTTGGGAAGCTGAGTTAATGTAGCTAAGGATGTAACGCTCAGAATCACTTTATCTGCTCTTTGTAGTTCGGAGAGCCACACCATTAATTTGTCAGTCGGTGTTGTAGCATTGGGTAACAGCAAAATGATTGCACTTGTTCCCCTAAGAAAAGAGCTTCATGCTAGTAAGAAGAGAAAATTCATTTCTTTGTTCTTAGACAGCAACAGCTGGATCTCAGGGCATATTATTGTGCTGTCGCACTTAACTTCTAAGCTGCTAAGCATTTTAGCTTCGTTCTCTTACCACTCTGATTTTGCCTTCAGTGTCTTCTCTACTCTCCTTTTGTTCTCCCTAATAGAGGAGACTTGGCATTGTTTGAAAATTAACCTGGCCTGGGAAGTGTTCTGCCTTCTGTTCCCACTGAGGTTGGCCACAACAGAGCTGCCAGCTGGACCCTGCCATGTCAAAACACTTCATCTGAATCACATCCAAGTCTTCCTGCTTTTTCAGCCAGACCATTTCCTATAGACAGCTTTTTTTCTGCTCTGTGTGTGTGTTGTTATAAGTCTTTACTGGGCTTTCTCATACTGGTTTGCTACAATTACTTCTTCCTTTTTGATTTTCCAGAAAATAGCTTTGTTTTGTTTTGTTTTTTTAAAGTTTTGCTCCTCAGAAGCAAAACTTTCCTTCTAAAATGATCACAGCTCTGCACTTTCTTTCTCCACCATTGTATGAAACATGCCCTGTGCTGGACTGTGAAACTTCACAGGCACATCCTGAGATGAGAGCTGCATCTCCCGTGGTGTAGAAGGGAAACTGCTCACAGAATATGGCCGTATAGATACTTTTGAGCCATAAATATTTTTTAATTATCAAAACACAACAAAACTACTTCATTCTGGACTTGACTGCCCTACTTTAAAATCGACAAAATATTATTGCTGCCTCTGCTCCCTCACTTCCATTGTTTGTACTTGCTGTGTCTGCTTGTTGCTTTTTTGTCTTTATTCGCCTGTCAGCTCCAGAAGGCAGGGACTGGCTGGCTGTCTGGGAGCTGCCAAGCACAGTGGAGTTCTGGCTGCATTGATGGCCTCTGAACTCTTCTTCAGGCAGAAAATGGGAGAAAACAACATAATTTAAGGAAACATGTTGAGGTGAAATGGGCATGTGGAGTGGTAAGGTCACGTTGGCTCGCCACCTCTCCAGTCTGCATGGTGCATTTGAGAGATGCACAGCCCAGGTCTCGCTGCAGCATTACTGAAATGAAACTGAGGGCTTGGTGTCTCCTGCAGGGCTAATGTGTTGGTAATACCTTTCTTGAGATGAGAATTTGATTGGGAAGAAACATTCATGCAGATGTGACACAAATGGACCTTAAAACTTTCTTATAGTTATTTACCAGACGGTCTTCATCAGTGTGCATTCACCAGCGTGAGCTAATGGTGTCAGAAAGCTACAGGTTTTCAATTTGGGCATTTTCCATGCTTTAAACTTAAGATCTTTACTTTGGTAAAGGTAATTTTTTGAACTGCTGGATGCATGGTTTTACAGGTATACCTTTGTATCTCTTATGGCAGAACATTAGCAAACTGTCAGTATTGCAATAACTTAACAAGGTGTATGGCTTTGGTATTAGTGTTCCTGCAGCGTGGAGGTTAAGTAACAGTCCTGCAAACGTCGTCAGCAGAAATAGCAGATGATTAGCAAATTCAGCATGAAAGTCTTGGTTTTTTTGCTTCAAACTATGAATCATTGTCTCAAAAGTGGTGTTCTGGTCATTTTAGATGCTTCTTCTTTTCCTTTCTTTCCACTTTTGGAGGATACAAGGCACATGCAATACTCCATCCCAGGCCCTTGGCATCATCCGAGCCAATTTGGGCCAACCTTTTTATATGGGCAGAGGTCTTGGAACTAATAATCACTTCCTACAGGGTTTTTTTGGTGGAAACTGAAGCTATATTAGAAAGATACAATTTACTAACTTCATTGTGGGAAGCGCTATAGTGTAAATTCAGCAGTTGCCTGTTCTGTTTAGCCACCAGTATACCAATTAGCATGTGTGTGGGCATGCCCCTGTGTGTGCAGATCAGAATTAACCACAGCTTCGTGTGCTCGCGTGCTTCTCCTCAGCCCAGTTTGTAGATGGGCATGGGAAGAGGCCAGAGCATTGACAGGGTGGGGGATGTGTGTGGGAAACTGGTGGTGGTTGGGAGTTGGGTAAGGCTTAAGGGGGACATGGCAGAAGAGATGAGTTAGAGAGTGGGATAGAGGGCAAGTCAGCAGAACCAAGCTCAGCTGTTTCCACTCCTTTAATCACTAGCTTCAGGAAGAAAAACTTCATGGGAAAAAAAAAAAACCCCACAATTTATTTGATTTTAATTTTTCTTAAAGATTTGGTGTGCTGCTTCTTGAAAACGTTACTTTATTTGGCAGCTTGAAGTATAAAAATTAGTTCTTTATAAAAAAGGCACTACTGCAAGCATCAGGACAATATGGGTATGGAAGAAAGGAACCATTTCTGAACCATGTACAAAGGGAACCTGGTTTCCAGTCTCTTGTGCTCCGAAATGGGCCTGAAAGCTTTTGGTAGTTTCTTCCTTGCAATGGGGTCACAGAGTGTTTCTTCTCTCTGCGTCCACTCGGGAAAGCTGTGGGAGCTCCGCTGCGGGAGACTGGACCGATGTATATGTGCACACAGTGAAATCCAGCTTCACAAAAACGTAGCAAGAAGTGGGGCAGGCATCATTAGAAATGTGCCAGCTCCTGTTAATGAAGGGGACAGTTTCTAGCAGCAGTGTGTTAGCCACAGTCTTATGGTATCCTGATGCTGTCACAAATTGGAAACTATTTGTTGTTCATTAGAAAGCCTGTTATCAATCAACAAGCCCAAGTTCCCCAGTATTCATGATTGTGTTTTGGGGTGCTCTCTGGAAGGTGAACTGGTGTTGACACAACTGTCTTGCTCCACTGAAAGCAAGGACTGTGGGTGAGATGGTGATGTTTTATGGGTAAACCACCAGCCCAAGGCTTTCTTTCAGCTTCTGTGAGCGAGTGATAAGGCTCACTTTCTGGCGTGGGAGCAGCATAAGGAATACGAATTGAGCAGTCTCTTAAAAACAGCAAAGAAAGGTGTGGTAAAATAGAAGCTTCAGTAGCTCAGTAAATGCTACTGGAAAGTTTCCTGTGGCATTAGCAGTGAGTTATGCTGCTGTAGCCAAGTGAAGGATGATAGCCAGGCACTCCAGGAGTTTGTGGGACCGCCTGAGGTAGATTTAGGTCTAAATGGTGCATGCTTTCCTATTCTGACCATTGGTAGCAAAGAAACAGGATCAAAGCAGTCCCATCAAAGAACTGATGTGCCAGAAGATGAGGTCTGAAGAAGTCAGGAACTCACTTGCTGGTGCTTTGTAAATGTCACTCTGTGCGAATCTGTGTTTTTAGTGACCCGTGCGCTTCTGAACACTGAGCCTCTATGGAACGCTGTCAGGATGTACATTAGTGCACCGTGTCAGGAACAGAGGATTTATTTTACATGCTTACGCTGTGTTGCTGTTAGATATGGCAATGCACTCGGATAAATGTGAGAGCTACAAAGAGCAGCAGTCCAAGCGTTTCCTGCCCCTGAACGCTTGCTGCATGGTTTTGTTAAAGGAAGACATCCTTGAAGTAGAGGAGGAGGGAGGGAGAATAAAGGCAGAAGAACCTTCTTGCTTCTGAACTCTAAACACAGCTTTGATTGCTCAGCGAAGGCAGGGAACAGCGATGTTCTCTGCCCGTGATCAGGACTGCATGGAATAGCCTCTAACTTTCTCCGTATAATTCCCAGATATTCCTCCGTACTGGAAAAATTAGTAGGAGCTGCATGGACATGTGTTAAACAGTCCTGAATCACAGTGGTGGCAACAGAAGCCCATATGATTTCTTGGTAAAGAGCACGCAAATACCAGTCACTGCCACATCTTATTGACCGGGCTTGGCAGATCTCTTCTGACCCATTTCTTCCTTCTCCCTGTTGCTTAGCAACAGATGCAGCATGTTAATGTTAAAAAGGCTGGAAAACAGGCCTTCAGCAGAAGTTGCCCGTTTTCATAGCTTTTATTTCCTTGAGGGCAGACATTTGTAGTGGTTATGGTGAGTAATCACCCTTGTCATGGTCTCATATGAGCATTCAAATTGCTTTATTGTATTGCATGCCCTGTAAATGAGCAGAGCTCTTATTATAAGGTTTTTCTACCCAATTCTGACACCCAGGAGCCTGTTTCTGTCTACAAAAGGTATCTGAGCGCCTAAAAAAAGAGGGAGGCTGCAAATTCTGTGTGGCCATTAGGCTGCAGGATGCCGATTCAGCAAACAGTAAACTGCTTTTCTAAAATGCAAATGTCTTTAATGATCTGCCCAGGGCACAAATTATCAGTCTGAGCTGTGAATAATAGGCAAAATCAATTCTAGTAATTAAATACCAAGTTTGTAACTTCTCTATCCCATCCTTTCCTTTCACACACAGGCAGTGTTTGTGTCATCTGGTTGTAATGTATTGTACGTTAATGCACTACTGCTTTGTGACTGCCTTGAAGTAGGAAAGCTACCTCCACCTAAGCTATTTGTCTTTCACTAGAAAACAGCATGAACGTTGTTTGTTGTAGGCCTTGACTGTCCTATCCTAGATATTGCACGTGCATAAACACAAGTAGCCTTTAACACCTACAGCTGAACATGGGGGAGGTGATGGGGAAGAGCGATCAGAAACCAGTGAGATGCTCATCAGCATTTTTGGGGTGTGCATGCTGAGTTTACCAGCCTAGCTATCAGCTGGCTTTTGCGGGCTTCACAGCAGAAGCAACGTGAGTGAAGAGAATTCCCAGGTTCAGGGAGCTGCTGCTTAGAGCGATGAGGAGCAGGAGAGTCGCAGCCAGTCAGCAGGTCTGAGGTTGGTGGCTGCGGTCAGGGCAGGGCACTCCTTCAGCGTGCACCTGAGGTGCAGTGTCTGCCATGTCACAGGAGCATTTAGAGCGCACCAAAAAGTTGTTGTGTAGTTCCTCTCAGACACTACACTTTTAAATAAATAGGCATTTATTCACATTTTGTTTATGGCCCCCTCTACTGCTGGACAAGTGGGTCAAGAGGAACATGAAGCATGTAGCATGTAAATGCTGACTGCATTATGTGCTCTTCAGCATCACGTTTGTCTTGTTTGCAGTGAGTGCCATAATTCCTCTGACCGGATCAAGGTGCGTGTGTGGGATGAAGATGATGACATCAAGTCTCGCGTCAAGCAGAGACTGAAACGCGAATCGGATGATTTCCTGGGGCAGACAATCATTGAAGTCCGTACTCTGAGCGGCGAAATGGATGTGTGGTACAACCTTGGTGAGCAGGGCTTTGGGATTGAAAACGTGTCACGTGTTAGTTTGGGAATGTTTGAGAACATTTGGGTGCATCTAGGCAGTTTGCAAGAAATAAACAACAAAAAAAAAAAAAAAAAAACAAAAACCCAAACAAAAAGCCTCACATGACTTCAAGGGGCATATGATGTTGCTGTGGAGCAGCAGTTAAAATGAAGAGTATAACATGTCAGAAGGATGATGGGTTTTCCCTGTCAGGCATTGGAAAGTACAATGGGTAGATCCTTGGAGCAAGGCTTGGATTCCATCTCTGCTAGAGACATGTTTCCTGTCCTGTGCCCTTTTTTTGTGCTGACACAAGCATTTTACCAGTGTAAGTGCACTGCACCGGGCTGGGAAGTTGTACAGACCTTTCCCAGAAACCAGAATACAGTGTTGTAGAAAGTATTGGCAAGTAACCAGATGGTGCTGAATTGACAGGCATAGTAATATGACCTCCTAATCATAGGAGGTCCAAAATCTTCTTGGTAAGGACAGCCAGTTATTCCTAGGGGCTGAGGACTATGGTGAAGTTGGAAACAAATTCCACCTATGTCAACTCTGTTCTCAGGAAAGGGATGTGTCCTTGATGGTTCTAGTTCAGCTCACTGAACCCAGGACCCTGTCTGAAAAGCTATCTTACAGCTAGAAGCGTACGTAGTTCTAGCTAGATATGTCGTTATTGAGGGTGTATCATGGCAGTTGTTTTGTTGATAATCTACTTAGTATTCAACGTTTTGAAAGAAAAAAAGTCAGAAAGTTTTTTCCATGGTGACTCTGATCAGAAACTTAGCCTAAGCTTCCAGCGGTTTCTTTTCCAATGTTCTTAACTCGAGATGGCTTTGCTTTGAACATGAAAAATGCATGTAATTGCTGATGACTTTTTCTTCTAGAGAAGCGAACAGATAAGTCTGCAGTATCCGGGGCTATTCGCTTGCAAATCAGCGTGGAGATCAAAGGCGAGGAGAAGGTGGCTCCATATCATATTCAGTACACTTGCCTTCATGAGGTAAGAAGCAGATTCAGCTCAGTCATCGCCATGTCCCTTCTCTTTCCTGAAGAAGCATTTTTCTGACCTTTATTTCCTTGAAATGCGCCTCCTTGCCCTAGATGAGTTTTCTTTTCCCTACTCTGGAGGCCTGGAAACACGCTGAATCATCAGACTCGCTTTTGTCAGGAAGGCAAAGGCAGCTTTAGGCTGTCTCCCCCGCACGGAGGGCTGGCTGGCGCAGCCTGTCTCACTGTCACAGCCACACTGCTGCCAGGAGGAGATCACGCATTGGTCCAGCTCAGATTTCTCCCCTGGGCTTAATGTGGAGAAAACTCTGAATTTCCTTGAGTGATGTTTCCAGCATGTACTTGTACCTATGTCTGTCTTTAGAGAAGGCTTGCTGAAATGCTTGATGAGTGGATTCTGATGCGGAGAGGGCTTTGACTCTGCCTGTTGAGGGGTATTAGTGTTATAAATTCTTCTGTCCCACTGCGCTGGTGTATAGCTATGAACAACTGTTGGGGAACAGGAGATAAGCTGCAGTTACTGGGTACTGACCTGTCTCAGGGTGGACTAAGCTGGCCAGGCAGTGCTGCAGAAGCTGGGAGAAATCCAAAGATGACTTGTGAGAATGACCAAAGGGAAAACGCTGTCTCGGAGAGGTGCCTGGTGCCCCTTCTGCCTGTCAAGGAGAAGGCAGGTGGCAGGATCAGTCTCTAAGTGCCTGAATAAGGAAGAGTCCCTTTCAGCTGACATGAAAGAATATCATGAGGTCCAGTGAGGTTTAAGCAAATTCAGATTAGCAAAGAAGGACTGATGTATCACAGAGACAAATGTTCAGCTACGAGAACAGCATATTTATTCAGATGCTAGGCTAGATGAGCCCTGTGGTGTCTTCTG
Source organism: Limnodromus scolopaceus (assembly GCA_028565335.1). Taxonomy (NCBI): domain Eukaryota; kingdom Metazoa; phylum Chordata; class Aves; order Charadriiformes; family Scolopacidae; genus Limnodromus; species Limnodromus scolopaceus. The sequence goes on from JAOXNO010000020.1 coordinate 11,860,460, forward strand.
GCATTACCAGGGAACAGGCAGATATGAATCTTAGAAAAAAAAATCAGGAGGCTTCTTTTAGTAGGTTGTATTGTGTCCTTCAATACATATTTCTTGGCTTATATTTCAACGGTGGCTTCTGTCTGGTAAGCTGTTTCATTTTTCTCCTTCTGAACATGCACGATCCCTTGCTGCCCTTCTTTTTTACAAATATGTCTCTTTTTAAGTATCATCTTCTTTCATTTGTGTATCATAAAATGGAGATGATTTACAGCTAGAATAATTTAATCAGGACAAATAGTAGTGTAAAGCACAGTCCTCTAGCTCCTAATGAGATCATTAGACTTTTGCGTCCCTTACTACAGGGAGCCAGATGTCTGAAAGGCTGATGAATCCGTAAGTGACGTGAATTTGAGGATTGCTGAGAAACTCACTGGACTGAGCGTGCAGTTTCTGCACAGCAATGATAGCTGAAAGCCTTTGCAGTGTTAGATAAAGTGAAAGGTTATCTTGAATAATAATGCAAGTGCCTAGTTGTTAGGGGTGATCTTAAGGATGTCCTTTTCAGAAAAAAAATAAAAATCTGTTTGAACTGTTCTGCTGTATAACAGTAATTACAAAGCTCATACAGAGTTGTTACGTCAGCTTGTTTAAATAGCTTGTCCATGTTAAGGCATTTCATTCTGAGGACAGAAGTGTGTAGGTTTCAGGAAACTAATTAGTCTGTGATTTCACTGCACTGAAGCATTCCTCTGCATCATTCACAATGTCACTGGGTAAACTCGTAGGTCCGCATGAAAAAATTCAGCTGGGAGCGCTAAAGAAGAAAAGAAGGTAAAAGCAGAAAAATACATGGCGGGTTGGGGGAAAGAAAGAGGGAGGCGAGCAGAGAAACTTATGTTGGTGCCGCTTTCTAGCAGTTCCAAGCTCTTCATGAAGCTCACTTGGAGACTCCAGCAGCCTCACATGTAATTTCATTCCTGTTTTGTATTTCAGAACCTCTTTCACCATCTCACAGATGTGCAAGGGAGTGGGGTGGTGAAGATTCCTGATGCCAAAGGAGATGATGCCTGGAAGGTGTATTTTGATGAGACAGCTCAAGAGATCGTGGATGAATTTGCAATGCGTTATGGCATTGAATCAATATACCAGGCCATGACGTAAGATGCGTTTTGTGTGGTCTTTAGTGCAGATAATCGGTGTAACTAATTGATATGACTGTTAATATTTCAAAGATCGAGTACGTTGGTAATGGGAGGCTTGGCAGTGACAGCTGCTCCTTATGAGGCTTACTGTAAGCGGGAAGAGACTGCCTGTCTCTGAATCACTGGTTTCCTCAAAGTCTAGAAAATAATGTCTGTCAAAGTACTGGAATTAAGCAGCTACCTGAACAGTTCATGTAAGACATTTAAAACTAATTCTAAGGAATTACACCAGCCACAGTAGCATGAATGACCATGTTTTGTTACTGATAGCCGAGCCATTCCTGTTTTAAGACTCTCAAATCTCTATTTGAGCAGTCTTCTGTTAAGATTTTGCCCAAGGATCCCACAGAAGATTTCTGATGATGCGAGAAGGCAGGAGGTTTTGTCAAACTGTTTGTACTGCATGTCTGCTGTGGCAATTGATACAGTCCTTTGAAGTCACTAATTTCCCAGGTGCTGCTGAAGGCATTTATAGGAAGTCTGAGTAATGGCGCCACTGATTTGTCTTCTTTGGAGCTAGGGTAATGTGGTTCTTGATCTTCAAAGAGCATTTTCCTTGTCACTGTGCATATACCTGGATTTGGGATTAGCCATTCTTCCTCTTAAAGACTAGTGGTGCAATTCTTAGCTCATTTCTTATTTCAAATGCAATATTAAATATAGTGGACAAAATTGAACTTTATCAAGTTAGAAGTCATGTTTTTGGGTCTGGGTGCTTGAATAAGTTATGAACTGTACTTACGTCACCTTGGAGAAGCACCTTTTCTGCCTATTGATTTAAGCCAAAGTGGAAAATAATTGGAAGGTGTAGTCCCTGCTTATAACAGGGCTTACTTGGGGGTTGGACAAGACTGGTCAGGACCTCTTCCACTTTGTTGAAAATTTCAAGGATGGAGATCAACCAACTTTCTGGGCTCCTGTCCTCAGGCTGTGTTACTCTGGGGAAGAAATTCCTGGTTGAAAGCTAAATTGGAAAATCCTGCTTTGAATTTCCCATGCTGTAACTGCTGTATACTGCTGCTTATCTCTTAATCTTCCCTCTAAAAGGATTTTGGCCTGTCTCAGTCTTCTCCTTCCCCCCCAGCACCTGCCCCCGCTACGGACTCAAGGCATTGATTAGATCCCCACTCCCCACTCACTTCTTCAAGCTAAACAAAGCCATTTTATGTGTGTATCTTTATTTAACAACTGCCTAAATGACTGATGGGTACATAGGTATCATTTAACAAGCAAGTGAATGTTCAGGTATCAGTATAATTTTTGTCTGAAATACTGACTTGTGAATTCCTGTGAAATTATCTCACTGGAGCTTTCTTGGTTATAATCATTTGTAGGTAAGCTAATGTCTGTGATGAGCCGCTGAGGCAGAAAGCTACTTAGAAAATAGTTCCTGAATTTAGTTTGGGAGCTCAGTGAGCATTCCTGCTGAAAAAGGACTGCTTAAAGATGACCGACTCTGCTGGAATGAACTTTACTTGCCGTGTCCCATAATATCAGACTTAAGCTCTGGGGTATTTTTCCCTTTACGTCTAACAGATTTTCTTTGATTGTTGAATCATTTCACAAGCCCGGATGCTTCTGGCATAATTTTGAGATTTCCTGCAGGAGGGTTCCTTGCACTTTAATGACAGCAGTTAAATGGGAAAATGCAAATGAGCGTGCAGGCTTCCTGCAGGCTGGAAGGGTTAGCCCTAAGGAATCACATATCAGTGCAGCACAGAATTACTGGTGTGTGATCTCTGTGCTTGAATGCTTTCCAGTTCCTGCTGCTCCGCATCACCTCAGGACCTGTGGCTGCCTCAAGTGACAGCAAATTATATAGATTTCCTTGTGTCAGGCATGGTTCTAGGAACTGGCATCAGAACCTGGGGTATCACCTAAGTCACAAGCTGTTGGCAATAGTTGAGAAGCTATGTTATGATTTGAAAGGGCTGTGGTGAAGGGATTTTTCTTGTTCTAAGCATATCTATTGTCTAGATGGCATCTTTCTGAAAAAAAAGCTCTTTAGATGCTGGAGATTTACAGAAAGGGAGAAAAACATAACTTTCGTGGTGCCAGGTAGAGTAGGGGATAGAGTCAAGTTGTGCTACACAAAAGAGACAAGAATGACTTACAGAACTGTCCTTTTGCAGGCATTTTGCATGTCTCTCCTCTAAATACATGTGCCCAGGCGTGCCAGCTGTGATGAGCACCTTACTTGCCAATATCAATGCTTATTATGCGCACACAACTGCCTCCACAAATGTGTCTGCTTCGGACCGCTTTGCAGCCTCCAATTTTGGGGTATGTTTGCATGTTTGGTGATGTTACAATTGGATTTCTCTAATTTGCCTACGGTGCTTCTGCCTTTCAATAAATAACTTGCTTTGTTTAAGGAAAATTGAAGCTGTGGAGCTCTTCTAGGCTATACAAAGACCACGGTTTTATTGTCGTCACCATCACACATTTTAGATATTAATCAGTGTAATGCATTGTGATGTTTATTCTTTGTGTTCAAATTGCACTGGAGCACAGATGGTATGGAAATGAGCAAATAATATTAAACTCTGTGTGGAGATGCTGTTGATAAAATACACTGTGCAATCTGATTGTTTCAGAACTTTGTTTTTAAAAACAGCAACTGCTTTAAGAAAAAAACCCACCTCTATCCCCCTAATGATTCAAATGTTTCTTATATAATGTGTGGTGGAGCTGAGTGTGCTGGAAAAGTATTTGGAAAAGCTCGTGCTTCCCATCAGATTGAGAATATATAGATTGAATGAGGAGGTGTTCAGAAACCAGAATCCACTGGAGAGATCTGACCTCCAGAATATACAGAGAAGACTGTAATACTTGTCACTGAACTAATAGATAAGATTTTGGAGCTGTGTCATTGCTCTGATGTAGACCCTTTTCTGCCTGTTCCTTTACTCATCTCTGAATAAATATTTTCTCTTAAACATAAGTTTGGTGAAAATTGCAGACTAGAAATAAGAGGGTTTTTTGTTCTGCCTCTGCTTCAGAGTGAAAATGGCGTATTTTTCTGGCTCTTCTAATGTTACACAGACTTCAGAAATAATTACAGTGTAAGAGTAAATCCAAGATTCAAAAGAAAATACTGTTTGCACAATACAGTGCATCCATATTGCTTCTTCCCGCTGTCCTGAGATCTGAGACTAATTCCCTGATACCCTGCTGCTTACTGTGAACATCGATTGGAGACAGTGATGATATGTGATGTTTATTGGTGTTTTCTGCTCCACAGAAAGAACGATTTGTGAAGCTTCTGGACCAGCTCCATAATTCACTTCGGATTGATCTCTCAATGTACAGGGTGAGTGAGAATAAACAGAATCCTTTCAGGCATCCTGATGGGCAGAGGGGAAACACACTATTCGGCTTTATATTAAAATTCTATCCGTTTAGGTAGTTTGTGTTTTACGGAATCATCATGAAAAGCTTGTTGCTGAAATACACCATTTTGTTTTCTTCATGGATAGAACTTAAACCATGTTCTTCTGTTATAACTTCCTCAAGATGTCTGAAATAATTTAAGAATTGTAAGGTATGCTCATCTCTGATACTCTCCCAGAGATGCAAGTTGAATTGGATTAATTGATTTCAATTATTTTTGTCGGCTACGTCAGGTATCCTCTACAAAGAGAAAACCGACTTGTTCTCCCCTGGTAAGACATAAATCTTGTAGAGGAACTGCAACCATGTTGTCACTCAGTTTACGTCTGGCAAACTCAAATCACTGTCCCTGACTCTGAATCTACAAGATAGGCTCTCAGGTTGAGATCCTCCTCACTTCAGCATATTGGGACGAAATGAGTTTCAAATGCTGACATCAGTCCATCAGGATTCTTAAACCCACTAGTTTCTTTCTTTGCTACTCCACAGTCAACATAGTCTTAACATGTAACTTGACTTTTTTTTTTTTTAATTCCTTGATAATATTATTTTTATTAATGACTAATTCATTGAAAAAGTTAAAAATGGTGTCAAAATAAAATGTGAGCTTTGATTTTATTCATTTATCTCAAAGTAGGTCCTTTTTTGGTTAGTGCATTTATCTGAAACACAGTAAAACATACAGAGGAGGGAAACATGAGCAGACTAAGAGAAGTCCATTAGGAAGATGAACAAAAAGGGAAAGGGGTAAGGTGCAAAAGAAGATAAAAGGAATGTTGCACAAAAAGCTATTATAAAGCTACATTAGTAATAAGAGATGGTCTAAAGACAGCTCTGTTGCACTGAGTAGTAGAGGGAAAATTATCAACACATGGCAATAGGAAGCCATAGTGGTGATGCCATTTTTGATTGCTTCATCTTCAGTAAAAGCTGCTTTCCAGTGGCTAATGCAACTAGACCTTGAACAAGATCTTACATAAAGGACCAGGAGAGATTTGTGTAGTTTAAATAATTTAGATGTTAATCTAATTGGCAGTATGTTTAGAGAAATGGCTGAAGCAATTTGGGAGCTCTTAGTAATTATTTTAAGACCCCTGAAGGGCAGGTTAAGTTCTGGAAAAAAAGGGTGTTGGTTTCCGGCTTTCAAGAGAGGAGATGGCAATTTACAACTTCAATTACCTAGATTAAGCCTTCCTCCTCCCCTAATTTAACCAAGCTATTTGTCAGCACTTAAAACAATGAGTAACAAGCAGTGTGGATTTGTCAAAAAGAAAATGTGAAAACACTGTGTATTCCTTCCAGGGCAGGGTGGCAGAGGAGAGATGGAGTTCTTTCAAAAGTAGCTCCTAGTCACGCTCTGAATAATTATTTTGAAAAACCTTTTGTGAGCAAACACTTTTGTATGCATGCCAGTTGTTCTTTTTGTTGGTTGTTTGCTAGCTGATGAAAGCATAGAAGAGGTTGAAATTCAATATAGATAATGTTATCTTTTCCTGATATTATTATTCCCAATCAGGAACAACCATTCAGTCCCGAAGACTCATCCAGTGGTTTGTTTTTAAATCTTGACCCACGGAAGTCTTTGATTTTGGTAAATACCCTGAGTGCAAGAGAGTCCATGTGCAGGCAACTTAACTTTAAAAGGAGAGTTTTCTAGGAACAAGCATCTACAAATGACTTTGAAGAACATTAAATTGCAGTGATTACCTGAACTGCAGCACTATTCGATTGCTGCCAAGAGACAGCATATTTTTCTCTAAAGTGCTCGGTAATAAATGAAAACATGCTCCCCTCTGCCCCATTTTTGAATGTGCAAATGCGAAGAGACTATCCAAGTGAAGGTTGCGCTTTTGCTGCTTTACTCGCAGAAAAACCAGTCCCCTCAGCAAGAACATGCTGAAGAACATGAATGCTATTAAAGGACACAGGAAGAAAAGAGTGGGAATGTAGGAAAGTGCCTGTTGTCAGAAAAGGAACAATGTCTTGCAAGAAGCAAAGCTTGCTGCACTCAGCATATGCATTTGCATGCATATAGAGAGATATATATATAAGCACACATATGTATCATATCTGGAAGGGACAGTGAGACTTCTTAGTTCAGTGGAATCCAGAGAGTGGAAGAGGAAGGTATGTCTATGGAGAGCAGGGTGGTGGGCAGACTATGTAAAATAAATGCATTAGAGCAAAGGAGGTACTGCTTATCTTGGCAGATGGGATCTTACAGGGGGCTGAGTGGTTATGATGACTGCTTACAGGAACAGTGGTCGTTTTCCCTTCTCAGTCCAGTTTATTTCTCTGCAGAAGGTGGCTAATATACCACATCTTGTGATGTGTCAGAAGAGAAGTGAAGAAACAAGTAGAAGAGAAAGGGCAGGCACAGGCAACCTCAGGCGGGGGGCCAGGGCTGCCAGTGGTGAGGCTGTTACCTCCCTGTCTGCTCCTTGCCCAGGGATCCTGCACCTGGGGAAGAAGAATGTCAGGCACCAATACAGGTTAGGCATGGATCTGCTGGAAACAAGTTCTGAAGAG
>JAOXNO010000020.1:11867665-11899671 GCA_028565335.1 Limnodromus scolopaceus
GCAATCCTGCTCCAGCAGGGGAGTTGGACTAGATGATCTCTATGGTCCCTTCCAACTCTAAAAATTCAGTGAAATTCTGTGAAATTCTACAGGCAAGGACAGGTTTCCTTGCCACCCATGGCTGTCCGTCTCTTGGCATCCACAAACTTTGCATTCATAGGAGAAGCTGTTTAATTAAGCAAACAGATAAACTCCTGCAGCAAAAAGGCCTTATTTATTGAGCATTGTTTTGACTGGTACAAGCTTCTTGAGCAGGAAATGTTTCCAAGACACTTTCCTTATTTAGCACATGCTTGAAGCCTTGCATGGATCCGACTGTGCTTTCCAACACGATTTCCCTTTTTTGTCGACAGAACAACTTCCCAGCCAGCAGCCGCGAACGGCTGCAGGACCTGAAGTCTACGGTGGATTTGCTGACCAGCATCACTTTTTTCAGGATGAAGGTAGTGTTACGGGTGGGGATGGGAATGGGGCCTCTGCCATTTTTGCCACAGGAGCTGGTTTCCCATTTTCATGTTATTGTGCTTTATACGCTTAAGGAAAATGGAGATCATCTGATGCCCGTGTAATAAACATCCGCATTTTATCTCTGGTTCACTGTATTTTGCGTCATGAGGATGAAAGCTGTTTTTTCCTGGGGGTTCTTCAGTCATAAATATGGCACAAAAAATAAAAGAAGAAAAAAGAAAATGGTCTGGTTTTAGGGAGATAATTTACTTTTGTTAATAACATGAAGAAGCTCTTCGTATAAACTGTCTACAACATTTATCAGTCACTACCATCTCTTCACTGTTTTTTATCCAGTAAATATTTCAAAATTTATTTCTTAGAGGGTAAGATACTGAAATGGGGTAGTATCTCTCAGTAGAGATCCAAGAGAGTTGTTATGAATGTTAGTGTGCTGGTTCTGTAGTTAAGTTTATTGGTCTAGCAATGTGTAATGAGATTAATTTTAATTCCTGATTTTTGTTTCTAAGCTTTTTTAAAAAATACGATTGTAGGCTAATAAATGTCACTTAATAAGTTTTATCTTATCAAAACCAAAGCAAGTCTTCAATTTGACCTATTCAAGGAAGTGCTTAAAATTGCACTCTTAGGCCCTAGGTTAAATGGTGTTTTAGAACTTTATTTTGAAAGTGTTCATTAAGACAGTATGTCTATGTTGAATGTTGAATGCTTTACCGAAATACTCCAAAAAGGAGTTTTGAGGTAGTGACAATATCAAAATTGTCTCAGGTTATAGTTTTATTTGCAGGGTGATGGGTGTGTATCTTTTTAGTCTAAAGTAACCCCACAGTGTTTTTCTAAAGCAATATAACAATGAAATAATGAAATGAGCTGTTGTTACAAGAGGAGAAGGCGTATCGGTTGGCATGTCCCTAAGGACTCTGGTGTGCTTTAAAATTCAATAAAGCTTGTGAAGAAAGATGTCCTGAAAGGAAGTTACTGTATTTAGAGGCACGTAAGTGCTTGGTCTTCAGCAAGACTTTCCAGATCAGATGTAATGTGCTTCACTAGACTGTTGCACATTCTTCCAGTGTTTGGAAAGATTGCTCGCTGGCTTCATACCAACATCCTACAAATTTAGCAGAAAATGTATGTGCGTTGCTCAGATTATACACGCATCAAGCCACATGATTTGTTTATTCTGAAGAATCTTAATTGGCACTTCAAAATCTCTTTTATGCTCCAAATGATCCTGCAGGATCATAAGTGTTGTCACTGCTGTTTTATGCCTGGGGAGAGCGACCCATTCATGATTTCAGGTCACTGATAGCACAAGTCGCTGAAAGCAGAATGACCAAGACCTGGGTGGTTCCAAAACCCTGGTGACTTGTTCTTTCCCTGTTTGATTTTATGAACAAACGGGGATATTTATGCTTTGCTTGACTGACTCTGTTGTCTCCTTGCCAGGTCCAAGAGCTGCAGAGTCCACCCCGAGCCAGCCAGGTGGTGAAGGACTGTGTAAAAGCTTGCCTCAACTCCACCTACGAGTACATTTTCAACAATTGTCATGAGCTGTACAGTCGCGAGTACCAGACAGATCCTGTGAGTAGCTGATAAATGGGCAGAAATCCAAGTTTCTGATTTTCTTAAGATAATAACAAGAATACTAATTGATATAAAAAGCCAACGCAAACAAAATTATGTGACTTGTTATTTTCTGAATGTAGAAAACTTGTAATCAATTAATGAGCACTAATTAGTAAGTGGAGGGTGATAATTGTTTTACACTAACTAATTACGATTCATTTTGCCAGCGTCAGCTATTTTATTTCATGAGCAGTGATTTGTGAAGGGAAGGTTTGATGCAGCTTTGAGTGAGCAAAAGCGATGTAGAGCAAATGCAGACTGGTTGAGAAAACTGTCTTTAGCATAGATAAACCTCAAGCAGTGAAATTTCATCATCTTTTCTGGCATCTGGTGTCCTGCACTGGGATTAGGAGGTACCTCTAGACACAAACTGTTTTCAAATCCATGAGAGCTCTGCCAGCCACTCTGCAGTAATCCAAACACTGTGTGTCAATGTGGATATAGTCATCAACCCAGGTACCTAAAATGCAAGTATTTGGAACAAGCTTAGAGCAAATGATGTCTCAGCAGGTCTCCTGGAGCCTGGCCTGCTTTTGGCATTGTAAATGACAAAATGGTTATTATCTGGGTTTGGGACCACCGTTAAGCAACATGGTTTGGCATGTTACTGTGTTTTGCATTAGATCCTGCAAGTTGCCACCATACACTAAGAATTTTAAGCCCTTCAGATGAAAGGGTACACGAGTAATTAGTATTTGGAATTTCTGTGGTGATCTTCATTTGTCAGCTTTTTATTTCCTCTTTAAATTTACACTGGTTTTCCCACCACTTCCTTCCTAGAACAAAAATCAGGACCTTCCTCCTGAGGAACAGGGCCCCAGCATCAGGAACCTGGATTTCTGGCCCAAGCTCATCACTTTAATAGTTTCCATCATAGAAGAGGACAAGAATTCTTATACTCCAGTCCTGAATCAGTAAGAATCTTCCATGTCCTGTACAGCTAATGCTCATCTCTGTGTGCTCTGCTTTATTTGTTAAACTGCTTTCTATCTCTTCTGTCACTTGTGTATTTATAGAAGTACTTATCTTGTCTGTCTGTCTTTCTGTCTTATCTGTCTCTATCTATATAAATAACTCTTTTTGATTGGGATGGAAGAGTTTCAAAAGGTTCAGTTACGATGGCGTTCGAGCACAAACACCCTGATTATTACAATCCTGAACTCAGGGAGGCACCTGAAAACGGGGTGAGAGTTCTTTTGGTTTTTTCTGATGTTGAGCAGTTCTGGGATGCACATTAATGCACACAGTGGTGCCATGGTGACAGTACCTTGCACTGTGATTGAGGAACGTGGTGTTCAGTGCAGCAGTAGGAGAGTGCATTGGGTGGGGTTGGCACAGCATTGGAAAGGAACCTGAAACCATTCTGTCTACCCCATGGATATTCCTCCAGCAGTCCCACAGGGCAGGAGAGAGGGAGATACCTGTATTATACACAGAGAGCTGGATTGTGCCCTAGTGATCATTGATTTAACATGGCAGGGACACGTGAACGTTGTTCACCTGTCAGCCTAGTAACCCTAGAAAAAAAAGGGGGAAAAATACGGACAAGAAAGGGGAAACAGTTGCAAGGGCATTGAGATCGTGTTCCCAGAATTATTGTATGCATCTCTTCTAGGAGATACATCCAGGGCCTGGCTTTTTGAGTTAAAAACCAGTCTCAACAGCAGTGTTGTTTTCAGGTTATTTGATCTATGCCACAAAGTCCAATCTGTGATCTCCAGTTTCCACCTGGTCATTTATCTAGGGTGAAGGAAGCATCTGTAACATTGAGCTTTTCAACTTCTAGTTTAGGTCAGAGCTAAATAAAGAGCCCTTTGCTCTAATACATGCCAAAGCCTTTCCCAAATGTCCCCTCAGGTTTCCTCAGGAGCTTGCTGTTGGGAAGATCAGCGCGGAGGTGATGTGGAGTCTTTTTGCCCAGGATATGAAATACGCCATGGAAGGTAAGAGAATTCCTCACTGCTGCCAGCTGACTTGCTGCTGACCTCTTGTTCTCTATCCACTTGGTGTAAATGAGGCTTAAGCACATTAGTAGCACCACTGTTTGGAGCAGGGATTTCTACAGGTTTGTTTGTGGACAGCTGCTTTATTGGGTGAGAATTGAGGCTGAGATTTGCCTGAGCTCTAGACCTTTGTGTTAGGCTGTGTTGCAAGCTGTTTATTGTCATCCCAGCTGGTTTGAAATCAGAATTTCACTTTGGCCTGAGGTTATGATAGCTTAGATGAACAGCCACTTCTTTCTGCTATGTACAATGGTAGAAGGGGCTGGAGAAGAAGGTGGATTCTGGGTTGCGCCATGGCTGTAGTTCCCTGGATGATACAGTATAAACTCTCTAAGCCATCATCAGAAATGTGCTGCTAGAACAAATCCTGCTGCAGACATCTTTGTTTTGAATGAATCTTTGCATAATTCTGCCAGACTCCTAGCAAAGGAGAAATAGTGCTGTTTGTAAGAATGAGATAGTCATACAGAGCCCGACAAACTCTCAGAAAGGAATTCTACCACTTGCAGTACTCTTCTGATGGTTTATTACAGTTTTTGAACTTGATTTTAGTGCTATAAATTAATTTGCACAGTGTAATCAGCTTCTTACAAGATTCAGAGAGTATCCAGCTCTCACCAGCTCTGCAGCCCTGGCAGCAGTTGTTTTCTCAGTATTTTGCAAGGTCAGGCTTTATCAGCATCTGTAAGGTGATATTGTGATAAAGCAGAAGTGCCGGTGCTGCCTATGGCAGGCAAGCTGTATTCATAGTCCAAACCAAGCCAAGTTACTGCTTTTCATCACTCAGAAAATCGTGCTCAATCCATTTGCCCCCCAGTTTCATCTAAGCTCGCTTATAGAAGTGACAGCCTATTAGGCTCTTACTTCAGACTGCTAGAAGAAAAAAACCTGCTGCCAGCCAAGAGACTTCCCTGCGTTTTGTTCTTTGGGAACAGTCTGTGGGGTTGCTGTGTAAGGGAAGAAGATTGACTCAATTTCTTAGTCTTTTTCAGCACAACAAGGGTAGAGACTGTGCTGTGGAGAGGGACACCCTTTTCCAGCTATAGTCTTGGATTCAATAGGCTGCAGGTCTGGATGAAATGTTCTTACTTCGGATTTAGGAGCTTTTTATATAAGCTTGTACCCCGCAGCGCCTTTGTCTTGTGAGGTCGTCTTGTTGTGAGAACAGACACTGGGGAGAATAACTAACACCCACTGTGTAGAAGATTCTTTTCTATAGCGACTGTCACTACTTGCTCATGTGTCAGAGATAAGGCAACTGCGATAACTTCATGTTCACTTTCCCTAGAAACAGTTTGCTCCTGTAACCGTTTTGGCTCCTCTTTCCATTTTGTCCTTATTTACCCTGGTGCGCTCACCCTTGGGAATTTACAATGCAGTTCAAAGTGCTGTATCTTCCTCCTTTCCCAGCAGCCATGAGAATTGGATCTAGTTGCTGACTTCCCTAAGTTTCCCTTTCCCTGTTGCATCTGAAATGCAGCTGCAAATAGGTTACTGAATGTGAGCGTGAATTTTTCTGTCAAAGGGGACATGACTTTGGTTTATTTTTTTACCTCCTTTGCATGGCTGTACTTGATTGCCAGTGCCCAAGTTAACTTTGTCTCCCAGGTTTTCTCTATTTGCATCTCATACCGTGTCCTTTTTGACTGTGTCCTCCCTGGTGAATCTGGGCTTATTTTAGCTTTTCCTGACATTCTTCTTGTCACCTGTGAGCTTTTTAAGACAAGGATTGGTAAAATGTTTCCATCCTGTGAGTTCATAGCAATTAGTTGCTGAAAGAGCTTCTCTCTTGTGGTGAGTTGACCCTGTCTGGATGCCAGGGGCCCACCAAAGCTGCTCTATCACTCCTGTTTCTCAGCTGGACAGGGGGGAGGAAATGTAAAGAAAGGCTTGTGGGTTGAGATAAGGACAGGGAGATCACTTAGCAATTACCATCATGGGCAAAACAGGCTTGACTTGGGGAAACTAATTTAATTTATTACCAACCAAATCAAAGTAGAGTAATGAGAAAGAAAACTAAATCTTCCCCCCGGCCCCTTCCTTCTTTCCAGGCTCAACTTCACTCCCAATTTTCTCTACCTCCTCCTGCCAAACAGCACAGGGGGACAGGGAATGGGGGTTGCAGTCAGTTCATCACATGTTGTCTCTGATGTTCCTTCCTTCTCAGGGGGGAGACTCCTCATGCTCTTCCCCTGCTCCAGTGTGTGGTCCCTCCCATGGGAGACAGTTCTTCATGAACTTCTCCAACATGAGTCCTTCCCGCGGGCTGTGGTTTTTCACAAACTGCTGCATTGTGGGTCCCTTCCATGGGGTGCAGTCCTTCAGGAACAGACTGCTCCAACCTGGGTCCCCCACAGGATTGCAGGTCCTGCCAGAAAACCTGCTCCAGTGTGGGCTTCCCACGGAGTCACTGCCTCCTTCGGGCATCCACCTGCTCCAGTGTGAGGTCCTCCACTGACTGCAGGTGGGTATGTGCTCCACCGTGGACCTCCATGGGCTGCAGGGGGACAGCCTGCCTCACCATGGTCTTCACCATGGCCTGCAGGGGAATCTCTACTCTGGTGCCTGGAGCACCTCCTGACCCTTCTTCTGCACTGACCTTAGTGTCTGCAAAGTTGGTTCTTTCACATATTTTCACTGCTCTCTCTGGCTGCTGTTGTGCAGCAATTTTTCTCCCCTTCTTAAGTATGTTATTACAGAGGTGCTACCACTGTCACTGGTGGGCTCAGCCTTGGCCAGCAGCGGGTCCATCTTGGAGCCAGCTGGCATTGGCTTTATCAGATATAGGGGAAGCTTCTTGAATCTTCACACAGAAGGTACCTCTGTATTCCCCCTGCTACCAAAACATTGCCACTCAAACCTAATACACCTCTTCAAAGTATTTCTTGGTGAGAAAGTTGACAGAAAGGCAGCTGATGGGACCAAGAGTTTTTGAACAAAAGCTGCAAAGCTGCATGGTACATGTATTTGTACTCTAGCAGTGCAAGTGCTGCAGGAGGATTGAACCATGATAAAGTCTGTGTTGGGGAGTGTCTCTTCCAAATATATATTCAAGAAATCCTCAGGGTGCAAAATTCTATTTGAGGCAAGTGTGATTCCTCACTTCTTTGCTCTCCAGAAACTTATGAAGATAACTGTTGTAACAAGCTCTTCAGTTACAGGCCTTAGTACATGTATTTTAAATACAGGTCATTGGACTAGCTCACTGCATTTTTGTTTAAATGAGGAGAAAAAGGGTGTTAAAGGAAACAGATTAAGTGATATGAAAGATGATGATTAGATTTGCTGTCCTTGGCTCTGTCACTTCTGAGTTTGAGTTTCTAATTTCTCTGCCAGTTTAACTAAACCAAGAATTTCATATTGCTGCCTTTGCTGGTTTGTGGAGTAATCCTTAGGTACATTTCTGGTGTGTTCCGAGGTCTGTATACATCAGGAACAACACAATTTAATCTGTTTTCTGGAGATATGTGCACATAAAGCCAGAGTATAATACTTGCTGCTAACTTTCTTCGTGGTGTTTCCCCTTACGTTCTGTTCCTAAGTTCTGGATAACATGAGCTCCTTCACCTCACCAAGTGGTAAGTTCATGCTCCTTAGTAGAGTTTGTAGTTGTGAGTAGGCAAAAACTTTCATCTGCTACCTGTAGTTTTAGCACTTTGGATGTAGTTGCTAATATTAGCTCTAGTGTCCTTTAGTTTTATGCCAGTGATGAGCAGGTCTGCAAAGAAGATGTGGAAGCCCATACTGCTGCAGCAAAAATGGAGGATATGTGCTGCTTAGGAGACTCCAGCTGTCCAGGAGTTACTCCAGCTGCTGTTTTTTGGTGGTACTCAATACCCCGAGGATTCTGGGTGAGAGCCCCTTTGCTGGGTCCCAGCCATTAATCTGTAGATAACATCTGATGGAGAAGAGCTGGTGAGGTGGGAGCTCTGGTTCCTGTGTGGCTCTATACCTTCCCTCCTGGCTGGGATGACGATTGAGGGTTTCTAGCCCTTTTACTTGGCAGTGGGTGAAAATTTTCTTCTAGCTTAAAGGCCATGTAATGTCTTTGGTGTAGAAAGAGTGCTGGCCTGGGTGAAGCTGCCCTCTCCCTCCTTGAAGCCAGCCTGATGCTTCCACATTGCTCTCCAGTGGGAAAGAGAGTTGGGAGGTTCAGGTGGGAGATGGCTTCTCTGAGTTGGAGTGTGGTGCCTGCATGAGTTATTTTCCTTTTTTCCCCACGGGTGGCAGCTAACCTTGTCTCTCCCAGGGACCTTAAAAAATCTCCATGTGTAGCCTGTTCAGGGCAATGTATAAATACTAATTTAAACCTCGAATACAGTGTTTTGGGACTTCAGAACCAGAAGTCTTGCTAGCCTGTGGATGCTGCAGCACCTGACCTTTGGGAACCTTCAGAAGAGTTAGATTGCTAGTGTGTAAAATGTTCAAGTCATAAAAATGAAACACCTGGTTTTGATTTCAAACATGTTCAGCAACTGGTAGCAGTAGTCACAGCAGCATTGTGTTTCACTGCTGGAAAGTAAGTGTATCTACCCTGCTTGTTTTGTTTTTTCTCTTCCCCAAAGCAGTGACAGCTCAGGGTATTGTCAACAGCAGACCTGTCCCTTGCCTCCTCGCTGGCGAAGGCAGTACAGGATGAGGCACTGAGAAATATCCCTTGTTTCCCCATCAACCCAAGAGTAGATCAGATCACGTAGACATGTTGCATGGCCCAGACTTCGCTGGTGAGATCATGCTACCCTGGGGTCACTGTAGCGGAGAGGATGATTTTTCCAAGTCATACAGTTAGCTCCACCTCTGGGACACTGGCCAGTGCTCAGCAGCTGGATAACCTCCTTGTGAGCTCACTGGTAACGGGAGTCACTAGTCTTCTTGCTGTCCTCTGTGAAACCTGTGTGACCCAGAAGGCACCAGCTCTTCAAGCAAAGAGGGCTTCTGCTCTTCTTTTACTAGAAAGACAGTAATAGAAAATCAATGTCATCCTTGACAGCAATGGTTCATCTTATTTTGGACGCATCAGCATTAGGAGAGTTGTAAATTGGAAACATCGCTAACAGGAAGAGAGACTGAGTAGACTTGGCGGGCAAGATTGAAATAAATCATTCTGCCACATTCTCAGTTCTAATAAGGGATGGGTGATCAGATGCACTCACAGATGCCAGCTGTCTAAAGTGTTAACATTCCAACAGCCTCAGCACCTATTAGACTTTCTTTGCAGAAATTCAGCATTATTTACTAGAAATTAACCCATGGAAAGTAGGCTGATGATCAAGAAAAAAAATCCATGGGTTAAAGATATGGTGGAAGTCCTATTCTCTGCCTGAAAAATAGAACTGGGCATGACACTAGACAGTGTGCTGCTAGGAAGCAGTTCCCTATTAATGCCTTAATAATATGGCCTCAGTGACCCTAAAAGCTCATCTCCAGAGGAGACTGTTTGCAGATGAAATCTGCTGAGAAAATGTGAGAGATTTAAAGAACTCTGTGGTCTTTTCAGGATAAAACACAGCAGTTGCTGCAAAATATCTGTGCACTCTTCCACTGTTGCTGCCGCTAAGCTCTTTAAAAGCCAGCAGGTCATAAAGCAGAATAGGAATGCTATGACTGATGGCTCCCATGCTCTTCGCTTTACTTTTTCTAAAATGGGGTTTCAAACCATACATACATCTGGCCAATGTGTTTCCATGTCACCTTCAAGTGCTCTTAAACATTCCCCCTTTACAAAGAAAGCAGCTGATCGAAATGGTGCAGGGTCTGTTGACAGGGGAAGGCAGATGGTACGAGCTGTTGGGGGTGCGGGGGTTTTGGGAGGCTTTGTTGGCTTTCTTGGTCCTCCATCATGTTTGAGCTGTTATAGTTCACTTTTGTCTTTTCTCTGTCACAAGCCCCGCCTCTCTTTCGCATACGTAAAGTTCTCTTTTATGGTGGTAAGACCTCTCCTTCTTTCTTTTACTTTCCTGTAGTTTTATCGCCTTGGTGTCAAGCCGCTCCTTTACTGCTTAGGTGGCTAGGTAGTCCTAATAGCAGCCCTTGGTCTTAGGCTTCTGTGGCCGCTTTGCATCTTCCTCTTCTGCAACACAGTAGTGTTTTCCTAAAAAAAAAATCAGGAAAAGCTTGAATTACCTGCTTTTAGCACACTGCTTACTTTTGAGGAAATAGCTCTGATTTGAGTCCTGTTTACCTCCAAGTCAGACCTTCCCTCTGCAAAAACGCAGCTTTCTCCATGCGGGAGCAGCACCTGGGTGGCAGCGCATATCAAAGTTAATGAAGTTAAAATAGTCCATTGATTTCCTCGCTCTCGCAGGGAGCTAAGCAGGCACGGTTATTGCTCTGTTTGTTGCCAGTTTTAGATCTGCGGAGAGAGTTTTGCGTTTTCTTCTGCGGTTGTTCTTGAGGGAGGTCAGCAGTTTAGATGCTGAGTATACACATACGTCCTTAGTCCTCAAGAAAAATACTAGATTTATTAATGTAAAACAGGAATGGACTTCCCTTGGCTCCAATACAAGCAAATTTGCTGTGGAGAGTAATGGATCACAGTACATGTGAAACAGTAGCACATGTAATTTGTCCATCGAACCATCACCCCTGGGGACTATGTCTCTGAGATATTGGACCTTTTAATTTCTTCAAAACAGAGTTTGGATTGTTTGTTGTGTCTTTTTTAATTGCATCTCTGTGGATCTGCTACATGTGAACTAGGAAGAAATCTGTATTACACTGTTACGGAATTTTGCAAACAACTCACTGGAGTGTTCTCCTGCTTGGGAGTTGACAAGGCTTATAGAACAATTATGTGTGAAAAGTTCTTTGTTTTTTATATTTTCAGCTGGATGATTCATAATTTATTTGGCTTTTTTTTCTTGTGCGTGTTTTTGAAGCTTCAAGAGAGAAGTGAAAGTTTCTTAATGTTTTGAAATAGCTGCAAGAACTCATATTTACGTGAAAATAGATGATGATAATGTAAGATAAGCTTGTCTGTCAGGTAACTGATTAAAAAGCTGGGGCCATTTTACATCATTAAGACGTATCTTCTGCTAATGAACATCTGAAGCATGTATTGCTCGTGTGTACGTGTATCTACCCAGTTACTGGATACTTGTCCCAAAATCCTAGATTAAAGCCATTCAAAGTTAAGCAAAACACTTCCACTTTTTAATATAGTTGAATCCTGGCTACACATCAGCAGTAATGCCCTTTGAAAGTTACATCAATAATGAGGTTAACACATAAAAGGTAGGAAGACAAGCCTGAAGTCAAATTTTGAGGAAAAAAACCCCATGAGTCTAAGCCAAAATCGTTTATGTTTTAGTCTCCTATCTCACAGTGTAGTCATGGACTAGGAGCTTGCTGTGGAGTGAACATGGAGAGCCTGACACAAAGTGTATTCAAGATGTCAAAGCTTGGCAGAAGAAAGGGCTGGATACGGACAGGCAGCACTAGGGAGCAGCGGTGCAGAATTGGGCAGCTGGTAGTTCAGAATTGCAGTGCAGGCAGAAGCCAGCTGCTGAGTCCTCTCAGTGTCATGAAAAAGGAGTTAATTTTATACTTTTCAAGGAGAATTTTGAGGAAAAGCAGCACAGTAGAAGGAGCTGCCTGTGTAAGCACATGAAGGGTGGCTTGGGAGAAAACGTTGAGTTGCTTTTGGGAGAACTTAAGTAGTTTAAAAGCAGGGATGGTGGGCTGATCAGAGGTGCCGAAAGATGGTAGTGTGGACGTGGGCTGTGAAGGGCAGTGAGAGCGAAGACACGGAGTGTACATTTCTTGTGAGAGAGAATGGGAAGGGGTGGTCTCTGGAGATGATGTCTGCAGAAACGTGAGTCTGAGCAGTGTAGGTGCGTGGGAGGGGGTCGTATTGTGGAGGTACGTGCAATATACACAGAAGGAACTGCATTGTCCCCACATAACCTGGGTACAGAAACATGATAAAACCTGGCAGGAGGAAGAGGCTCAGCAGCAGGTGGATACCTACGGGTCACTTCAGTAGACTGGGCTCAGGAGGGCAATGCCAATAAGAAAACAGCTGCCTTCTGAAGGAGAAGTGTCTTGAATTTCTCCAGGCTGGGGATCAGGGAAGGCTGTGAGCTCCTGTGTAGCTTGTTTGAACTTGCTTGTGACTCACACTGACAAACTCTAAAGAACTTGATTCTTTCTACTCTTGTCTCTTTGGGGATGTAGTGTAACATGTTGGTATTGCATTTGTTTATATCCAAAAATGAACAGATTTGCTCTCCTTGATTTGTTTCCTGCAAAGATGAAATCTGGGCTGTCATATGTTAAGTGGAAAGGCCATAAGAGATTGCTCTATTTTTGTTGCTTTAACAACCAAAAAGTCTTTTACAAATGGTGTATTAATTGGAGCTACAGAAATAAACTCTAGAGCCCCAACGGTCAACCACCAAGAAACCCTGCCTGCTGCCAAAATCCTGTGTCATGAAGATTTTGTGGCTCTATAGGAGCTTCAGTCTCAAAACCATTGCATACTGTGGACATGCTTTATGAGACCCTTCTGTGCCTGATACAGTGACAGTGGTAAATTCAGACCTAACTGCTTTTTTTCCTTCCTTACAGAGCATGAGAAACACAGACTGTGTAAAAGTGCAGACTATATGAACTTACACTTCAAAGTGAAGTGGCTGTACAATGAGTATGTTCGTGATCTGCCTGCCTTCAAGGGAAAAGTGCCTGAATATCCAGCGTGAGTGTGTTATGTCTTCTGTAGTAAATCCCCACTATGAATCTGCTTGTGTTACCTTTAAGGTAGTCATTTGTTCTACTGGGGCTGTCTTCACGATACCATTTCTTCACCCCTGAATTTCTGTGTTTATGTGCATGTTTGTCCCCTCCAGTGTTCCATGCCACTGTCCCAACACAATGCAATCCCTTGTTATACAGTATCTCCCCAGATCTCAAAAGCTTGAGCATTGGCATAAAAGGTCTTTAAGCTACTTTGTGCCTGTGGTGTGGGCTTTGGTCAATTCTTGAACAGCAGAATTCTGGATGTGTGCCTACCTTGGGTTAATAGATACAGCTTTATCTGTATGTACTGTATGCATATCTGTAAGGGTGTGTGTGTATGTCATATGTATAGACACAAAACAGGATTTATAAGTGAAGGTAGTGCTTTCTTTTTTTGTTAAGACCAAGTGGTTTAGATGGAAACATCAGATAAATGGTTGCTCTTAAGCTCTAAATGATTGTTCGCAACTTTTAGTTAACTTTAAAAGAGTGGCAGTAGATTTCAGACCTGAAGAAGGTTTATGAGCCCAAGAAGTTGTCTGAGCAACCTGGAGAGAATATTGTAGCTTGAGTCCCACACTTGGACGAAGGCAAGAGCAGGCATGTTGTTTCTGACCAGTGTTTAACTGGTTTTCAGAGGCTTTCAGTGATGGTTGGTCCACATCTCTTTCAAGCAGCTTTTTTTCCATGTGCTTCACTGTTACCCCTTCACTGGGTTTTGGGGGCTTAACATACACCCCTTTACCCCCCTCCAAATCTTTCTTGCTTTGATTTGAGCTTGTTATATCATGTCCCGCCAGCCTGGGCATGAAGACCAAATTATTCCTGTTTTACAGGAGTAAAATGCTTTTCTCATGCCCCTTCCCAGTCTCCTGATGGTTCCCATTTGTTCCCAGCTTCCCTTGTAAGTGAGGTTTACTTGCCTCCCTCCAGCTGGTCTGTGTCCAGACATACAACACCCAGACTTAAATACTTCTGTTTCACCTAGACCTTGCCTTGCATTGCCTTTCAGGCAGTGCTGCTGCTTTTGCACGCTGGGATGTTAGGAGCCTTTTTTGGGGGGGTGTTTTTCTTTTTCCTTCGAAGATATACTAGTCATGCTTCCAGTGGCCACAAGCCAACCCCAGGCACTCTCAGTAGAATGTCCTAGCTGTTCTTCCCATGCTGTATATGACTGTTCACTGCTGTCTAAAAGCAGCACTTTGCACTTAACCCCCTTGAGAAAAAAACATCTTGCTTGGACAGTGTTTCTAGTTTGGCATGTTGAATTATCTTCCCATCCTGCCGTGCCCACGGTCCCTCAAGCCCGGTGCTGGCTGTGCGCGAATAAGACTGGAGGCAGTTGGCGTAATTGCTCAGCTTGGGCTGTGGGCCTTGCTTTACAAATCAGGTCAGCCAGAGGCATTAGCTCAGTGAACAGGGTGCTGGAGTGACAGTCTCAGAAGCCCTGTTCTCTTTGCCGTGCCTCTGAGTCAGTGCCATCTCAGGCAAGCCATCAGATATTCTTAATCTCTCTTTTCTCCTGTGTAATCAGGATAATGATGCTCAGTTTCGTTCTGCAGTCTTTTGCAGACTTTTCCGCTCTGCTGGGCTTCATGGAAGAGCTTCAGTGCTCCTGTACATTTGCAACCACTGGCTTTGTTACTTTGCTCTTGTATTTTAGTACAGTAGTCACATTGTCAGACACAGGTGATGTTTATTTCAACCATAACCTCACCTGTCATGAAATATCCCTTTGGTATCAATTACAGCAATGTGCTCTCGTCCTTTGATTTGCTTCATCACAAGTATTTTTAGTCTTGAACCTTCCTTAAACAAAGGAGTCCTAGCATCAGATTTGCACATCAGTAAACTCCTTAGTGAAATGAAATTGCTGCTCTCCAGAGACCAGCTGAGTTGTCTGTCTACTCGACAAAGAGGCTATCCACAACTCACTTTTCATGTTGAAACTATGAGAAACCGTGTGCTGATAGCCTTGAAACGCAGTTGAATAAAGTGAAGGCTCCAAAATATTGAAGTTTTTATACTCCCCTTATTTTCTGAAATTCAGCAGCAGTTTCTGAAACTGAAGTAGCGACATAGCTGGGAGTGGATCTTCCAAACTTCCTCTCTTCACTTTTTAGCTGCCAGCTAAAAGCTGTGAAGTGTCAGTTTCCGAAAAACCCTAGCTTTTTAGATGTGTGAAGAAGCGTTCTATGTTTTGTTTTAATGCTGATGTTAGCATGCAGCTAGTACTGTGGCTGTGCTGGAGAATACCTCCTCTCTGGTGGGGGAAGGCTTTCCTTCCTTTGAAATCCTGTCTTACTCTTCTGGCTCACTTCTTCAAGCTTAGTATTTATTCTTTTACTCTTTGAAACCCTGCCCGCCTTCTTCCCTCTGCGCCTCCCAAGGCCCACAGGACATACCCACATACATCAACACAGCAAATGAACAAGATTAATTCACCTGTGAAGTCTGAGACCGCAGGAGCCAGGCTCACGGCCAAGCTGAAATTGCAGCCTTTTGTGTTACGTTACTGTTTGTGCAGCCAGCGGAGGTAAACTTCCATTTAGTCCAACAAAGCTCCGTTCCCTCTCCCGGCAGGCAGGAGACCGAGGTGTATTCTGTGCAAACCTCGTTGGGAGAGGTTGGCCGTGCCGTCGTCAGCCAGGCTCTGCTGACCCCTGCGAGCACAGAACGTCTCTGAAGCAGCACCGCGAGCCTCTGCCTTGTGTGCTGGTGCATGAGTCATTTCAACGTTTGCTTCTAGATCAATAATTGAAGCAGACGAGGAAGAAGATATTTGCCATATAACTACATTTTGAAGCTATTTCTGCATGAAATCAGATTATTTTTATTAGTTTCTGTGCTCAATAATTCTGAATATCATTTTGGATATTTTGCCTTTGTAGACTTCGGAGTCTCCCCTCACTTGATCAGCAGCCTGAGACCTGATAGTAAAACCACATAAGGGATATTTGGCTTAAGATTACTCTAGTTTGTGTTGCAGTTCAAAGCACATTTTGGTCCCGAAGGTGCCTGGGAACTGAAGTATTTATATTTCCATATTTATATTTATATCTCTTGAGTTTTCCTGCCAGCCAATAAGTGACGAAGATGAGGTTGGCCTTGCAAAAGTAGCTACAGAATTTCCTGACTTGATCCAAGTGATTCACTTTGCACTTAAATGTTCATGCTAAACCTCTTTCTGGAGTTAGTGCATTTTTTTATTCGGGGGTGGGGAAGGGAGGCGTGACTTCCCCTCCTGATCTCCAATAGTACCCTTTTCCGTACTACCCTTGTTTATACAATTTTGTAAGTCAGTAAAATACCTATGCACTTGATTTTGTGTATCAACATCCAATAGCCATAAAAATGGGCAATAACTGTTGGCAACAGTGAATGTCCCTTTTTTTATAGATATGGTGCAATAACTAAGAATAAATGATAAAACAGGAAGTAGTTTTACTTCTCAGAGCAAAAATTATGGTTTCTGGCACGAACAAGTAATTCCCTCTGTTCATGGACCTATGACCTGTGAAGCAGTCAATGACTTGCAGCTTGGGAACTGTGGAAGAGGTGGAAGAGGTGTAGTTGCTTCCTTGTGAATTGCCTAAGCTATCTTCTAAGGACTGAGCTGTCATTTTAAAACATGCTAATTGTAATTAATAAGAAAATTGTGAAAGCTCAAGAAACTTGCAGCAGGTTCTGAAATATGCTGACTTTTAGGAGCCCGAAGTGCCATTCAAAAGGAATTTTTCCAGAACACAGGAAGTCCATATGTCTGTGACAACATTCCCGTGCTTCTGTCTGTATTAAATAGAGCTGCATAGACAGGTTGCTGTTGGCATTTAACACTGTGTCAGTTACAATTTCCAATATTAGCACTGATGTGCTTTATATTTCAAAGTGTAGAGAGTATTTAAGGCTATCTAGTATGCTCTGTCTGTGAATGTGCTCTTGATCTCCCTCTCATGTCTGGCACATGCTTTCATGTTCTTTGCAAACTCAGCCCATAATTAGCACAATCTCTATGAACACAGCTGCCTATTTAGAGGAGACTTTACTCTGTGAAGCTTGTATAATAATCTTTTGTATGGACTGAAATCACACGTGGACACTTTTTTTCCCCCTTATTTGTGAATGCTGTTTAGTAATATTTGAAATTCAGATTCACTTCAGTTGCAGTGTGTTGGCACTTGCACACAACAAATCCTAGATGGACGTTTAAATAAAGCTGTAAGTGCATTGTCTTGCTTAAACACAGACACCCCCTCCCCCCCACACACTGTTGTACTATGTGGTTATATCCCCCAGAGCAGAGAACAGAGGAGCGACCAGCTGTAAGGTCCCACCACTGAAGCTGTTTCTCACCTTGCCTATTTGGCCACGGTAGGGTTTTGTAGAAGCCCCTTGTTCAGTGCAGGAGACAGTTCCAGACACCACCTCATGTGAGGCATGACCCGAGATACAACAGTGGTTGTTGTAGCAGCTTTTTGGATTTCACCATACCATTTAGCTTATCCTCCTAAGTGAAGAGAAGGAACAGAGACAAGCTTTGCTGTCGTGCTTCTAGGACCTGCCTGGTTTGGAGCCTTGACCATGCTCCAAGGCTGGTGGTCCAGCTCTTAACATGAACTAAGTTTGTGCTTCTTTTAAAGAAAACAATGAAGAGCTGCTTAAAGGGCTGGCCAGTCTCCTGCAAGCCCTAGCAGATGTGCGGTGCTATCACCAGAAGTTAATCTTACTCGCATCTTCATAGTGAGATCGGCAGCCCGTACAAATGGGAGGGTGTTTAAGAGAAGGGCAAAGGGGATTAACATGGAGAAACTATTAGTCTTGATTCTCCCTCCTGGAGACTCTGGGACTCCAGAAATATGTCTGTACGTGTAGATAAAGTGATTGAAGGGCCCTAGGAAACAGGCATTTCATTTCCTCCCTTTATACTCATTTGCAGCTCTCACATGAATGAAAGATGGTTAGGCCGGAATGGACAGCAGGACAGTGTGCCATCTCTCCTAGCATGCAGAGATAGTGCTGTTGGAGGTCTCCATTCTCCTCTCCGGCACACGGGTGAAAGGGGAAGAAAAGACCAAGTGCTTTGAGGTGATGCAAAGCTAAATAAAGGTGGTGCTCAAGGGGAAAAAAGGGGGAGGTACAAAGAAAGAGGAAAGACAGGGGAGTAGGACAAAACCAGCCCAGGACAAACAATCTGTAGGGGCTGGGCTGTGTTCTGCTTGTCCAGCCCAAGCGATGGTAGAGCCCTTGCGCACTGGTAGCTTGTGTACAGGTAGGAGCATTTTTTGGGAACTTTGGCAGCACACATTTAAGACGTCTAACAGTAACAAGCTTTCACAAGGCTTGCTGAAAGAGCAGCACTGTTGGGGTCTTGTTGGGGTGCTCTGTTTCTTGCTGTAACTTACTGCCTTTCCTGTTCCTCGTGCAGGTGGTTCGAGCAGTTTGTGATGCAGTGGCTGGATGAAAATGAAGATGTTTCCTTAGAATTCCTGCATGGTGCTCTGGAGAGAGATAAAAAAGATGGGGTATGTAGGCCACTCTGAGGGAAGGATTTCGTGCTACATCCTTCCGTGCCCAGAACCACATAAAACACTGTAAATTCAGCTGCTATGCAAATGGAGGATGCAGCCCTATTGGCTTGCTAAACAACCGCAAAACTTGTTTATTTCAGGACGTTTTTCTACAGGTGACAGAGAGCTTTTTAATAGCAAGGTGCATATCATTCATTTATGCCTGTTCTGTTCTGCTGCTGTTTGTCTGTCAGCCAGTGGCTTGGTGCTCTCTGATCCCTCTTCTGATCCCTCTGTGTTCATGGGAGGTAATTGAAATATAAGGTACTTTGCATGTACTTAGTCATGCAGGGAGAATGTGACTTTAATCCAGTGACAGAGTAAACTTATTCTTAATATGCTGAGTATTCCTGATGCCGCTCTAGTCTGTGATGCTAATGTAAGCATTCTCTTTAATATCTAAATTTTAAGAAAATCTTAAAAAAGCTCTTCACTCTCCTCCTTTCCTTGTTTACTGACAGGGAAGCCGTGCATTTCATTAAGGGTCTAAGCATCATGCTACATTTCCTTGTCATGTCATAGCTGGTGAAGGACAGTAAACTTATAAACCAACAGAATTGGCTATTTCACTTCTTTGGGCCTTTTGGATAACATTTGACTAATTCTGAGGAAGAAGCAGGTTTTGGTAAAGTTGTCCTGCCTCCAATATGTCAAGTGGTGGAGACACACATGAAGTGGGTCGATTTCAGATCTTTCCATTTGAGAATAACTCTTTGTACCTTCTGTTTTAGTTCCAGCAAACATCCGAGCATGCTCTGTTCTCTTGCTCAGTGGTGGACGTCTTCACCCAGCTCAATCAGAGCTTTGAGATCATTAAAAAGCTGGAGTGCCCAGACCCTGTCATTGTTGCTCATTATAACAGGAGATTTGCTAAGGTAATACCCTCAACATCCAGCTGTTTATCTTCCCTCAGTGGGATGCAAAACAGTGTGATGTTGGTTTTCTTTTTATCTCCTGGAGTTCTCCTGCAGTGATAGAGGACAAGTAACAGCCACATCTTTTCTTCGCAGACTATTGGGAAAGTGCTGATGCAGTACGCTGACATCCTCTCCAAGAGCTTTCAGTCCTACTGTTCCAAGGAGAAGCTGGTGAGTCGTGCTGAGCTTCTCTTTTGCCCTGGGGAATCACATAATTGTCCTGATGAAACTAAGTTTCTCACATTGCACCTGGCTGTGTTGCTGGCGTAAATATTTTCAGTGTTGGTTTTCTCATCATTCATACGCTTTTGCAGATTGAATTCTGGCTTGGCCACATAATAAAACTAGGCCCTGAAGATGATCTACAGGGCTTGGGGGCTGTCAGGTCCCCTTGAAATTTACTTCCTCTCTGCCTGTCTCGGTTGTGTGTCACAGAGGTGATTAAAATTAATAAATAAATAAATAAATAAATGGCATAGATTGCTCTGTAGATCTGACACTTAACAGCACTCTTGGTTTATTGTTGTCTCTGTCTGTTTGTCTTGCTGTTTAATCCTGAATTCAGTAAAAATCTGTGCATTAAATAAAACAGGGCCTTATGTTTTTGAATGTTGGGTCTGTCCCACACTGGTTTTGCTATCCCCCACACCTGTAATGGGCATGTAACTGCAGAGGGAAGAGTCTATTGCTCAGGTTGCTCTTGACTGTTCCTCTCAGGCTTGGCCTGGCAGGACCCAGATGTGTCTCTGAATGCAGCTTTGGCCAGCGGTTCCCCTTCTGATCTGGGAGGTACACCATTCTCAGAGGTGCATTGCAGCATTAAGAAGCCGAAGGTGACACTCCTTGGATTCTTACAGGGCATGGCAGGAACTGCAGAGAGCTGGGTCTTGTCTCAACTGATTTCTTGTCAGCTCGTTCTCCATTTGTGAAAAAGCTGAGAAGGCAAATACAACGGCAGAGATCTTGATCTGGGGTATATGGAACTGGCCATCCCTTTTCAAGCTGGAGAAAAAAATGGCTTGTCTTTTTTAGGTTTGAGTGCTGAAATCTGTACTTGCCCTACCTCCTATTGGACTCTGAGATCTGGTGGTACTTGGGGAAGGGTGTCGAGGCATAAACTGTGCTATTGGTGAAACTGAGTTCCCATCTGAGCAGTAACAGGCACCTGCTTTTGTCCCTTCAGCCCTGCATCCTGATGAATAACATCCAACAGCTGAGGGTGCAGCTGGAGAAGATGTTTGAAGCCATGGGTGGTAAAGAGGTAAGAGCGCTAAAAGACTGAGCATTACTCATTCCTATTGCACTGTTACTGGGTTATTTGCATCATATTGATACTTGCAAACTGCAGTCACAAGGAGAGCCCCGTGACACCTGGCACTGTAAGAGGTGTGAGGGGACAGCCATCCTTGAAGACTTTTCAAGAAAATTTATCGTAAGATGTAGGAACGAATCTTTTGAGGCACAGAATACCATGGAGGAGGAAAAAGAAGGATATGTACTGTGCTCATGGGGGCTGGATGGTGGGTATGGCTGGTGGTTTCACAGCTCTGAAGACAGACAGATAGGTCTGAGAACTGTTGACATCAAGTCATTTTGTGTGGAATATATAAATGTGGGACAGTAGCTTTGGCATTGAATATCCAATATCTAGTCTATGGCAGACATGCAAGTAAGAGTTATGTACTCATGCTTGGTTAGATGCTCAGATGTGTCCATGAATATAAATATCTTAGTTTTTGTTCTTTGTTCTGAGATGGGAATTTTTACAGAAATAAGTTTTTTCCTCCCCCAGATCACCATGTCTGTTCTGATATAATCTGTATATCTGTTTTTTTCTCTTTTTTTTTTCATTGCTTTTCAAGGTTCGGGAAAATGAAGAAAAGGCAGCTGATGCTGATGTTAGGAAAAAATTATTTTCAAAGCCTAAGTGCATTCTCTTTGGTTGTGTTGTGGTAGAACTTGTGCTATGACCTGTATGCTAAGAGGAAGGTCAGCTTTGCTGATGGGCAGCTCAGTTTTTGCCTGTATTGCTGTTTCAAATCTTTCTTGTGTTCAGTGGCAGAATTCTATGAAGTGACACAAATCTCAACAAATAGATTTACCCCATGAGGCAAGGAAAACTGCAGTCATTCTTTCATGTGTGATCTCAACAGTCCTAATTTCTGAGCCCTATATCAAGAATTGGAATTACATGCTCCTGGCTGTAACAGCAGTGCTAATGTTCATTTCTCAGGGAAAAAATAAACTTGTGATGGATTGTTTATGAAGTGGTTTATAAACTTTTAATCCATGTGCACTTAATTTCCCTTAAGGAATTAATTTGCTGCTTTATTCCATAGCGGCGGCTATTAAGTACGATTTCCCTGTATTTCAAATTGAAAATACCACCTGATAG
Source organism: Limnodromus scolopaceus (assembly GCA_028565335.1). Taxonomy (NCBI): domain Eukaryota; kingdom Metazoa; phylum Chordata; class Aves; order Charadriiformes; family Scolopacidae; genus Limnodromus; species Limnodromus scolopaceus. The sequence continues at coordinate 11,889,378 of JAOXNO010000020.1, forward strand.
TGTGTTAAATAGCGGGAGAAAAAAAGTGTCTATTAAAAGTGTCAGCTACTTTTCCTAGCCTTGACATCTGCTCTACTTTCTGACCTTTAAAACCTTCCTCAGGAGGTATAGGTAAGGTAGAACAGAGGTGATGAATCTGCTATTTCCCCTGCACTGTGGAATCAAAAGAAAAAAAAAGGGAGAGGAACCCAGACTGTGAGCAATAAAACACACAGGAAGAAACCAGGCAAACATGCTAGGAAGCTGGCTTTTCGGAGTGATTTTTTTTCTTTTCCCTTCAATTGCTGCTTTTCCACTTCATTAGGCTGCCACTGGTCACCAGAAATAAATTGTTTTGTGTTAGGTGCCTGCATTATTTGCTGTCCCCAGGGGTTTCCCTCTTGGTGACTATGTAATACTTTGCTTCTTGACTTGAAACCTGCCAGGTCCTCTGTTTTGCTAAAGTAAACAAGGTCTTGTCCTAGTTTGAATAGTCCTTTTTGTGATGTAGATTGAACCTGGCTAGTGAATAGCAATTGGTGAGACAACAGTTTTGAAAATAGAACACGTAGACAAACATGCTCCTGCAAGGGCATCTCTGGGTCTTGTCCTCTTGTTCAGTAAGAGCAGTTACTTTCTCTGACAGATTTGTTCTATGTTCATCTACATATCACACAGTAGCTTGCAGAAATATAAACCTGACTTCTCTACCCAAAACCATGTGGAACTAAGAAAGTACCATAGTGGTATGTCCTGGTGATTTTGAACTGATCACCTTTTTGCGTTCTCAAAGATGTTATTGAGAACTAGGTATCAAATATTACATTGTTCTTGTGGCAGGTATATTAGATGTACCATGTGTGAAGCCACAACTTGTGGATTGGTTTCAGTCACTCTGTACTTGTGGCTTCATCTGCTTCTGAATCACAGATCCGTCTCCATCTACAGCTGTAGCACTGCACAACTCTGGAAAGCTTTGAAATGCTGCTGCTACCTGGTGCTCTGTGACAGTGTGTCCCAAACACACTCCTGTGGAAATCCATATCACTTATTCCCCTTTGCAGCAAGGGAAATGAAGTTACAAGGCTCACCCATGGTCACTCTGACGTGTAGTGGCATAACGTGGAACAGAAGTCTTTGCTCAGTACTATTTCTTGAGATGGGGTTCCTTGGTATACAGCTTTCCTATACTACTGGGTTTTTTGGGGTTTTTTTTTCCCCTAAATGAGGAATGGTACCTTTTCCCCCACTTCTCTAACTCTTTTTCCAATTGTAGTACTCAGGAGGAACAAAACAGGGTAAAAATTTCCTACCGTCTCTGGGTTTAATATGTTGACATCATATGGTCTGTGAAATTAAAGCTCTGCTGCTGTCGTTATTGTTTCTGACTAGTAGAGAGCTCTGGGTGGAGGGATTCTCTTGGGTGGCTTCTGTGGCTTGAGATCTCAAGGCATATGGATATATATATATACACACATACACGCACACAGAGAAAGAAGTATCTTAAATGACTTTTAGGATTTATAATCAATACTTTTATTTCGCTTCCGAGATGTATTGATCTCATGGGATCAAAACAGCTTCACTGTGGCTCAGTAGCATTCTCAGGCGTTCCTGAAGCATGTTTTGGAAAGGCAGCGTTTGTGGAGTGGCAGGTGCCATTAAAAGTGTAATGAACAGTGGAATGGAGGGGTGAGTCCTGGACATGAATACCTTTTGATTCCTTTGAATGTCTCCAGTACACACACAGAATGGAGACTGCAATTTCGCTGTGTGCTGAAGAGGGCTATATAGATTCATTGCTACTGTTTGCCTAAATTTCGCCCTGTTTATTTAATTATTTACATGTTATCTAATAAAACCTAGTGTGACTTGCATTTTCTACCCACCTCTGCAGTTTTCCTGCAGACTTCAGCCTGCTCTGTGCACAGGCTGTCCCTCACACCACAATAAGCCTTTCTCATTTTGCTTAAGAGATGGCTTTCTGCAGTCCATTATTTTGCTTAGCTTTTAATGAGGTATGAACTCATGGCACTGAAATTAAAAGGTGCTGTACTGCATTGCCCACTGCTGAAGCCTAGATGTGCTGTGGAAGCCTAATTTGAAACATTTCTGCACCTTTTTTCCCTACCCGCCCCCCAAAGTCAGGCATGCAGGGTGAGTATCAGAGACAAGCGCTGCCTTAGGAACCCAAAGAATTAGCTGCTGAGTAGGAGCAGATTGTTATCATACAATTTTTATGCCTTTGGTTTCAAGCTAATCTGTACAATTAATGCTTAAGGAAACTTTCCTCTTAACACTTAGCCAGAGTTAGCCCACATTTTAAATCCTAAGTTAGCCGCCTGAATAACAAATTGCAGTACTACTTAGAAATGGCCAAGACTTGATAGCAACGTTCTCAAAGGATTTGTGGTATCTACTGATTGCTCATCTTTAGCATCCCACATGTCATAGCTAAGGCCACCCTAGAGAAGCTGGATTCAGCTTGGATTCAGTGGTCTTGAATCCTGTAAGAAAGTGGGGAGGTGCATGAAAATTCAGTGCAAGCAAGACCCTAAAGCGAGATAAGATCTGTTGAGGTCCCTGCCTCACAGTTACCTCTGCAGAGGGGGGAGCTCCCAGGTGCTGGTGGAGGGAGGCAGAACAAAAATCAGCACCTTCAAGCTGGAGCCAGACGAACTCTGTAACTTGCATAAAGTTAAAATAGGACAGCAGGAGAAAATTCTCTAGCTTCTGGTTATATCATATCAGACCTGATGATTTCACAGGTTCTCTGGCTTTAAGACCTGAATTGTTTAATGTCTTCAGCCTTCTAAAAGGCAAGAGCTATGTCTCTCCAGCTGCAGAGGAGCTTCCAATTCTGCTCGCTTGTGCTTCACCAGTGTGTGTGGAAGCCAAAGAAGAACTAATGACATCTCTTGGAAAACTTGGAAGCTGATTACAGATTCTTGGACTCATGGGTTTTGTTTCATCCATGAGAGCAGCAGCAGATGAACCTAAATTGCAGTTCATAACACTACACTCTAGTGGGAGTTGTCCCTGCCCATGGCAGAGGGTTTGGAACTTGATGATCTTTTAAGTCCCTTCCAACTCTAACCATTCTATGGTTATATACTGTAAATGCCACCATTCAGATTAGCAGAGAACTTGAGGTTTCAGCCCTGAATGTGCTTGGATGAGACTTCGAGGCCTGGATTCTCTGAAGTGCCGAATCTCAAATCTTTACAGGAAATTAACAGGGCTGTGCTTTCTTCCCTGAAATAGGGTTACCTCTTCCTTCTTTGTACGCACCTCAGTTCTCTGTATGGCACATTTGGTCTCAAACACAGAACTATGGCCATGCCAGCCACTGTTTCTGCTGGAATTGGAGCATTTGCTCAGAGTTCAGAAGCTACCTCGCTGTGGGTGCTGTCCTGTGTTTTGCACAGCAAACTTTTCATTAGCTGCCTTCCTCTGAATCATCTCCGATACACCCACAGAATGGAGATCGTAAGCCTGCTGAGCTCCAGCTTCCGATAGAAATGGTCTGGATGTGACATATGGCAGTGACCCAGCTGCCTAATGCCGCTTTCTGCATTAGTCTAGCAGCCCGATTTATCATGCAGTCCAAGCAGCATTTCCTGCTATCAGTGATAGCTGATGTGCTTAGAATTACATTGGCTGAGCAGCAACAGCAAAACGCGCGCTGTTTCATTAGAGCGCTGTTATCAGGGCTCCACCATATCAGCAGAGAACAGTTTGCAGTTATACCACATGCTACAGGGACTCTGTAACTGATCTGTAATTTATATATGTGAAACGGTGCTATACACCTACCAGCAGCTTCCTAATGGACTTAGATCACACTCGGGTAATTCCCCGAAATTTGCTTTCAGGCCAAAATGTACTGATGCCTAGGCATTAATGATCAGTATTGTATTAAGCTTCTCCTTCCATAGCAGCAGTTTCTCAGAAGACAACAGCCTTTCTAGGATGACAGAGGACTTGGTGGATACTGAACCAAAATTCTTACCACCAGGGCTTTGCTTCCTGAGGGTGAGGCACCTCAAAGTTAAATCTGGGCAATTGAGTTACTAGTTGTACCCAGTGAGCTGTGAGCTGATATTCTGGAGGAGAGAGAGTTCCTCACCACAGATAATGGAGCTCTTCCCCTTGGCAAAGCGTTGCTCCAGCTGTCCCTTCTCGTAGTACAGGGCTAGCAATCAGCTTTTCTTCTGCTCCTGAGAAGATGCGTTTGCAGTCAACAGGTAGTTGTTGCAAGGAGAAGTTCAGAGGTTGTTGGTGAGCTCACCATGTCACCTCACAGTAAAACAAATCATTAATTGCATGGTTCATGAACCAGGGCAATAAATTGTTGATCCTGAACATCCTCTAGACCATGCATCTGGTAGCTTATAAAGAAGTAGACGCAAATAGTGAGGAATAGGTGGCTTGTGCCAAATCCTTCTGGCTTTTTTTTTGGTTTTTTTTAATCTGGAAAAGGAGTTAGTTGAAATGTTTTGATGAATCATGAACTGGTCCTACCTCAAATCTACCAGAAATGGCCAAAAGCAGAGACTGTTCAGTGCCATTAATTGTAGATTGCAAACCAGTCAGCTTGTGACTTGTTGCCCCTTTCCACAGTAGAAGGGAAGGATTAATATAGGGGCAAGACAAACTCCCACCAACAGATGCTGTTTTTGTTTTGTTACCTACAAGCTTGGCTAGAATGACTGCTGATTGGCATGTTAGCTTCCTTCTGCTGTCACAGAGTGAGGCAATTATAAAGGTAACAGAATACAAATTCACTTTAATAAAGGAAAAATAATCAGAGCTAGCAACGCCTGAAGTTGTAAGGCTTAAGTAATCATAATTTGATTGGGGTTTTTTTTGAATTATTTTTAAAATTCTGATCCAGGAGTTTCATTAGCACAGGTTCAAATGCCTAATAGAGTCAGTTTTCCATGCCAGCTTACAACAGGAAAATGAACAGATCAGATTCCAAATCCCCTAAGGCTTGGCTTTCTCTGACAGATGCTGAGGAATACAAAGAGGGCTTCAGCACTGTATATAGAAGTGGGGACTCCTGTGATGTTCAAAACCTATATAGTTGCATGCATGGATATACTGTAAAAAGTCTAAACTGGTTTTTAACCACTGTATTGGCATCTGGCTCATTACATTTGTAAACAGATACTCTGCCTTAGAGATAAGGGCAGAAGCTCTGGATGCCAAATAAGAACATTTCTGGAAGGTTTTTGTTTTACAAGCAGCTTACCTGCCTGCATACAAAGGCAAATCTGTTCTACAGGTTACTTTTTCAGAGCAACTGATCCCAAAGCATTCAACACGTGTTATGTGTACACGCAGGTAGGTTGCTTAGAAGTGGCTCTTTCAAAGCTGGAGGGATGACTGCAGCTGGAATACAGGGCACAGCTGAGTGTAAAAACAGGTGGCTTTGGGCTCATAATAACGAAGCAAACACTTTCTTACAGCTGTGCCAAGGTGTCAGCAGCATCCATGTAGTGTTTGGGGCACTTTTTTGGTTTGGATTGTGAAGTCTTCTCTGAACAGTTGTATACAAAAAGCTATTTGGCTCCACGTGAGAGTAGAGTTACTTGTGGTCAATACCTGTAGCTGAGATTATGCTTTCCAAAAGTGATCAGTGCACATTTCCTGCTGTGGTATTTTGGCCAGGCTTTCAAAATAGCTGGGGTCCGTTCTTCTGAGAGCAGTGGCTGGGTCAATCTTCAGTTTGAATACTTGACAGTAGGGTGGAAAGTGAAATAGCATCTCTCAAGACCATGCATGGAGAAATGCACAAGTAAATAACATCCAGTTTGAACAGTCCTGTCTCCTTCTAGACTTAAGAGGGGTGAAATGACCCATGAGCCCAAGGTAACGCACAGTGCTTGATGATTTCTCAGACTGCTTACTCTGTTGGCCACAGGGAGTTCACGATCACTTTCTTTCTCAACTTTGCAAATATCAGGAAAGGGTATCAGAGGGCATTAGAGTCCGGGGAAGCCACCGGCTGCTGTCTGTTGATGATTTCACAGCTTCTGTAACAGCAGCAGGCAGTGGAGGAGAGCATCCTCACTGTCAGAGTACAGCGGTGATAGTTCACCTGCTTATTAGGAGCAACCTCAACAGTGAAGAGCAGCACTGTGAAGGACAGCAGGCTACCCTCTGGGTTCAAGCTAAGTGCTCTTCTTTCATCCGCAGTTGGATGCAGAAGCAAGTGACCATCTCAAAGAGCTCCAGGTGAAGCTGAACAATGTTTTGGATGAGCTGAGTGCAGTGTTTGGTAACAGGTGAGTATAACGAGGTCCCTGTCCTTGAAGCATTCCTTTCTTTTGTCTAATCTTATTCAGTCAGGTTAAAAGAAATTCATGTCAACTGCATTATATTTTTCTTTTTGTCATAAATTCATGGTCTTTCAAATACTGAGACCATCTAAAGAAGTTAGAAATGTTTTAAAAGTCTCTCTTTTCTATACTGCTCTGCTTAGAAATATAACATGGAGATCTCTCAACTGTGAAATGTCTTTGAATTACATAGAGTGATTTTTTTCTGTGAGTAGTGCTTGTCAGTAGCAGAATTGCCTTCTCCTTTATTGCTCAGAAAGCAGTTTCCGGCTTGGCGTTCATGAAGCAACATTCTTGTTTAAATGTTCTGCTCTGAATGTATGAAACAGCTGAATGATTTCTGATTGTTAAATGCATATTAGAATAAGAAGGAAACAGGTTTAGAATTTGAGATTGACTTGTTCTAATGTTGCAGTGAATGGTGTTTCCTAATGTTTCAAGGGGAGGAGCTCTTTAAAGTATTGCTAGAGTAATTGATGGCAATTAAGTTTTATTGCAAATCATGTTAGCATTTACCTGAAGATAAAAATGTGCTTGACTTCATAATAATTTTGTAGTGAACCATAAAAGATGTCAATTAAGCAAAATCTAGAAATAGAGGGTTCCTAACTGATCTTCAAAAACAACCACTTCTCATGGTTAACCCCATTCATTTCATGTTGTGCTTTATAACAAGATTAATGCAGGCATGAACTGGAGTATAGCTGAAACATAGGTATGGGGAATAAAGCAAGTTGTACTAACGTGGTCTCCTACAGTCTACAGATTTGCAGTACTTATGACCAAAAAATCATGGTAGGATTTGTCAGCGACTATTTGGATTTTAGCACGCAGAACTAAGTGGGGAGATAAGTGAGGACTTCCCATTGCCAGTAATGGATGCCATAGCAAGAAATGGAGAGATTCAAACTGTAACTGAATTGAATCGATGAGGTTCGGAATTAGATGGAGGATGAGTGAGAAATCATAATTAGGGGGTGAATTTTGTTATCTGAAACCTGTCTCCATGGTGTCACTGCTACAAGACAATTAAGGTACAATCTTGACATTTGCAAATATAATTTAAAGAGATTATTCAGTATCAACATACATACCAGGGAGTGTTTTAGAGAGATGTGCCAGCAAGAGATTTAGCCAGTCAGGCAGCTCTCAGATGCTTTGCTCATTCCTTAACAGTAATGGAGAATGAAAAGCAGAGCTGCAGTTTACTGGATAAGCAGCATCTTCTAAAGGATGTAAATGTGGGAGGCAAAACAGACATCCACAATATTCTGTGCAAAGTCTGTACAACATTGCTTCTACAACACTGTCCACAGCTGACACTGCAGATCTTAACTTTTCATCTGTGTGAGATAATTGCACTTGCTGGGAAAGCAGCACACATCCGGAGAGCCTTGCCACCTTTGTGCTGAGAGAGGATTATGTTTGGACACAGAAGCATTTTCTACTTTAAAGGATATTGTAGAGAAAATGGAGGCTCAAAAGGGTTTATACTTCATGCAAGGCTAGCTTCTGTTTTATTCTTGGAGGCTGTAGGAGTGAAGGAGGGAATTCCTGTGGGATTTGCTCCAATGAGAGGCAGGCTTGAAGCAAGCAAGAGGGACTGTGCAGCTAGAGGTGGCAGTGCAGAAGAGGAGAGAGGTGATGGGGTGGAAAAGGAAGGTGGGAGCCACAGGACAGAGGGGTGGCTCACACAGCAGAAGTTCAGGCCACTTATGCAGATACAAAGCTGATTTATTTCCAAACCTGTGTTCCTGCTCTTAAACCTTTACCCAGGCTCCTAGTGCTGACTTCTCTTCCTGGTCTCAAACCTCTGCGCCGTTAGTGGATAGCTAAACGTCACTAGTAGTGCCTGTTGTTAGTAACTGTTCTTTTAAATGTCAAAGCATTTTCATTTATTCACTGAATTGATATGTTGACAGCTCTACTGATCTATTCATCATTTCTAACCATTGTATTATTTCATTTTGAACTTCCCTTAGCAGTAAGAGATGGAACAGTAAGTGTGCTGTAATGGCTTGCGTGTCACTTCATTACAGTGACACTGATCGTCTCACAGCTGAGCCCCACATCCCATTCTGACACCTTGATATAGCACGGACTGTATGGCAGAGGGCTGGTTTCAGCCTGCCTTCAGGCTGCTTCTGTTCTTTTAAAGACTTACCCCGTGGTGGGTCATAACTAGCTTTCTGCCCACGGGCTCCTGGGTGCTGGGAGCTGTGCGTGCATTGTGCCACTGCTCCATACGATATCCCGGTCCCTGCGGCGTAACACCCTGTGTAGAAAGCAAAGATGCATCGGGGTGCCTCGAGCTAAGAATAACAGTGTTTCTTGAAATCGGGAAAGGATCATTTCTTTCTGCAAGCTGAACGAACAAACTCCTCCTGTGTTCAGAGGTGGTCGGCTGTCTGTGGACGATGGGCATGAGGAACTGGGTATCATGTCCCTTGGTAACAAATACAGAAAGGAAATGCGCAGCAAATCGCAGGAAGGAAGAGCGTGTAATTGAGCACGCAAATTATAGCCTTGCAATACTTAGCTTATGTACCAGAGCTGATATCTCTGCCTCTGATAATCTTGGTTTTGCCTCTCTCCTGTCTGTTCAGCTTTCAGACTCGCATTGATGAGTGTGTCAAGCAGATGTCCGATATCCTCTGTCAGGTGAAAGGGACAGGAAATGTTGCTGCTAATGCCAGAAACACAGTTGCACAAGACGCAGATAACGTTCTGAGGCCATTGATGGATTTCCTGGATGGAAAGTAAGTGACTGTTCAAGTGTATGTCACACATACAGTGCATCGGATAGGGAATAGGATGGGGGAAGGAAAAATAGCTCCCATGTTCATAGATTGCTCTTGAGATATCCGACCTCCAGATTCTCAGAAAGAGCTAATGGCTTTTCTTCCCATATCGGCCTCTCTTTCAAGCCATAGATCACCTCTTCAACCTTCATTCGGTGCCAGAGCACACTCTCAGTTCTCCTTTTTCTCTCTGGTAATTACAGCAATCAGCAAAACACACTGCTGATCAGGTAGTGGGAAAGGCTGAAATTCTAAGTTTACTATCTACGGGTTTTTTTTCTGATAAAATTATACTGTATCCAATAAGCAAATGTATTGCAAACCATAGTTACATACTTGATACATATATTACTCAGTATCCCAGTCACGTTAAACACGTGTGTTCTAGTCATTCACGGTGCTGTTCTGCATAGAAAATAAGCTTCTGAACTATGTGAAGTACGTAAACTTGGTCCATTGCTTTAATTAACTGTTGCCATTAACACCATGCAGCATGATTCAGCTGTACAGGGACTTTTTGTGGGCAACTGCACGTAATTCTCACCAGCTAAGCCTTGATCTAGAAAGAAAAACAGTTTTTAATCATTGTAAAAGTCGAACTTCTTGCTGATGCACAGCAGTTCTTGGTTTTGTAAAAGGTAGAGAGCAATTTTCATAATAAATGCTGTGAGAGATGCAAAGCTTTACAAGTTTAAAATCTAATTTCTTTTGTTGCTCTTTATATTCACTGTCCCACCTTTCTTTGGGTCACCATGTAGTAGGTGACTCTTTGCAGCAATCATTACATCTAGGAGCCCTCTCACTTGAGCACTTTATGCATGCCTTCACGACTTCCTTCATGAAAGAAGCCACCTTCCTTTGTGGCTTAGGGTTAGCATATCACTTGGAACTTGATATGCTATGGGCTTTTTGTCCAGCTGTGGACCAAGTCATTTTGATTATGATAATCTGAGCCTGGATCATTTTCTTTCCTCCTTTACAGAAGGAGAGTCTTTTATGGTGTTTCCTGCATCCTACCCACATCTGCTCGGTTTTGGTCATTTTTTGCCTAACCAGCTATGGGAAGATGGGGAATCTGGGAGAAAATGTAACACAATGTAGAAGAGCCACCTGTGCACTGTTTCTGGCTGCCGAGTTCCTGTTTTGTAGCATGATCAGTAAATGCCA
>JAOXNO010000020.1:11904794-11922854 GCA_028565335.1 Limnodromus scolopaceus
TTTTCCTTATCTTCCATCTTTGATGCTTTAATCGATTGCGTTGGAGGCAGCTTTTCTCAAAACTACCTGATGTTTAAGTTTAGTTGTTTTCATTCCCTAGAGACACACCTGAAATGATTGCTGTCTATAGAACTTTGTGACATGTTTTCCAGGAATAAATAAATTTTTTGAGGAGGTATATAGCATCTTGTTTACAAGAATGCTGCTTGGCAGAGGAAGGAGCTGTCCTGATTTTCATGAGATATTAGGAGCATTGATGACAAACTCATTGTAACAGTAAAATAACTTCTCCTGCTGACACACTGATAGAGATTGGCACTGACTGATGAGGATTTTCTTTGTGGGCAAGAACTGAGGGGTAGTTATCTGAGGAGCTTAGTTCCTTGAAGCATGTCAAGTTACTGGGTATTGCTCAGCATTACTAACCTGCCCTCCTTAGAAGCCAGCAACAGGGGGACTATTTGCCTGGGCTAGTTAATGTTGTTGTTCAAATTTATGTATTAAAAAAAAGGCGTCTAATGAAGTTGAAAATACTGGATCAAGAAATAATGTTAATGTGTTTTGAGACTGCTCCCTTAGCATTTGGAAATTCAGGTTACAAAAATGTGTTTGTATTTTTTTCTTCTTGGTCAACAGTAATGAAAACCTTAAGTTTTACGACCCATAAGTCAAGCAAACTTCGTGACCAGTCATACAGAACAGCAGGCACATCTGCTGGATACCAGAGCACTGCCTGAAGCTGTGTCTCCTGGTGGACTATTTGGTGTGGCCCACAGTGAAATCTCTTTGGTGCTCTTGGTGTGCAGTCATGTTCAACCTCGCTCACTGGAAATACAGAGAATTTCATACTCTTTCAGTTAAGGGAGTTGTTCTCTAACGCTACCCATTGGATACCAGCATCAAGGGAAGCTCCCAGAGTCAGTTCAGAAGCTTTCCTTTATGGATGCAATGTCCTGGTCTGCACTTTTTGCCCCCATCTGAGAGTTGTGAATTTAATCAATTATCAAGAGCTTCTGTTTAGCTACGAAGTCAATACTGTACATTCTATATTGATTTGTATTCAACGAACATAAAAGGCTGAGGAACGGTGAGGGTTAGGTGATGGTTACAGGTAGTGCAAATCAAGAAGTTGTCTGTGATTTCAGGTCACAGAGTCTTTCAGCTTGAAGAAATTTCTGAAGCTGGCAAAACTAAGAAGAAAGTATTTCATCTAAAAATTAACTTTTTGACTGCTGTTGTAATGGGCAGAGTTTGTACAGTGTCCCGGACTCTCCACTGTTACAGCTGTAAACTTTTTGCCTGCTTTCCCCTCCGTAAAAGGGTACCTGCTACCTCTAGCAAGTATAAAGATGCTTTTTTGCTGAGGGGAGCACATCAATGAGGCTGATGTTAACTTTAATCCTAGGAAAAAAATAGACGAATTTCAGCAATGATCTTTGCAGTAGAACCCAGTTCCCAGAGTCTCCTCTGCAAATGCATGTATGGGGTAGTTCCTGCTCCACACAGTACTGACTTAGAAGGCAACAAATAAACAAATACCAAAGGCAGCAGCAAAGAAAACAGACCGAGTGGCATAGGCAGGGGCAAAGGGCAGTGTAATAATTCTGGTTTTACATCTGGCTTTGTCACAGTTTGAGGGTAGCGGTTTGACAGGGGTGGGGAGCGGTCATGGAAGTTGTGGCTAAGTAGGAAGGTGAAGGACTGTTGAGATGAGAAAGAGTAATAAAGGAGATGGAAAGGAGAATTGGATTTACTGGAGCCCTTTGGGGAAATACGGTCCTCATGGAGCCAGCAGTCTCCAAATAAGATGCGCTTTGTTTTCTCCCAATCATTTTCCTGAGCAAAAAAAGACCCTACTGGAAAGTGCCACCCACCAGTGTCTGTCCCTGGAAGCTTATTTCAGACATTCAGCTGGGACATCCCCCAGGCTCTTCTCAGCTGGTACCAGCGGTGACATTTACATCTACTTTTAGCCCCTAATAACTGAGTACAATAGAGAGCCAAAGATGATCTTTGGGAAGGCAGCTCTCCTGACATAATTAAGGCATTCCTGAGGGAGATAATAGAAGGGAGATTTAATTAGGGAAGAGGGGTCACCCATAGCTTTGTCTTGGTCCTGAAGCCCAAAATCAGACTGGCCTAAGAGGGCTGAAGTGGAGGGCAAAGTTCCATGATATGATAGACGCGCAATTCATAGCTAGAAATACAGTAGGCTGGGTTTTATTCTGAGTAGAGTAATAGGCAATTGTGACTTTTTTAAAGAAAAAGGCAGGATTAGGTGAATGAAACGGAGTTAAATGGAAGAAAATAAGTTCCAGCACACCCCATAAAGCATCTCTGGGAGAAGATACTGGAGAATTGTCTTGGTTGCTTTTGGCGTTCTCATTAAATTTTGGAATTGACTCCCCAGGCAGGAATATTACACAAAAGAGAAATGCTGTGGTGGGGAAAGGAAAAATATCTTTGTGGTAACGATTGCAGAGAAAGTATGCAAAAATCCATTATACTAGAGTGTAAGTGACTTGAAGCAAGGCTTCCCATCACTGGGATTTATCTTCCCTTTTTATTTCTTCATTGGTCATAGAGCATCAGTAAGCCACAGTGGAGAGAGAAGAGCCCTTGGCCAAGCCTTTGATATGTAAAGGCCATGCTGTTGTATCCACTGGACTTTGTTCACTGATCCCTCGCCCAAAAACTGCTCAGATCCAGTTTTGTTTCTGATTTGACATATGCTTACCCTCACCCTGCTGATTGGGCTCTACTTTTACAGTGAGATTGTCATCAGTTGTGTGATTTTTTGCTTTGGCCTATGTTTCGCTCTCTTTCATGTGGATTTAGACATTTGAAGGCGCATCCTGTTTAAATGGGTGGCTGCTGTCAGCAAGAGTGAACCAGTTAGCAGAATATTGTGGAACTAGCTTCGAAATAGCTCTCAATGTGGTATCCACTGAAATGCCAGGTTTTAGACTAGGTAATAAACTGGCAAGGAATCAAGTTGTTGTGGCTGGCCTTGGGGTGGTTAAGTGAAGTTCTAGCTGTGAACTGACTCGACTTGCTCAAAGGGAAAACATGCAAAGCTTGTTTATAACCTTTTTTCTCTCCCCCCCCACCTCCCCTCTTTCTTTTCCTTTCTTTTGTAACTTTTTGCAATCATAGGGCACACAGTTGATTTTCAGTGCTGCTAAGGAGCTGGGACACTTGTCAAAGCTGAAGGTATTGTTCTGCATGGCTCGTGTTAATGTCTGTGTGTGTGAGCATGGAAGTGTCGTAGCGCATAGCATGTCCTGTGCTTCCAGTGGTTTGCTGCTGAGTGCAGTTGCAGAGAGATGCTTTTAAACACATTAGATGTGCTTTTAAATGCATCCTGCTGACATCAGTATTGTGTTTAAATTAACTGTTAAATTTTGGTGTGTGTTTAATCATCAGAAGTAGTTTATCCTTTCTGTAGATAAGAGTGGTCAGTTTCATGTATTGATTTAAAATGAAAAAACTAGAGATGTCAGTATCTGGCCAGTTCCTCCATATCCCTCTGTACATCCTATGTATGTATAAAAGGGAGTCCCTTATGTGATCCTGACAATGAGGTATCAGTGGGAAAGATGATTGTGCTAGCTATTGATGAATTAAATGAACTGTTACAAAAATAACTGTTGCTTATGGAAGAGAGCCTGTGTCTGTAAATTCCTTCTGCGTGGGCTCTCTTTACAGGCAAGCTGGCATTTAGCATGAAGGCTGTGTTGATGTGTTTTGACAGCGCATGACGTGACAGTGCATGACATGAGCATTACTAAGTGCACGCCACCTCAGCATAAGCCAATCAAGCATTAATTCACTGGTCACGACGGGAATGGTATGAAAATAGTGACGCCTTCCAACATTCGGATTGCACTCTGCTGTGGTTTGACTTGTGCTACCGAACAGATATTGTGCAAGAGGAGGCCTAAATCCGAAGCGTCACGGTGCAGAAATTGTGCTGCGAGGAAGAGGGAGCTGAATGTGAACTCTGTCTCAGAGTGCCATCAGGGAAATCTTCCCACAGCAAAGGGCATTCTCCTAAGTGATCAGTGCAATTTCAAAATGCATTCATCATTTCCTGTGATTTTTTTTTTTTTCTTGTCTTGAGCACTTATTACAGTTGTCTTAGTGCAATTACTATTTCCCTTGACCAGAAGACACTTTTTACATATGCAAGGTTATGAGCAAAGGCAGCACACAATTCATTTAAGGTAGCGCTTATTAGCAACCTTAGTAAGTGGTCTGGACATGAAGGTGTGTCATTAGAAGCACAGACTTTTCCCCAGCTGCATTTTGAGGCTGTTACACAGCAGCTAACAGTGACATAACTTAGTCCCTTAAGTGTGGTTCCCCAGGGGAATAGCTGTCACTGGTGGTCCCCCAGCGCTTACAGTGCTCCATGCCGCTTCCGTGGGAGAGAAGGGGAGAGAGGAGATGTGTGTCCAGCGTAGGAGAGTGGGAGCTGGACCACAGCCTGCAAATGTCACTCCCTTTTCCGGGGAGTATCCCCTTCCCCTTTCAAAAACAACAGCAAGAACCCAGCGTTTGGAGGAAGAGAAGACATCCCTGCCCTCTGCACGTAATCCTGGTGTCAAAGGGGGACAGCTCTGGCTCTGAGTTTGCTGTTTCTCCTCCCAGGCCACAAGGACAAGTTTGTGCACAGGCCACAGCGAGTTCCTGTGGCTTGCTTGCCTTCCCAGGCGTAGTCGGTGACATTCAGTTATCTTTTACTTCGTCCATACTTTCTCATTGCTGGAATTTCTTAATATATACAGGGTGGCTTCTTGCCCCAGAGTGAGCTGGGAGGTTTGCCTGTTCCCATTCGCACTGCTCAGAGGAAGGCCAGCCCTCGGCAGCAGCCTGCCTTCGGTTCAGTTGCTGTAAAAGCTTAACTTTGGTGTAACTCTGGACTGCATTTTCAGAAAGGCATGAAGTCGTGGAAATCAGGCAAGCCCTGCTGTGTGTTCAAGCCTTTATTTGCACATCCAAGTGTTAGGGCTACAGCAGCGCAGGTACACAGGATTTTATGTGTGGCAGGAGAGCTGTACACAGGTGTGAAAGCATTCCACCACCTGAGTTCTGGAGACCTTTAGCTCAGACAGACAATGTGAACCAACACTGCGTCCAAAAATTTCCAGAAGAGTAAAGGTATTACAAGAGTGTAAATTGTTTGGGTCTGTATAAGCATTGTGGATATATTTTTGATTTTTTTTGTTGTTGTCCTTTTTTTTTTTTTGTGGGTACATACAACCTAGCAGGGAAGGCATGAGTAAATAGCTCTTCAGAGCCCCTCTCCTGTGCATTTTGCAGTTCCTCTAAAAGCCTGGGAAAATTATGGGATGGATTTTAGGCTTTATTTGTCTTAAATAGAACAGGGGGAACAGAGCTCTAGTGAATCAGATAACTCAGCTGAAAACTGAGACTGACAGACCTGACAAGCACAGGCTCTCGTCCTGACGACAAATCAATTTCACAGTGTATTTTAAAATGCTCGGAAAACCAACCATAAAACTGGCACCTTGGTGCCACAAATCTGCCTCCCATTTATTATCAGACTCTTTCTGCTCCGTTTGCTTAATAGCCGGCAGCTGGAGCAGGGAGCAGCAGCCTCCCCTCCCATCTGCTGCCCCCAGGGTAACCACCGAGCTCTGACCAAAGAGGTTCTTCTGAGAATACCTGTGGAGAATACAAGGATGAATATGAGAGACCAGAAGAAGATTTATTTTTTTTCCCTACTTCTGCTTGAAGTTGCATAATTATTTGACGTAAATATTTGTGGCGAACAATCTGGGAAGTGCAGGGTAACACTGTGTGCAGTCCTTTATGGGAACAGTGTGGGATTTGCAGAGGGCAAGTGTGCAGGGGAATGATGGTCGTGGGCTCCTCTGTGTGTAGGTGCAGGCACTACCAGTCCAGGCCCTGGGTTATTTTTACAGAATATGTTGAAGTAGATGGCACTGGGAAACTCTCTTAGAAAGCAGTGACGTGTTGCTGTGCAGTGACAGCACGGGCACCGGTGGGGTGACCACTCAGAGCAGGGTAAAGGAGCTCTTTAGGTGTTGAAGAGAAAAATGCTGACCACCTGGTTTCTGTCGCAGTGTGGGGAATCTGGCAGGGACACTTAGAAAGTCATGTTAACAGATGTGAAAGTCACTCCGCCTCGGGCACCCTGGCTAAATTGGCCTCTCCCATGAACGTGGCCTTGGGCTCTGGCTGATTTTGTATTCAATCTGACCGTCAGACGGTGAGAGAGAAAGTTTTACCCTCTGTGTACCGAAGCATGAAGCCACATCATCTCCAGTGGAACTGCTCATGAAGAAGAGCTGTTGTTCCCCTAAGGACAGCTTGTCGCTGAAGGTACTTTGCAGCTTACAGAGTGCTGGGCCACCGCACATGGCTTTGCAGACCAGCAGCAGTGTGCGTGGGGGAAAGAGGCAAGGTGAGCTATGTCTCCACTACTCAAGAAGGCACAGTGCAAAACTTGTCTGAGGCAGTGCTGACTTGAGTCATCTTCTGTACAGTATAATACAGGAACCTGTGAAGGTGCTAGCTAGATGTCTGTGAGGAGCACAGCACACGCCTGGCACTGCTCCTGGACTGCAGCGAGACCCGTCTCCATGAGGCAGGAGATGGGTGGTGGTGGATAATGAACGGGAACAAGCACCAGGCAGTGTGAAGAATCACCAGGCTGCGAGGTAGCCAGCAGGCTTATCAGCATGAAACGTGCTCGTGATGCCACACACTAGGCGTGCTTTACTCCAAGACAATTTAGTGGAAGAATCTCCTGGAAATTGTCTCTTACCAGAGGCTGTGTCATGCTCAAAGTAGGGATAAGTCGCCTTTGCCCAATTTGCCTGCATTTTTTTCATGAGTGCTGCAGGCGGCTGGCCTGGCCCGCCAGCAGCTCAAACAGTTAGAATTTGGGGTTTGTTTTCCCTGAGACCGAGACTAAGCATCAGAGAGAAAAAGCTTGGTGAAATACCAAAGGATGACACATCCCTGTAGTCAGGCAGGATGCTATCAGGGATATGCTCCCACTGCAGGTAAGGGAATCCCTTCCCAAGGGATTCCTGTCTCTTTGCTATTAGAGGTGGTGTGTCTTAATGGGAACAGTTTTTTCTTGTAGCAAAGGTATTTTCTAGAGCATGTCGCTTGTTTGTTTTTCTTCCTCTACAGCAACGGTACAGTGTATTAGTGACATTTATAGCTGAAAGAATTAAAAAAAAATCCACAAAAAATATTGAACAAATTGATTCCTTGATTGAGATGGTGTTTTCAGAGCCTTTTTGTGGCTGCTCTAAAATGGCAGGGGTAGCAAGCAGAATCCTATCTGGGTTTCCTGAGAGACCAATGGTGATTTTTAAACTGTCGCTTATCTCTGTCCAGTTCCTTTCCTTATTTCTGTCTTCTCTGCCTGCAAGAAACAGAGAAAGCAGGTTTGTTTTCAAGTTAAGATGTAGTAAATGATTCTGAGAGACTCCATTAAGCATTCCTTAAATAGCTGAATTAGTGCTGTGGCTGTGTCACCACAGCATGAATCCAGAGAAAGAGGTGATGCCGGTGACTCCTTTTCTTTTAGTCTCTGACACCATACTCATGTCAAATATAATGATTGTTTGCAGGATCATATGGTGAGAGAAGAAACTAGGAGTCTCACTCCAAAGCAGTGTGCTGTTTTGGATCTGGCACTGGATACGATCAAAGTAAGTGACTCCATTTCTGTCTCTGTCATTCTCTTGCTCCATCCCCAAATTCTGTTTGGGAGGATAGTGCCTGGGATCATGAGTCAGGAGGTGGCAGGAGTCTGTCACTGCTGCTACAGCAGTAAAGGTGCAAAGTGAGTGATACTGCCATGTTTGTGTAAAATTGAATAGACTCAGGTGACTGTCATGTGCCGGGAGACAGCATATTTATATTTAGGTGCTTTGGAAGAGGAAAGCTGTGAGAAGTTGGTATCAGTTGGTCTAAGAGCTGCACTTCCAATACAGAAGCTGTTTTGTGAATTTTTCCCACTCCTGCCCATTTGCACACACAATAACATGTAAATGTTGGTTGCTGGTTGCAATTCTTACTTGGAATTTTTCCTGTTTCTTTTTACTCTTAGCAATATTTCCATGCTGGTGGGAACGGTTTGAAGAAAACTTTCTTGGAGAAGAGTCCAGACCTGCAGTCACTTCGCTATGCTCTCTCTCTCTACACTCAGACCACAGACACTCTCATCAAAACCTTTGTCCAGACTCAAACAGCTCAGGGTAAGACTCTTTTGTGGTGTTGGCAAAGTTGAATGGAGCTATCTGCTCTGTTCGTAATTGCTCTCTCTTGTACTGCCAGTTTGTAGAGTGCATTTGGCAGCAACATTTCTGGAAACGTGACAGTTCAGAGCTTTTGAAACTGGGAAGGAGGAAAAGGTTGGTTTTTTCCCCCACTCAACAACTACATTTTGAGAGAACAGAAATATGTGAAACATAAGGCCTGGGGTGTTTGTGGTCTTTTTTTCTGCAATCCTCACTTAACAGTCACGTTTCATGAATTAATGTGGGTGAGTGACTTAAAAGGAGTGAAACTTGAAGTTACTGTACTGAGACTTATGGGGTGGTGTGAGAGACCGTTTCAGCAAGACACCACCACAGAAACTAGTCAGTGCCTGTGTCACAGGCCAGTTGCCAGCAGCCCAGGTAGTCCTGACTGAGGCTGATTGACAGCAATGGGATGAGTCACGGAGCTACACACTGCCTGTAAAGGGAGAAGTCTCTTACGAGAGTAACTTAGGAGACTGTTTTGTCTGCAGCCAGCATAGGATACGTGCGAGCAAGATGATTACAAATCACCACAACATATTAGTAAGCTGCTGGGCTGCATCACTGGAGTTCTTTGGTAGCTCTTTGGGAAGGCACAATAGTGGTGCTATTTGATTGATTTGGTGCTATTTCATTGCTTTCATGTTGTACAGAATAATTTGGGCTCTCATCAGGGACCTTCACTGGCTGACTAAGAATCTCACAAGTCTCAGGAAGAGGAGACAGATAATATTAGAGGTTCAGTGAGAACTGAACAGGATGTTTTAAGTTTTCAGGTTGCTTAAATGCCAGCCTTGGCATTGGGCTACTACCTCCCAGCAGCAAAACTCATACAATTCCATGGGGATGTATTTCTGCCAGCTTTTTGCTTGGGGTCCTTTATCCTTTAATCCTTCCAAGCCTATGAGAGCTAGTGATCCCAGAGACTGTACTAACTCTGTCAGTATATTGTCACACAGGGAGCCCTGAAGTCAAGGGGAAAGCACTCTCTGGCCAACACACTTTTCCTTCATGCACAAATGAGACTGCTTGATACTGGCGTTCCCCAGCCAGTGGAGAAAGTACTTAGAATTCTTGGGCAAAACAAGGTTGGTTTTTTAAGGTGAAAAGTTGAGTGTAGTTTTGGGGGACTGAATCATCCCTGCCTTTGGCAGCATCATGTATTCTTGCTTAAATTGAAATATACTGCATTAAAACACTGAAGTTAACTAAAATCAGTACCCGCATTTGAGAGAATGGTCCTATAGCTGTGTCCCGGCAGAGCAACGATGACATCCAGTGGCCAGACAGGTCAAAGACTGCTACATCCCACAGGGGACTCCGGGAACCTGGCTGTTGCCATTAGAGTTACACAGAACACTTTTTAACCACAAACTTGTGTGCACAGTCTGTTTTCAGTCTTTGCTGTTCTATGGAAAATATTCCCTATTATATATCCAGACCATGAATTGAAGCTAGTTTTTTATGTGGAACCTATTATCTTCTTGTGATGAGCCAGGACATAAGGAAGTGTGCAACACTGCTCTTCTACACTCCATGCTATAGTCAGGAGTGTGTAAAATTAGCGGAAGAAGATGCTCCATTTGGTGTTGCAAAATCAAAGCTGATAAGAGGAAGCAGCTTCATGCAATGCTTGATTTGACTATAAAAACTCCACTGGGGGTGCGTGTTTAGCAGATACACAAAGAGAATTGAAAAATCATCAGAGAGCAGCAGAATATAGAGAGTTGCCACAGAAGTGTGTGTGTGTTGGGTATTTTTAATTTTCTTTAGGAAGCTTGGAAAGAATTAAGCTCTAGTTTTAGGACGAAAGATGCACTCATTTATGAGGTCAACAATTATATCTCATAGCTGACTGATGACATTTCTCTGTGGCTTGTCTGAGCCTCTTTAGGAGACAGGTACCAGATGTGGTGGGCCACTCAGCTGGTCCAAATCAGCATCTTCTCCATTCATAGGCTTGAGAGTTTTGGACCCTGTTTGGGCAACAAAAGACTGGAGCTACGCCACCTAATACCTATTACTGAGAAAGGCATGACTTGCTTCTGGGTTTGGGGCTGGAAAAGAACATTGCCTGCTTACACTTCTCAGTAACCCCAGTTGGTGGATTGGTTTGGAGATCTGCCCATGTGTTGGACGGAGAGAAGGGGCAGCACCAGTATTTACAGCTGGCATCTGCTGACCAGAGCTCTCTGGCTGATGCTTCCTTTTGCATAAGTCAGGCTTCTCACAAGCCTATGGGGGTAAATGGCTACAGGCAGAACTATTTAAATGCTGACTCTTCACTGCTCAATGGTTGCATCTTCCAGTTTGTGAGGTATCTGTTGCCCTCATTTTCTTACTGAGCAGACTGCTATAGCACTATGCCGTGAAGGGTTTGCTCTGCAAAGTTGGATCAAGGCTTGCAGTTTAGTTTTACCAGCAAAAATTCTGTTCCTGTTTTAAGCCAGACAATCCCTTCCTCTCAGGCAGCCTTGCTATCCAAAGCCTGTGTTGGTGCAGAAGATCTGAGAGGATATCTTGTCTATTAAGAGCTAGAATATTTGTCTTGTGTTTGTTTAATGACACCGCTAATTGGATTGTAATTCACACTCTTCTCTCTTTATCCTGCTTGCCTCTTGCCTTTTGAATTCATGTCTCAGTGCATGATGGGAAAGGTATTAGGTTTACCGCTAATGAGGACGTTCTTCCTGATAAGGGTATGTTCAAGACTAATGTTGTTACCATAACAACATTAGCCAACTGCCTTGCTTTTGAAGTCATATTTCCCATGCTCAGAAACCTTTTCCAGAGACCCTCTCCCTTTAGCTCCCTGTAGAAGTGAACTTTCTCCAGACACTTGCATCCCTCAGACGGTTGCACGGTGTAGAAGTCTGTAACTTGCCTGAGAGCCTGTCCCCAAGCTTGACGTTTACTCACGGGATGTGAAAGCTGTCTGGAAAATGGACCGTTTTTTGAGAGATGCTACAGCCTTGTTCCCCTGTCTTATTACCGTGGGCTGTGTATTGCTGTTTCCAGTCCTAGACTTGCATGCATATGGTCTGCTGAGACAGGCTACTGGTAATGTCTGATATGCACTCAAGGTTATGGCCAAGCTTGAAAGATCTGGCTTGAAGTGGTGATGGTGGGGGGTGGTGGTTAGCTAAAAGTCTGGGTGCTCAGGAGAGCCTTAAAAATAAGTCTTATGTTTCATCTCTCAATTTATTTTCTGCTGTCCAAAGTCTTTTTGTTTTCTTGGGTGAAATATGTCTGTAACCCATTGCACGAGCTCAGTTCTGCAGTTTCACCTTCCAGCATCACAATACCAATGAGATATTCTTGTCAAGATTGAAATCTGCTTGTCACTAAATGTGCAAGTACATGTATATACACAGTTATACGTGATCAGAATATTTTTCACTGGGCATCTGCAAAGCAGTTCTTTGTCTCTGGACGTTTCAGTTAATAGAAAAAGATTTTTGTATGAAGAGGCAAGAATGAAGGTAGAAAAGAAAGTATCTAAATTTTGTCTGCCTTAGAGGTAATGATATGGTTCTGCTCTCATTCCTCTGAAGCACCAGTGTCTCCTGTATAGCCTATTAATTATTAGCCTATTAATTACACTAAAGATCAGTAAAATGAAGACCTGAGTGTTTGGCGGCTGATGTTTCTGCAGGTGTAGCCTGATAAAGTTGTCATATACTGTTGGTAATCTTGTCCGTTCCCATGGAAAACGCCAGCAGTGTAAGTGACAGATCCACACCATCAGACAGGTCAGGTCAGCAATTAAGCCTATCAATTTTAAAGCTCTTGTGCTTATATACAGAAAAGAAGGAATGCTGCCCTTCCAAGTGGGGAGAAAACAGAACATTAAAAATCCTGTATAAATGTTACAAACTAGAGGCTGTTTATTGCACTCAGGTCAAGAATGAGAGTCTACCCTGAGATAATAATTTGAAGTTCTGTTATGTTTGCTCAGATACTTTTACTTGTATATTAATGTGACTTTCAGTGCCTACAATTCTGTGCCATGCAATTCTCTTCAGAGAATTGCACAGATTAGCTCTCAACCTCTTGGTTTTTAAATGAGTGTTTTTGCTGCCTGCAGACTGTTCTTGTGAAAGTTGATGTGTTAGATCTATCTAATCAAAATGTTTGTTTAATGATATCCTTCAAGCTCCTTATCTTGAATTTCAAGCACACCAATTCTTTCACTTACTAACGTGTCTTAGCCCCAAAATTAACAAAATAACTCTGTTGTTCGTAGGTACTCAATTACCCTGTAGATATCCCAATTACAACGGCATTGCTAATTGTCAACCTGAGATCAGACAGTTATCAAAGAGAAAGTAAAATCAATCTCACTAGCTTCTCAAAGACTTCATTTTCATTTTGCAAAGAAGTCTTTTTCTGTAATTTACATGACATCTTGGCTTTTCTACCCAGAAGAATGTCACTTAAATGTCACTTGCACATTTTGCATGATAATGATGATTAGAAGTTATAAAGTTGAAAATATCGCAATACACGAAATCTAAGGTCCATGAGACCTTCTCCCTCTGTTACAACATGTTATCTTTTCCTCTGTGAAGCTACACCTTGTTTTCTCACTGGCTAATTGATGAAGGGAAATAAGTATGCAAGTTGTGAGCTCTTGTCTCTCATCATTTTTGGGGCACAAGAGTGAAGGGATCCTCATTATCCTCCAAAGGGAAGCAGATCAGCTGTCAGGATGGCAACCTTTATCGGATGTACAACATGGGAAAAAGCTCCTTAGAGGGTGAGACTGCAATATGGCTCAGTGCAAATCAATAACATCTTTGTCTTTTTTTCCCTAGACTTCCTCTCTGGTGTGGTTTTTTTTCTTGTTTGTTTTTTTGTTTTGTTGGGTTTTTTGTCTTCCCTTCTTCCCTGAGCAGATAGGAATGCCGATGCCCACCACTGGAATGCCTGCATGTGCACACAATAGCTTGGCAGGAATCTCTGAAAAATCCCTGTAAGGGTCTGTTTTCGAGCTTTAGGTCTCTTAAATTCTCTTAAAATTCTTACTAGTGTTCTCAACAGGATGCGATCTTTATGGTGGAGTGCAAAAAACGTTAGTGTTCATGCGTGTTGGGCATGCAAGCCTGATGTTATTTTGCATTAATGTTACATTATCGATGTTGACTGAAGAGCTGGCCATGGAAGGTGTACTTTGAAAATGCCATATTGTCTTGCTGAGGCCATAAACCATCAAACGGGTGCCAACAAACAGTAATCTGTGTGTGCATGGCGGGGGGGCGGGGTGTCAATTCTCTCCCAACAGGCTCTGGTGTGGATGATCCTGTGGGTGAAGTGTCCATACAGATCGACCTGTACACCCACCCAGGAACCGGTGAACACAAGGTCACGGTGAAAGGTACGGCAAAGCATGTGTTACTCCTCAGGCTCCGCCACTGCGTCCAGGCAGATCTCCAGTTGGCAGCCATCGTATCCCTGCGTTAGCTCATGCGATGTGAATCCAGAACTGCTTTCTCTGTTTCGCATCAGGAACATGTAGGGAAAACAGCAAATGAGCTTGTCCCGCCAGTGACATGGCAATGTGCAGAGCCGTTGTTTATTGGCAACGATAGATGAAGTAAACAAAAATCAGATGATGGCTCTCACCGGGCGCCACGGTTCAGGCTGCGCCGCAGAGAGCAGGGCAGGACGACATTGCGTGGTGTAAAGCGAGAGATCACGGAGCCGGTAAGAGTTCGGAGGCTCCTCTCCCCAGTCCCGAAGGCCACACTGGTCCCTGAAGAGCTGCTCTGAAAATAACCAAAGCGGTGATTCATCTCAGGCTTCCTCTTCCTCCTTCGTCTCCTTTGCGCGAATACAGCGTATTTAACTACTTTAATTTCCTCTAAAGATTTATATAAACAGCTCTCCAGGCCTCTCTTCTCCTGGCTAAATCTACACTGCAATGCAAGAGCTGTTTCCTGTTCTTCAGTCTGTTCCCTGCAGTGACCCTAGAGAGAATGAAAATTAAGGAGCTAATAATTCTGGGCTCTGGAATCACCCACAGCTTACAGGCTTTGTTTGCCTTACCTCCACTCTCATTTTCCTTTTCAACAGAGACCTTAATATCGGCCCCCAAAATGCCCTGTTTTTTTCCTCAGCCCACACATAAAGTAGAGTTAAGCACTGAACTGACAGGGCAGCCTGCCCGGAGCTGCATGACTGCCTGGTTTTTTTAGCCTAATTTCTTGACTATGCATATAGCAAAAGCTAAGTGCTGTCCCAAGCATTAAATTCCCTTTACAGAATTACTTTGCAGCAAAAAAGCATATCTTTGTATTACGAAAAAGTCCTGCCCACGGGTGTCAGGACACTCGTGTGTTTTGAGACTTTGTCCTCTGAAACACAAAATCGAAAACAGAGCAGAAAGGTGTCCAGAGTAATGGGAACAAGTGAGTATTTACTGTAAACCAGGTTGTTTTTTTCTCTCTTTTCCAGTTGTGGCGGCCAATGACCTGAAGTGGCAAACGTCCGGCATGTTCCGTCCCTTCGTTGAAATCACCATGATTGGGCCCCATCAGAGTGACAAGAAGAGGAAGTTCACAACCAAGTCAAAGAGCAACAACTGGGCTCCCAAATACAATGAAACCTTTCACTTGTAAGTGTGAAAAATAGCCTGGGGATCTGACATGGCCAGTGCAGATGCAGAGGAGAGACGGGGTTTTCCAGTGTCCACGAACAGCCTGCTCAGGGCTCCAAGGACCGCTTGAACCAGTAGCTTGGCCCAGTGCTTGGTGTCTTGACAGGAAAAGATAGATTATGGGACCTTTTGCTGTGGGTGGGATGCTGAGGTCTGTTCCATACCAGCAGTGTCCTTTGGCTACCTCCTGAAATGCGCTGTGTGTCCTGTCAACGTATTGTACTGTGCTCCGTCATTTTAGTAAACTTTGTATCTTTTACTGGTAGAGTTGAGGCTAAAAGTTCACAATGTATTTTTAGTTCTTTTAATTTTAATGTGTGATTTATCCCAACTTAACCCGTGGGACATGCTTTCTGAACTTGTTGCCAAGGATACAGCCCTTGGAAGTGGTAGTAAGTTGCACTGCTAAAATTGCTGTCTTTTTAATACCAAGTATTGATCTCGTCTTATTTGGCTTTCATTATTACAAAGGCATCTTCCCTCTCGGGAGACTCAACAAAGGGAGCTACAGATTAGTGCTCACCCAGCTGTACAGTAAGGATGAGAGGAGAGGAGATGACCAGCAGAACATCTTGGGGGAGAGGAACTATCCATGTAATTTTTCTTTGATGTGGTGGAAGGGCAGGCTTCCACTAAGTTAAGAGATTTTGTCCCTTTTTTTATTTTATTTTTATATTCTTTTAATTTTAGAAACATCAGAAAGATTGGGGATGTATTTTATTAGCTTTTGCTTTAATGGAAGGTTCTGAATATTTAACACAGACTTCATCTAATTAAAATATTAATTACTGAAATGAAGCAACCCTGAACAGAAGCAGAAATATTTAAACTCATATGAGTTGAAAATCCATTAGCATGGCTTTAATGTTCTCCGCTCCCCTCATTTCACAGGTTCACACACACACAGAGACAGACACACACGCAAAGACAACTTGATATGGGCTGTTTGTTTTTTGTCTTTAAGTAGGTAGGTTGTCTTTATTGTCCACAAAACAGCAAAAACGCCCGTGTGCCATAGGTTTTCCTTCTCCCTCTGTGACCAGGGTTTCTTGTAGAGAGGAGTTTTCTGTGGCTCACCTAAGCACTCTTTATTTTGGCAGAGGGATTTACACGTTCTGATAAAGTATAAGTAAACCTGGGTGTGTTTTTCAGCATTCTGGGGAACGAAGATGGCCCTGATGCCTACGAGCTCCAAGTCTGCGTGAAGGATTACTGCTTTGCTCGGGAGGACCGAGTGCTGGGGATAGCAGTGATGCAGCTCAGAGACATAGCAGACAAGGGAAGCTGCGCCTGCTGGTGCCCCCTGGGGCGCAGGATCCACATGGATGAGACTGGACTTACAGTCCTGAGGATTCTCTCTCAAAGAACCAACGATGAAGTTGCCAGAGAATTTGTAAAGTTGAAATCTGAGTCCCGTTCCACGGAGGAAGGCACCTGAGCTGTGCCGTGTAGTGTTCCCTTTTCTCTTCTGCCTTGTGCCAATATGTGCAAGTGTTCAACAATTCTCTTTTATTAATTACAAAAGGTTTTTTTCATGTTGTCTTTGTCAGCTCCGGTAGCGCACGTGTGCTGTACAGGAAACAAATCCATCAATCTGATGTGAATTATTTATTTTTTAGTAGCTGGGTAAGAAACCATAGAGAATGAGACAATCTCTTATTTAAGATGCAAATTCTGCTTTCTGTATATAAGTTATTTTATATTGGAGGCTGGGTATGCTGGGTTTTGTTGATATGCAGCACTGTGATTTTTATCCTCTGAAGTTGGCAGACATTAAAAAGGTTCTACATAATCACACCATGATACAAACACACAACTGTGTGGAAATTGGGAGAAGAGGAATGATTTGGGATTTTGGCAAAGCACAGTTCTCTTCCCTTGAGATTCATGTACTGTGGAGCTGCCAGGGTACGTTCTGGCACAGGTTATACCCATGTCCCAATGTGATAGGCAGACGCCTTCAACGTCTGCTTAGAAAAAGAAGTTGGAAATTGCTCTGAAAATGCACACCGAGTGAATGTATGACCCTGGATGTGCTGCTGTGAGCAGGGGTGAGACCGGTGGGACATGTGCAGGGGGGCCTAAGCTCTCACAGCCAAAAGCTGCCAAGGCAACACACCGGGAGCAGACCACGGCTGCCCTGCCCTTGTAATTGGGTGGTGTGTCTCGGAGAACATAAGCCCCCGCCTGCTGCTGGGAATCCCGCATCATCACAGGGGTGCTGTAAAGCTGCTGAACTCTGCCAGTCACATTTTGGCTACCGTGAGCGACACGGTAAGGAAGGGAACAACATTCGAGCCATGGCAAATAACATGGCTGCTACATACTTTTTCCTCTTTGATATTCTTTTGTTAGGTTGGTTTGGTTTGTTGTTTTGTTTTTTTTTTTCTGACATAGGATTGGATAATTTAATACTTGCAGGCTTTCTGTAGCATTTTGTTAGTCTGGAGTAGCCGAGACCATTCCTCACTATGAACCTAGAATTGGTGGCTCGCTCGGGAGGGAGGGAGCAGCCCCTCTCTCCTCTGCAAGCGCTGGCCCAGGGGCAGCAGGTCCATTCAGTCCTGATCCTGAGGTCGCTGTTGGCCGTGCTGCAGCTGATCCACACTGATTGTCATTAATCTGTGATTTAACGATACCATTGAAAATATTTTTGCACTGTCTTAAAGAAGCATGCTGGTTTTGTTTTCTTGCAAAACGAAACGCTGTCCTGAGCAAAGTAATTGCAGGGAGGTCAGAATTTCTGACTGAAAATTCATAAGCAGGAAGGTCTGGAGAACTGATTGCACCTGAGCTATGTTTGCTGGAGGATTTTTACACTAATGGGGATTTTTTGGCTATTTCTAGCTGCCCTTGTACTCCGGAAAGTGCAGCTGGAATAAGCCCATAAAGTACTGTAATACTGTCAATAAATTCAAGGACTGCATATTGAATGACTTTTTTTTTTTTTCTATTTTCTCTGAACCTTGTACAACTGTATGATATGACTCCTGTATTTCATGGGCCTGCTTATAG
Source organism: Limnodromus scolopaceus (assembly GCA_028565335.1). Classification (NCBI taxonomy): domain Eukaryota; kingdom Metazoa; phylum Chordata; class Aves; order Charadriiformes; family Scolopacidae; genus Limnodromus; species Limnodromus scolopaceus. The sequence continues at coordinate 11,922,780 of JAOXNO010000020.1, forward strand.
TGTTCTGAGATGGCACATCTGCTTTGTTCTTGTCCATGGTGTATTATAATAACGCTCTTCAGAACTCCATGCTAT
>JAOXNO010000020.1:11922954-11933427 GCA_028565335.1 Limnodromus scolopaceus
CAGAACTCCATGCTATTTGTCATGATTTTGAATCATTGTATGTGCCATTGTTATGAGAACTGTTAGTACAGTCTTTAATAAACTCTTTTAGCAGCATTTGGAGTCGTCTGTTGAAGTGCAACTGTAATTGGATTTGCTAAATCACATCAGGCAGAATCGCTACTGCATCTTTGCAAATTACTCTCCTTTAGTACATACATATTTCTTTGGTGCTTTAGATGCCCAGCAAGGGGTATGAGTCAGACAATTCCCCCCTCCTCCATGGTGCTTCTGTGTTTGACATGTTTCCCTGAAGTTCTTGGCTTCTCAGACATCACAGAAGAGCATAGAGAATAACTTTCTTCCTTTTCTTCTCCTGTCTGGCCATAAAGTGAAGTCTCCTTTGTACTCTGGCAGCCTCCTGAAGGTGCTGAACAGAAAGGCTCGGGCAGACAGTAGGAGTCCAGTTGGCAGCTGGTCACGAGTGGTATTCCCCAGGGTTCACTACTGGGGCCAGTTCTCTTTGATATCTTTATCAATGATCTGGATGAGGGGATTGAGTGCACCCTCAGTAAGTCTGCAGACAACACCAAGTTGGGCGGGAGCGTTGATCTGCTTGAAGACAGGATGGCTCTGGACAGGCTGGCTGGCTGGGCCGAGGCCAATGGGATTGAGGTTCAACAAGGCCAAGTGCTGGGTCCTGCACTTGGGTCACAACAACCCCATGCAGGGCTACAGGCTTGGGGAAGAGTGGCTGGAGAGCTGCCTGGCAGAAAAGGACCTGGGGATGTTGGTTGCCAGCAGCTGACCATGAGCCAGCAGCGAGACCAGGTGGCCAAGAAGGCCAACAGCATCCTGGCCTGTATCAGGAATAGTGTAGCCAGCAGAACTGGGGCAGTGATTGTCCCTCTGTCCTCGGCATTGGTGAGGCCCCACCTCGAGTGCTGTGTTCATTCTGGGACCCTCACTACCAGAAAGACATTGAGATGCTGGACCGTGTCCAGAGAAGGGCAACGAAGCTGGTGAGGGGTCTGGAGAACAAGCCTTATGAGGAGTGGCTGAGAGAACTGGGCTTGTACAGCCTGGAGAAGAGGAGGCCAAGGGGAGACCTTATCGCTCTCTACAGCTACCTGAAAGGAGGCTGTAGCGAGGGAGGGTCGGTCTCTTAAGTAATAAGTGACAGTCAAGCAGCCTCCCGTTGTGCCAGGGGAGGTTTAGATTGGATATTGGAACAAATTTCTTCACCGAAAGGGTTGCCAAGCATTGGAACAGGCTACCCAGGGATGTGGTTGAGTCACCATCCCTGGAGGTATTTAAAAGACATGTAGACGTGTTGCTGAGGGACAGGGGTTAGTGGTGTTTTTGGCAGTGCCAGGTTAATGGTTGGACTTCATGATCTTAAAGGTCTCTTCCAACCAAAATGCTTCTGTGATTCTGTACTCTACAGATAACACATGAAGAAAAACAACTATATACCAAACTTGATTCATAGCTTTCAATGTGGTATGGCATCAATACCCTGTAGATGGTATTGACAGGACATGAGAGAATAAACCTCCTTGATGTCAAGTAAATTACTCCCCCCCGTCCCTCATTGTTTGGGGATGCTGCCAGTTTCCAGCAGACAAGCTCAAATAACTCAGAGACTCGTATTTCATGATAATGTGGGTCCTTGAATTTTTGTGACCTGAGATGACGTTTTTTCCTTCGGTGACACTTGCTCAGCGCACGAGTAACTCGGGTAACTTACAGTCCAGCTTGTAGCTCGTCGTGGTTTAACCCCAGCCAGCAACTGGGACCATGCAACCTCTCGCTCAACTCTGCTTTCCCCCAAGAAGAGTGGGGAGAAGAGGCAGAAAAAGGGGGGGAAAGGGAAAAAAAATCATGTGTTGAGATAAAGACAGTTTAATAGAATAACAGAAAAATAAAATTACAATAATGATAATAATAGAAGAATGTACAAGACACAAGTCTCACCGCCTGATGAATTGGTTGCCCAGCCTGACCCGTGTGGAGATTATGGATCTACCCCTCACACTGGGCCAACCCTCATTTGCACACTGTGCAAATGTCTATGGTATGGAATAGCATAGAACCATAGAATGGTTTGGGTTGGAAGGGAATTTAAGGATCATCGAGTTCCAACCCCCCTGCCATGGGCAGGGACACCTCCCACTAGAGCAGGTTGCTCAAAGCCCCATCCAGCCTGGTCTTGAACACCTCCAGCGATGGGGCATCCACAGCTTCCCTAGGCAACCTGTTCCAGTGTCTCACCACCTTCACAGGAAAGAATGTCTTCCTGGTATCTAATCTAAATCTCCCCTTTTTCAGTTTAAAACCATTTCCCCTCATCCAATGGCCATATTCCATTGGCCATTCCGTTGTTCCGTCTACGTTCCTTCTCAGCTTCTATGGGAAGCTGGAGAAGGTCCTTGACTGGTATAAACATCACCTGCCAACAACTAAAACAATATGCATTACTGACATTCCTTTCATACCAAATCTGAAACACAGCAACCACTAGAAAGAAAATTAACTGTGTTTCTGTTTCTGGCTTCATCATGGGAAAGGTACTGAGCTTGATGGCATATCCCATGCAATGTGTTGCTTAAAGCATGACTTTAAATCCCCACTTCAGTACCAGCTTGGATGGTAGACAGGTTTCTGACTCATCAGTATGCTCCATTGTGCTGCTCCAGCGAGCACTGCAGAGGTGAGAGACCAGTAAAGAGCTATTCAAAGGAAAAGCCGAGTCTGTAACCATGGGGAAGATGCTTGGGCAGGGCAAGAGCTCTGGCTGTTACCAACAGAGCCGGGTGCCCGAGGCTTATCCACCAGTCTAGTGCTTCTCCTGCAAACCAAGTTTGTGAACTTTGTAATCACAGAATCAATTTCCGTGAAATTTCCAACAAGTTTCTCTAAAACCGTCTGCCCGTCTTGCCTCATTTCTTGGGTTTGAGCTCATTGTGAAGCTTTCACATTTTCTTTCCTGCCTGAAAAACCTTGCAGGCTCAAGCTACAAACACTCAGACCTTTTTCTTGCACTTGTGGCAACAACACTGTGTCGCGCAGGTGGCTCTCTTCGCTCTGTCTGAACGCTCCTCAAAATGACAGCTGGATATAGGATAAGCAGAGAGGAGTGAATTCAGCCAATGGTCTGACTGTTCTTGCCCAGGGATTTCTGCAGGGTCTGTGGGAAGAGCAGAGTGGTTTCACACCAAGAGTCCATGTGGTGCAAATCACAGAATGGCAGAATGATATGGGGTTGGAAGGGACCTCTGGAGATCATCGAGTCCAACCCCCCTGCCAAAGCAAGTCCACCTAAAGGAAGTTGCACAGGAACGTGTCCAGGCGGGTTTGGCTGTCTCCAGAGAAGGAGACTCCACCACCTCTCTGGCCAGCCTGTTCCAGTGCTCTGCCACCCTCAAAGTAAAGAAGTTCCTCCTCATGTTTAGGTAGAACTTCTTGTATTCAAGTTTGTGCCCATTTCCTCTTGTCCTATCCCTGGGCACCACTGAAAAAAGACTGGCCTTGTCCTATTGGCAACCAGGGTGGTTACAGGCAGCTGTCCAGAGAAGAGTAAGAACAAGGTGAACCAATGATGCCTCCCTCTGATGCTGGTAATTTTTAACAAAGGTAGTGTTCTTGGCTCCATGATTTCTCTTTAGTGAGTCCTAAGCTGTCCTTCTATCCGGCCTTGAGCCCCTGAGAAGGAGTTTGGTGGATTTACAAGTTGTTGCATGAACACCTATCTTCTTTTGTTTTGAACCTGACTCCAACTAATTTAATTGGATGCCCTCCACTCTTTTGTTCAGAAAGATGCTAAAGTGTTTGTGCAATCCAGCCTTTCCTGGGCAATAGAGATACTGTAGACCTCTGTCACATCCCACCCTAGTCATTGCTCTTTGAGCCTGCAGTGCCCCAGTGTCCCCCCAAACCTTTGATAATCTTGCCCTTCTTTGAACCTTTTCCATTCCTATGGATCGTTCTGAGCTGTGAGGACCAGGAATATGAGAACCCTAACTGCATCCAGCATTCAAAATGTGGACTAGCCTCCAGGGAGAAGCCTTCTGAAGGTAGCAGTTTGCTCCTAATCTCAAGAGCAATAGTCAGTAGTTCAAAAAAAGCTTCCAAGCTTCCAGTGGAAGATACTGGCAGGCTGCTGGAGGGGAGCAGATGCACTGCCAGACCTCCCAGGTGTCAGGGAGAACTTTTGTAGGAAGTTCAAGAGGCTGATGCAACTTGGGAAGTCAGCGTTACTCGGAGCAAACCTGAGGGAGATAGAAGCCACCCTGCTGCGATTTGGTGGATAGTAGAGAGTTCCTAACAATCCTTTTATTTCTAGCCGTTGCGATAATTTTCTAAGAAAAGAGAAAGAGAAAACAAGCCTGAAGTTTGGACTTAAGAGACTTTTTTTTCTTTGGGAACTTCCCTTCTAAAGCTGTCGCCAGCTCAGGGCTGTGACACTGCCAGAAAAATGGCATGGGTGAATGAGACAGCAGGACTGTGAGAGAGCGTGAGCACGTGATGGGGATAAGAGGGCCTTTACGGGAAAGGAAGTTGTGTTTCTGGGCGTGTGATGGGAGAGAGCAGAGACCCAAGGGCAGAGGTGGGAAGGGCGGTCTATCAATCTTCCTGGAAGAGATTAGCAAACTGATGGATGGAGACCAGAAGGCGAGCAGGAGAATGGGAGGATTTGGGGAGTGACTGGGACAGACTGAGAAGGCAGCTGGGACTCCAGGCATGGGATTCAGTTTCCCTATTTCTGGGCAGCAGCAGGGAGGGAGGAGGCAGCGTGGGGGCAGCAGAGGAGGTCAGGCCACTCGTGAGATTTCCTCCAGACGTGTCATCTTCCTCCTTTTCTGCTCTTAGGCTCTCATTTCCTCCCTTCTAGAGAAAACTCTGGATGTAGGCCTGGGAACATGTGCAATATGGCCAATGAGGCTGGTGGTATTCCCTAGTGCCTACACTGTGGGCCTGAGCCCCCCTGGGGATTGGGATAATCCTCCAAACTCCTCTTTTAAACCACCTCCAGAAGTGTGGACACTGGCGTTTTTTTTTTTTTTCAGGACCTGAGTTATCTGATACTTAAAACTATCTCCTCAGTTGCTGCCTGCAATTTATGGCCAATCTAGAAATACTTGTTCTTGCACCACAGTGTTGTTTATCATGATGAATTCTCTTTAGCAGCACCTGATGCTTGGATAACAATAAACTTTGTTCTGCTAAACTGGACAAGAGCTAAGTTTCTGCTCATAAGAAGTGCTGTCCATTTCCAGTCATCCATGCAACAGGTTTTTTTGCGTTTGCTCTAACGTGCAGCCTTTCTAGTATCACTTTTCCCTTGTTTCAAGAAGAACTTCTCATTATTAGTCCCCAAATTCATGGGCCTCTCATATTTCTCAGCTCATTTCTGTTATGTCACTTCATAGTCCTTTCACCAGCCTCAGCCTCCTCCAGCTTCACCAAGAGTTCCCATTTGACATTGTATGCAATGCTTTTGTTGAGTCCACCTAGATTTGAGTTGCCTGAAATTAGGTTCTCCCAGCTGCAGCCTGTAGTAAGATTCAGTTGGTGCCTCAGTGACACTGAATCCCTCTTGCCATCATGCATTTAGCTCTGCAAGCGGCCACTGCTCCAAAGTCATCCCAGAAGCAATGGAGCGAGATCACAGAAATCAACGCCTTTGACATTTTGGAGCTGGGAAGTCATTTAGGAGAGCCAGGGTCAAGTTGGTCCTGCAAATTCTAGCTTTGCCAAACCCACGTTGCCTTTTGTCTCACTTTCCATCCTTTCTTTTATAATTCTTGCCTTCAAGACTTCTTCTGAAACCTCGCATGCTGTTCAGCTCATCCTAACAAGCTGGAAGTCACTGGAATATGCGATACATTTTGCACATTATTCTCCACTCACATAACCTCCACCTCCACAGATGAACAGACCCTTGTTGCCAAACTTCCAGTTCCACATTTTGGTGTTACCAGAAGTGCAGCCTGGAAAAGGTCCTTCCCTGGGGATCAGAGGGGTTTGAGCCTTCTGAACTTTTAGTGACTGTAGTGCAATATTTTCTATTTCATTGTTTTCTGCTTCAGGCTATTTCTTTCTCTGTAAGCTGTCCCTCAAGGCCAAGTTCTTCTTTTGTGGGATATTTTTCATCTGTCTGTCCTTGACCACCTTCTTCCTGAAAAAGAGCACATGACAGAAGGGACCCCAGGATCTCTTTGAAGTCTGTCCCTCAGCCATCCATGACCACAAAACAGGTTTTAGACTCAAAAGAGTCCCTAGGAACATCTGCTCTGCTCCTCCTCAAACCAGAACACAAAAGAAATCCTCCAGCATCACATCAGCAATCTCAAAATATCAAGATACTGTGGTAAACTGCAGGGAGAGAGCTAGCTAGAACCACAGCACTGCAACCATCTTAGGAAATTAGGAAAATTAGGAAAATCAGGAAATTAGGAAAAAAGAGCTCTTGATCCCCAGGTGTAAGAAATCAGGAAAGGAAGGCAAGAGACTGGCATGGCTGAGTCAGGATGTTCTGGTCAAACTAAAGGAAGGAATGCACAAGTAAATAGCCTTGGCTTCACCAAGGGCTCATCCTGACTGACCAACCCAGTGGCCTTCTCTGATGGAATGACTACACCTGTGGACAAGTGAAGAGCTATGGATGTCATCTGTCTGGACTTCTGTAAGGCCTTTGACACGATCCCCCCCAGCATCCTTCTCTCTAAACTGGAGAGATACAGATTTGATGGGTGAACTGTTTGGTGGATGAGGAGTTGGTGGGATGGTGGTATCCAGAAGGTAGTGGTCAATGGTTCGATGTCCAGATGGAGATTGGTGACAAGTGATGTCCCTCAGGGGTCCATATTTGGACCAGTACTGTCCAAATGACTACTATCCACCAATGATACAGACAGTGGGATCAAGTGCATCCTCAGCAAGTTTGTGGATGACAAAAGCTGAGTGGTGCCGTTAACACACCAGAGGGAAGGGATGCCATCCAGAGGGGCCTGGACAAGCTCAAGAAGTGGGCCCATGTGAACCTCATGAGGTTCAACAAGGTCAAGTGCAAGGTCCTGCACCTGAGTCAGGACAACCCCCAGGATCAATACCAGCTGGGGATGAAGGGATTGAGAGCAGCCCTGAGGAGAAGGACTTGGGGGTGGTACTGGTGCACGAAAAGCTGGACGTGAGTCGGCAATGTGCACTCAGCCCAGAAGGCCAGCTGCATCCTGGGCTGCATCTAGAGATGGCTAGCAGGTCGAAGGAGCTAGCCATCTCTAGCTGTCCCTCTAATCTGCTCTAGTGAGACTCCACCTGAATTATTGTGTCCAGCTCTTGAGTGCTCAGCACAGGAAAGACACGGTCCTGCTGGAGTGGGTCCAGAGGAGGGCCACAAAAATAATCAGCAGGATGGAGCACGTCTCCTCTGAAGACAAACTGAGATAGTTGAGGTTGTTCAGCCTGAAGAAGGCACCAGGGAGAACTTATTGCAGCCTTTCCCTACTTAAACAGGGCTTATAAGAAAGATGGGGACAGACATTTTAGGAGCACCCCTTGCAATAGGACAAGGGGTAATGGCTTTAAATTAGAAGATTCAGACTAGATACAGAGAAGAAATTTTTTACTCTGAGGGTGGTGAAACACTGGCACAGCTTGCCCAGAGAGGTGGTAGATCCCCCATCCCTGGAATCACTCAAGGTCAGGTTGAATGAGGCTCTGAGGAACCTGATCTAGCTGAAGATGTCCCTGCTCATTGCTGGGGGGCTGGAATAGGTGACCTTTAAAGGTCTTTTCCAACCCAAAATATTCTATGATTCTCCAGGCAGAAGAGCAAGCAGGTGCACTCTGCCTCTCTAATCTCAGCCCCCGGTGACATCTGTCAGTTGGACCTGGGGACCTCCATACCCACAACCCCGCTTAACGTGAAAGCACAATCATGAGATGATTGACCTGATTTCTTAGTACCTTTTGTGCATTGCAGAATCCACTGAAAATTAGAGCAGTTACACACTGGGGAAGAAGAGAGAGAGTTTCTGGCAGCCTGCAGATGACGCACAGAAGCCTGGAAGCATAACATTAGTTATTTCAGTACAATATAATACTGTGTGATAAATAATGTAAACATATTGAAAAGTTCAAGGAATATCAGATAAGATTCAGAATACGTGGAGACTAAAGCTTTTATTCGAAGATGCTCATCTCATCCTCGAGCACTCAGGATGATGGCAGGCCGGCAGCGCTCGTCACAAGCTGTGTCAAAGAACTCCCCAGGCCCAGCAGTGGTCTCACTGTGAGACCAAAGCACGAGCTTCAAGTTCTGCCACGACACAGTACATAGCGCTCTCTGATCTCAATCTGTGTGCCTCAAAGAACCTTTATATTTTCTCTGTTCCCTTGGCAAGATTAACTCAGATGAACTTTAACCAGTTCTTATTTATCTTTACTTGATTTTCCATGCACATGGAGTTTTTTGTTGTTGTTTCAGAAATTAAAAACTCTCTACTTACCCTTGCATTTAAACTGCAAAAAACTATTCACTGGACAACGGTGATTTTTGAGTTGCTCCTTTTAGTATTTTTACTGCTTATTGGAACCAAACCCAGAATAACACCTCCTTTTATCATCTTTGTGACAATGTGTTGACAAAACCTGTCAGTTGTCACATCTGGCAGTGCCATTATTAATAGAAGCTACTCACCAATTGCTGAGATGCTCGTTTCCTGTAGTGACAACTGTCAGCCAAAAGGATTTCCATCTACTGGCTGTAATTCAGATAATGTGAGAATATCAGCCCTGTGAACCAACCTATGGGGAGGTCCATTTGAATTATGTGCATTTTGCCAACAAAGAAGCACTCACAGTGCCTGCTGGGCATGTTTTTCTTTCCTCCCCCCCCTCCCCAGGACACTCTGTCCCAAAACTCCCTCCTGTTCCCCACTGGAGTTTGGCAAACTGAGGAACACAAGCCTTGTTTGTCAGCATCTTCAGAAGCAGAAAATATAATGTATTGTGATTTACCCTCTTCCTAATCACAGCCAGAGGTGCAGAGAAGTGTATCGCTTCGGCAGCTGCGAGAGGTGATGAAGTCAAAAAGCCTCCCTTAATTTAAGTTGCTGCTAAACATGGTCAATTTATCCTTGTCTCCAGCTCAGCAGCTTGTCAGGCTGCAGATTCCTTATTTGGAATTATTTTGTGTGCCTGAGTCAAGCCTAGGTCAGGTCATCTGTTTCATCAAAGGAGGAAGTTTCTGAGGATGACCATCACAGATGCAATAAACCCACACAATAGCAATCAAGGTTTTCTCTCAAAGCTTGGCAGCAGCAGCAGCTTATTCCCTTGAGAGGGGGCGTACTTTGAAGGCACAAATACCCTCTGTGTTTCAGGGAAGTTTCTTCTTAAGTTTTGAAACACTTTTCAGAAAAACCACCCACCCTATCACAGATACCCTCAACCCCCACGTCTTGCCTATGTGAAGTCTTTGGGGCATTTTTGCCCCTTGGCCCTTTTCTCCCCATCAGGAGTGGCAAACCAGCCGTCAGCAGAAGATGGAGACTGTGGTCAGTGCTGGATGTGAAGCTGTTGTATTACAGCTGACTTCTCCAAAACCACCCTTTCTTTAACCTGGTAGCACCGCATGAGCAATCCATACATGTTTTTCTGCAGGGGAAGCTTGTCCTCCAGTCCAGGCACGGGAACCAGAAAAAACAACTGGAGAACATCTGGTTCTTTCAGCTGGGAGTCCAGATTAACTACCATTACTTCCCAAATGAAGGAGATTGCAAAGGCTTCAGTCACCTGGGGAGTGCTGCATGCCATCAAATCCTTTCTCTGAAAGTGACAAGTTTTGAAGGAAATGAAAGCAAAACCTCTGCCAGAGAAAGTTTTGCTTCACAGATTTGTAGGCCAGTGACTTTTTTTTTTTTTGCCTTTGGGAGCACTCTTGAAAAAGGAGAAACATGAGAGTGACAGCCCCAGGGTGACAAGTCAAACCTCTTCCACTGGGCAGCTCACAAGCTCTCACGTTAAACCCAGTTTCTATGTTTCTGGGCCAGCAGAAGCGAGGATTCCCATGGCCATAAGCCAGCAGGTACAAGCCATGCTTCCCAGCAGTCACCTGATAACTGGCACGATGGCACTTGGTGGTCACTCCTCCTTTTCCCTCTCAGTCTGTTTTGGGCCCTTTCCCAATAACTAGACACCTCTGTAAGCCATATACAACCCTTAAACTTCACAGATGTAATGATGCCAGTAAATGTTTTTCCCCACTAAAAATAACAGCAAAAAAAAATGGAGGTTGATATGTAGAATCATAGGATCATCTGGGCTGGAAGGGACCTTCAAAGGTCATCTAGTCCGACACCCCCGCAGTCAGCAGGGACACCCCCAACTAGACCAGGTTGCCCAGGGCCTTGTCAAGCCTCATCTTGAATGTCTCCAGGGAAGGGGCCTCAACCACCTCCCTGGGCAACCTGTTCCAGTGCTCCACCA
>JAOXNO010000020.1:11950996-11984592 GCA_028565335.1 Limnodromus scolopaceus
TGGCAGCTACTGCCTCGCAAATAACAGCAGGAGGTCTTGTGTAATACCCGTGTTACAAAGCGCACTTTAGTCTGAGGCTCTAACGAGCTCGGCTGCTGCTTTGCCCTCAGCTATTGATTTTTCTATTCACGTAGGCATGATTAGCTTTTAACGAGCCCTCCCAAGCATCCCCCTGAGATTCCACTTTGTTCACTGGCGATGATTAGGAAATATGTACTAAAAGCAGTGTGGACACATCTGGGGTTTGCAGAGGCAGCTGATTAATCCCAGTGCTTTCCCTGTGCAGCCGGGCACATGCAGTGTCATAGGCAGATGAAGAGACACAGATTTATAGTCCAATAGCATAATCTTGAGACAGGTGGATCTCCATCAGCTCCCACTAAATTCTGTGTCCATCAAATCACCTAATTTCTCATGGGAGCACAGCAAACATTTCAGGCACCCGGGAGACTTTCCCCCCCCTTGCAACAGCCCTTTCCCTATTAAATGAAATTTTTGGCCAGAAGGGAGTCCGTAAACACAAGATCCCAAATCTGGTGGGAATGACCTCAGAGATGAGAGATGCTCTTGGGGCTTGTTCCCTGCAGAACTGAGCTCAGCTTTATCTCCCCGTCAGTGTAATCTGAGCAGTTGAAGCCAGATGAAAGCTCTTTGACCAAAAGGTTTTTGGCTCTGCTCCGTCTCCTGTGGGCTGCAAAGGGAACGATTGAGAGAGACCATTTTAATTTCTGCTTTAAAACGTCAGGAGGTTCCAAATTTGCAGGTGTTGGTGCCGGGAAGATGAGATCAATAGTCACCAGAGCAAGTTGCTGGTTTTTTTTTAAAGGCAAGAGGTTGCGCCTGTGTGGATGTCTTATGGTTTTCCCCAGCTGATCATTGTTTGTTAAGGGCCTGGAGTACTGTGCCAGGGGCTCTGATGGAGAAAGGGAATTTCTAGCCACGCACCCTTCCTTCCCTGCTGCAGGTAAGTGGCACTCCACCAAATCCTGATCAGTATGAGTCACATTATTCTGCACACACCCACTGAAACTATTTTCTGACCATTTCCATTTGGCATGCACCCTACAGCACTGTGTCTGCTTCCAGCTGCTGGAGTAACCGGTGAGGTATGGGAATATTTCTGCACGGACCCGCAGTGCCAAAGCTGCACACTTCAGATCACACCCAAGGAGATGGATGCACAGGGGTAGGAATCCAGGGCATCCCTTCAAACTGAGTTACTTTGGATTTCTACCAGCTTATCAGTTCCTTGGAGAAGCAGTTAAATGAGTTTGGCTGAGTAGATCCCAGCAGGCAAGGACAGCCCTGGAGCAACTGGTGACTTCATGACACTGCCTTCCTGCGTCCATTTCATCTCCCTCCCACAGTCTGGCCATGATAACAGGAACATGTAGGGTTTCTTTTTCCCTTCCTCTGCAGTGTCGTGATGTGCTTTCTGTTGCCAGTTGGACAGTTTCAGGTGCCACATCCTCTGCAGGGATCAAGGACACTGCCAGTACACTTTAGCTTTCCTCACCTATGATACAGTGTATTTTGGGACCTTTGGTCTTTTGTTATTCACTTTTTGTTTGTGATGGTGTTTCCCAGATTATGGCAATTTTTTTTTTTTTTTTTTTTTTTTACACTATATTTTTTAAACATCCAAGGGGTGGGCATCATTGTCCCAATTTGTCCCTTTCAGTCCTCTATTTCTTATTCATGCTACACTGACTTTTGACAGCAAGAGGTTGCAGAAAGTCTCTCATAGCAAGGGCAGCTGGACAAGATGCCCATCTGACTTTGTAGCTCCTAACAGCAGATGTGTCAGTGGTCCCCAAAGCAAAGTATGTTCCTTGTCCTTTCCATACACGAGGAGCTCCTCACTGGCCAGGACTAGTCAGCAGAGGGGAGAAAAGTTGGGATGAGGAAAGCATAGGCTGTGGGAGATTTGGTTATCCAAAGCTGACCCTTGGGGGTTTGTGAGGAAATTCATCACCGCTACATAGAAAGACTTTTCTGGAGTTGTGACTACCATGGTTAGTATGAGCAATGCATTCGTGCTGGTTTGGGAGCTGGAGTTTTGATTGTTTGGATGAAAATGATCCCTGGACATTGCACCGGTTTTGGGTGCGGGGGGAGCCCAGCTTGGCTCAATTAGCCACAGCCACTTCTCTGCAGTAAGAGGTACCAGCCGTGGTAGAACTTCAAACCTTGCAGTTCAGGAGTTGCAGGCTGCAGTTACAAGACAGTAAGGGAAAGCAAAGATCATCAGTCCTCCTTTAAAATTATGTAGGATAGTTGGGAAAGCATCTAGGCTGACAGTAATTTTAAAAATAGCATTGACATAGGGAGGGCTTCTCACAAGGACTGACATTTAGTTCACATCTACACTGTGGGATGCTCCAGGGTGTGTTTGTCTGCTGTTTCTCTCCTCTAGTTATCCTCTCCAATTACTTGGGGGCATGTTAAGCCATTTAAAGCCTTACTAGATCACCAGGCACCTTCCGTCCTGTGTGCTCCAGAAACAGTCCTCTACTCTCTCAGCTTTGCTGTCTGGAGGAAGAGTGGATCTGGTCTGGAGAGTAGGCTGAGGGCATTCCTTAAGCATCAATGTCAGTAAGTCTTCAGTTTTGCATCTTGATCGTAGTTGAACTGCAGCACAGGCTGAATGGCTAGAAGTCATTCTCCCAGATACAGTCCCAGGAAAAGGACTGCCTTAATGGCATGAATTTAAATCCGTCCCACTCTAAGATAGCACTCTGTGACTAGTGGGCAGTTGGGAAAGTGAAGGATTCAAAAGTGAAGCACCATGGCTTGGGGCTAGCTGCCTAACCAAGAAAACAGCTTGTTTACTGGAAAAGCAACAGACGGAACTTCTTCTTCCCACAGCTAAGGGTCATAGCAAACTCAGTGCTGCCTTGCTGCAGCCGGTCAGCTGAGTCTCTGCCCAAACCTCTGCTCCCACACCTCCTGAGTGGGAGCTCAGGCACCCAGCATGCATGTACCCAACCCTCCCCTTATGCAGGCACTGAAATTTAGACAACGGACATTGGAGGCTGCAGCCCCCCCTGATGTGCTCTGAAATTTGCAAAGGAGGAGGCGAATGAAGTGATTACTGGGAAGATGCTACCCAGGGGCCAAAGAGTAAGGCAAGGACAAGAGAGCTGAGTTCATAACACTGAGCCACTCCTGCTCTTCCAAGTGCTTCCACACGTGCTGAGCTTCCCTACATGAGCAGGTTCACCGAAGCCCATGGGGAAAGCATAGCTGAGGGAAAAACTCATTGCCAATGTACGTGAGGTGGATTCCAGTGCCAAGAAAAATCATTAGCAAAATGGCCTACCCAATTTTTAGCTATTTTAAAGGCTAAACAAGCCCCAAGGCCAGCTGATTTTATGGCTGGGTCCACTGTCATGTCAAAGGAAGGAGATGAACCTAATTCTAGGCAGGAAAAAATGACTGTGGCCAACGTCAAAGTGGTAACAAGACATATCATATAAAAACAGCAGCAAAGAAAGTGGGAATAGTGCGGAATGAATCATCATTAGCTAACATTAAAATGGGGGGAAAAAAGCAGAAGAAAGTTCTAAGAAAGAGGAAAACTCCAATGAAGTGAGACCGAGGAGTTCTCCAAACAAGTAGAAAGATCAAAATTAATCCAGATCCTTCTACTTTTGGTTACGGGAAAAAATGTGATACTTGTGGCTGTTGCTGTTGAACTGGGGTGTGCGTGGTGGGAACATGAGAAACAGCTAGCGTAGGGGAAATTCCTGCTCAGGTTAGATCCTTTTCAGTTTAAAATAATGTGAAATGCCGTGTCCCATGTTGGCTGTTTTTATGGATACTTCGTGTTGGAATTACGAAGCCAATTCAAAGAATGTTGTCTCAAACAGGTGTAGCTTGGAAGAATAATCCTGGAGTCAACGCAAAGGGGACTTGTTCTTCCTTCAGAAATTCCTTGTGGTGCTCTAGGATCCTCTTCATTGCCACTCTGCACGTCAACCTTCATGACCACTGGAGTACTGCCATTGCATGATCCAGGGTCTTCCATAGCTTTTCCCTTGACAGGTGGTAAAGGAGAAGCTGCTGCCCGAGCGTTCCCACACCATCCAAGGAGTCGCACACACACCACCTGAGTCTGGAACTGCTCACACCAGGGCCCCTTCGCTGCCGGCCACCCCCGTGGTTTTTGGTCTGGGGGCTTGGGAAAAACGCTATGGAAACATCAGTGCGTTATCGACATTTTCCTTGTGCTAAAAGACTAAACACAGCACTGTACCAGCTGCTAGGAAAATTCCTAAGAACATTAACTGTATCGCGGCCTGAAGGCTTCAGCAAATCTAGCGACTCATGCTAAGTAAAGCTAGACAAACAGCATAAATCACACCATATTATAACCCTAAGTAACTTATTCTTAAATGATTTATTTAACTTAAATAATTTATTCTTAAAACTTAACTCATTTAAGCTAAACTACTAATATCTCTCAACAACATGACTTCAGAAAATTTCACCTTCTAGAAAATACTCTTTGGCAATGCCTTGTCTCCCATGTGACTATAAATAATCAGCTGATCTATGCATTCAAGTGTTTGTAGGTAGGTCTGAAATTAATTCTATCAGTGTTCATGTAAATCCAGCGGGAAAACACAGAAGATGAAGAAAAAAAAACCAGAAATAAATACATATAGAAATCTTTTATGTTAAACTTTCTCTTGCTGTGTGCAATAAATTGACATGTTCCTGACAGGCATTACTGTCAGTGCAACTTAGGGAAAGAACATGGTGATTTTATAATAATTACAGTATAGGGAAGCAGGAGGTGGATTAAAGCTGTAGTTGGCCCAGTTCGAGTCTTGTAGTGTACCTGGCAGGTAAAATGCCAGGGGACTAGCATACAGGAGGCGCTGGACTATGAAGGGTGGCACAATTTGGAAAAAAAAAAAAAAGGATTATTTGGTTTGTTGAAGGTGGGAGAAGAAATGGGAAGGTGGGGAGGCTCATGAGAGTGCTGAGGGGTTTTGGTGAGGAGAACCCCCCCAAGAGCAGCGAGGCCAGGTGGGTATCATAGAGTCATAGCATGCTTTGGGTTGGAAAGGACCTTAAAGACCATCTAGTTCCAACCCCCCCAGGCCGGAACACCTCCCACAAGACCAGGTTGCTCAAAGCCCCATCCAACCTGGTCTTGAACTCTTCCAGGGATGGGGCATCCACAGCTCCTCTGGGCAACCTGTTCCAGTGTCTCACCACCCTCACAGTGAAAAATTTCTTCCTGATATCTAATCCGTGTCCCTGAGGCCAAGGGGAGGTCATGCTCTCAGGGATGAGCAAGCCCTGACGTTTCGGCACCGAAGCGATCCTCCGACTGGCTGGAGGAAGCTCTGTGGTTGAGTTGTGCAATTGTGCTCGATGAGGTTTTTCTCTGCAAAGTTTTTTGCTACTCGGAACTACTGGAAAGTGGGTGAGGTGGAGCCTTGGGATCAGCTTGTAGGACAGTGTCTCTGGGTTTAAGGAGTCCTGACCAGCTCCAGCATTACGGACACAGAGAGAGGGGCTGCTGCTGGGAAATAGATCCCTTACCACGTTCATCCTTTTTTAAAGCAATTTGATATGTTGGACTCTTTTACTCGCTTGGTTTCCTTTTGAAAGCTTCCGCGTCGGCAGGAGGTAGGTAAGGCGAGCAGCAGTTGCCTCTGGAATTAATTGGGGTCCCCCAAGCCTAGGTGCTCTGCTTTTCTGCTTTACTCTTTTGCAGCTTGTTGTGCTGAAGCTTTTTTTATTTTTAAGGGAGCTACTACACTCTCCCTATCTACAGGAAACAGAATTAAAAAAAAAAAAAAAGAGGAAAAATTTGGCAAGGAGCCAGTGACTGAAGTAAGAAGTCGGGAACTTGGAGTAAGTTTAGTTACCAAGACATTGCATGGCAGAGCGGGTCCACAGTGGATTTTAAGGGGTTCGGGGACAAGCACGCGATGCCCACTTCACAGGGCAAAGAAGCTTTGCTCTCTTAGATGAATGTCCTGGCGCCGCGACTCCAAGTGAAGCTGTTGGTTCTTGGGAGGGGATAAAGCTGCGTGTAAATGAGAAGACAGGAGCGTACCGGAGTGCTATGGAGGGCAGCAACTTAGTTGCTGTGACTTTTACAAGCCTTCAAGGGTAAGATTTACTGCTTTCCTTCCGCTTGTTTGTTTTGTCTCTCAGCTTTGAGGGGCAGAAAACCTGCGTTTGTTGTTTGGTTTGTTGGTTTGTTTTGGTTTTGTTGTGGTTTTGTTGTTTTGTTGTTGTTTTTTTTTTTTTTTTTCTTCTTTTCCCCCAGACCTGAGAGCTTTGCGAAGCTTAATCAAAGTGTTTGGGGGGGGTTGAGGTTTTTTTGTGTTTTTTTTTTTTCTTTTTTTTCTTTTTTCGGCCAGCGAGCTGATAGACTTCTGGGTGGAGTGTGAGCCGAGCTGTGCACGGTTTCAAGCGGCGGCGGTAGCGGCGGTGGCCGCCCGGGGAAGCTGCTATTGTTCGGGGTTGTTGAGGAGGGAGCGGGGACGGAGCCCGTGTGCCCCCCGGGCAAACTCGCCGATTTCATCCGTAACCTGAGCGTTGCCACTGGCTTCGCCCAAAGGAGCCGAATGCAAATTTTTTGACGGCCGTCCTGGTGTCAGTTTTAAAGGGTGCCTTAATGAAGACAGATGGGGGGCACTGGATCATTACTTTAAAACGTGGCAGATAACAGACCGGGGCTGTTTCCCAGCAATTATAGCTAATTGCACTGGCACGTTTGAGTGTAAGGGGGTAGGAGCGCGCAGTTTCATGGGTTTCTGTATGTATAGCTCGGAACAGCACCAAAAAGTAGCTGGAGGGCTGGCTCACCTCATCCAGTTATTTAAAAAGCTGGGGAAGTTTTAGGGATACTTTCAAACTCTTTGCACTGAGCTAGCAGATTTAAACCAGAGTCATCACTCCTTTTGTAAAACCTGGTGCCAAGAGTGACCATTTATAGCTTCTTAAACTTTTTCCAAGTTGAATTCAGGTAAATCCAATTTCAGCCCCCAAAGAGTGCTTTTCTGGGATTAAAAACACATGTTTTCGGTTGTTTGTCCTGCAGCTCGCTTTCTGTTTCCCACTCGCAAATGTGGGAGTAGTACAGCCCGTGCTACTCCCTGTTTTGCTCTTGAGGTGTTCAAGAGGATGTAAGCAGGGGCGGAGAAACGCAAATGCTAATGTATTTCATTGTTGAAAGATGATTAGTACTAATTATTCCTAATGGCTGAAATTTTTGTGTTTGCTTTTAATAGGGGAAAGCAAATGAATCATACTCTTCGGAACCAAACATTGAGCAATTTGACTGAAGTAGTTAACATAACCAGCAGTTTAAAGGGGGTCCTTCGCAAACATGCCTTCGTGTAGCACGTTACCTCTGTGTGGTCAGCCCATGCCAGGTGTGCCTGGCCTTTACATTGTTCTTGCCTGAGCATTAGCAAATACTGCACCAACTGTGATCTATGTCCTTCTCTGCGGTACCTGGGAGTGATTGTGACTCTCCTGCTTTGGCTCCTGAGCATGTTGTCATGGTTTAACCCCAGCCGGCAGGTAGAACTACGCAGCCGCTCGCTCACCCCCCAAGTTGGGACGGGGAAAAGAATCAGACGAGTAAAAGTAAGAATGAATTTGTGGGTTGAGTTAAAAATGGGTTAATAGGTAAAGCAAAAGCTGCACGTGCAAAAGCTGCACAAAGGCAAAACAAGGAATGAATTCACTGCTTCCCATGGGCAGGCAGGCGCTCAGCCATCCCCAGGAAAGCAAGGCTCCATCACCTGTAACCGTTCTTTGGGAAGACAGACGCCATCACTCCAAACATCCCCCCTCCCTATCCTTCTTCTTCCCCCACCTATTTATACCAAGCATGACATCACATGGCATGGAATATCGCTTTGGTCAGTTGGGGCCAGCTGTCCTGGCTGTGTCCCCTCCCAACTTCTTGTCCGTCCCCCCCCCCCGCGACTGCTCACTGGTGGGGTGGTGTGAGGAGCAGAAAAGGCCTTGAGACCTGAGCAAGAACCAAAACCACCAGTGTGCTGTCAAAACCACTTCTCATCCCTAATCTAAAACATAGCACTATACCAGCTACTAGTAAAAAAATTAACTCTATCCCAACTGAAATCACGATACGTGTTCACCCCCTTAGGTGTGCAACTAAGGCATGGAGAAAACAGTGAGTTTGAGGACTTAATGTTAAAACCTTAGCATTTTCCCAGTTGTGTCTCAAAATCCAGTTTGAAGTGATATACGTTCAGAATTTAGGTGCTTAGATTTGGTTCATCTCGTGGTATTTAACAGCATTGCTCCACCAAGAGCACTAGGCAGCACAGGCAGTCTTGAACATTGGCTGTCATGATGCCCAGTGCTTGGGATCTACTTTTTCATACTGAAGTATTGGTTGGATATTTAATGCTTTAACCTGAAAAAAAAAAAAAAGAAAAAGAAAAGTTCTAAGACCTGTGGGTATTTGTGGTTCTCACATCAGCTGAACATAGATGTAAAAAAATGTAGCTTACAAGTCTTGCTCACGTGCAACAGCTGACCTGATACGGAAAGTTGGTGAGTGGAGGCATGGCATGTTTTCTGAATTTTTTCCTGTACAGGACTATTTAAGCTTTTTAGGGTGTACACGTACCACACTATGTGTGGTGGCAAAACTGACTGGAGAAATCTTGTTCTCCTGGACGCTGGGTGCTTGCTTGTAGTATTTTGGCACAACTTGCTGCCCCCTCAGGTCTGCTACAACCATTGCTTGGGCAGGAATTTCAGTCTGTACTGAACCCCATGATCTGGATTAAAATAACCCTTCCAAAAATGATTGTGTTTAACACGGATCATTTCACAGAGTCTGGGAACAAGGTGATGGGAGCTGAAGCATCAAGTATTTTCTAATTCGTATTTATCATTGGATCTGATGCATCGTCTAGCTACGTCCAGCGAAACAGGGCCAAGAAACTAGCCACGTTTTCCATCTCCCAACATCTGCTCCCCACTCATCCGAGCTGTGCCGTGTCTCTTCTCATTTTGCTACTCGTCGCTGCGGTGGTGGGAAGTGCCTCCTTCCACCTCCAGTTTGCAGCGCAGCCCTTGGCGAGCCGTGGTTTTGGATTCGGCTGCAGCCCTTGCGAATTCCAGGAGCTGAAGCTCATCGCAACCTGCCCCTCGTGCAGGAGGAGCTTTGCAGTTTGCAGTTCTCAAGCCAAACCTGGCTCTTGTCTCTCTAAAATAAGGCTGAGCTTGGTTTGCGGGAAAGCATGCCTTCCCTATTCAAGACCCACCAAAGTAGCTTCTCGCTGTGGATAATAAAGTGCTCGGAGCCCTTGATTAAACTGTCAGTAGCCATAAAGCAGGTGGATTGCCTTTGCCAAAGTGTAAGCCCTAGCAAGACAGTTTGTAGAACACTGTAGGTACAAAAGGAGGTGCTATGAAAGGCCTTCTATAGTGAAATGGGATAATTTATTCATAGCTTATATCCCCAAATCCCCGTAAATGAAGAACTGGGAGTTTGAGCTTTAAATAATTTTTTTGCTATAGGCTTTCAAACGTGGGGAGGTAACACATGTCCTGTGAAGCTGAGGAGTTGGACCTATGTGGTTACTCAAATATATGAGCCCCATTGATTACTGAACAGTACAGGGTACCTGGAGTAAACAGAAATGAAAAAACCCACAAAATAATCAGGTGGAAGATGGAACAACAAAAAAAGGAAAAGTCCAGAAGGGCTGACACAGGCTGTGGGAGGCAACTTGAGGAGATTGAAGCAGTGTTTCACTTTGCCTCTGAAAATTGCTTGTGCCAGGGAAAGGAAAATGAAGGCAAGCAGGAAATTGCCTTTTTTTTCCTGACTATAGAAAGTTTTCATGTGTTTTATGGGTTTTCAATTAATTCGGGAATAGGAGGCTGTGAAAGTGTCTTACCAAAATCTGAAAAGTACTTCATGCCACATGAAAATGAAACATAAGAGACTTCATTTTTTCCAGAAAGTGCAAAGGGAAATTAAAACCATAGCAGTGTCTGTGAGTGATATGAGGCTGAAGACCCAACATTGCAATTTTGGAAGAGAAACTGAATCTCAGATATAAAAAGTAGAGAGATCGAATAAAGCAAAAACCAAAAAACAGAGTCAAGAAAACTGAACAGGAAAACTGGGGCATGCATTTTGATTACCAGTGGAATCTAGGGGGAAAAAAAAATATCTTGAGGGAGATTGTTGATAGATACAGGTGCAAAGGTGTTGTACCCTGCAGATAGGATTGAGAACCCAAAATACCACAAGAAAAAGGCATGGGGCTGGAAGGCAGGCAGAGCTAAGGTTCAGCCCAAGAGACTGCATCTGTCTGTAGAAGTTGTGATAACTAATACAAATGGGAGCAGGACTCGGAGCACCACCAAAAGGGACAACTCCACCATGATTTGCTTAGGCTTGTTTTCACACTTGCAGCCAGTGAATTATCAGACTGAAAGCAGACTGCTAGAAGTATGAAGGTACTGGCACAGGTCGGGGTGTCAGCAGACAGGCACCCACAGAAGCTGTAGCCAGCGTGAGAGTGGCTTGCAAGGCAAAGAAGTGTGGGGATTACATGTGTGAGTCAGTAACAAAGCAGCAAAGGGATATATTTGCAATATTATGAAAATAAAGGGTACACCTCAGTGCAACAGGGGTGTGTCAAGCCCTTAATGCCATCGTGTGTGTGCCCATTGAATACTGACACACTCTCAAATGACACTGTGGTTTGGGCAACCCAGGAACTGAGTTTTGCATAAAGGGTCAGGTCAGCTTGGGAAGGATTTAGAACTCCTGGGCTTTAACCAAGTAAGCAGCTCTGCCAAGTCTGTGTGATGGAAACGACGTACCAGAGAGGTAATTGGCACAGATGGGGATGGCGAAGTTATCACCCCTGTCTGCCCTAAGGGACACGGTTTTATGGGAATGGTGAGCCTCTCAGGCTATTTGTGCTGGCGGTGATTGTAGCTTAAATTTGCTGCTGAGTGAAGATGTTCAATGAATGCAATCCTAATGAAATGCACTGAGAAGCTGAAGGAATTAAAGATGCCCTCCATGCCAAAATAGTGCATTGTTGCAGTCTTCTTGTCATACCGCAGTCACGCCAGAAACCAGTGATTAAAGAATTGCAGTAATTAACAAAAGCCGTGTGTCAGAGCTGAAGGAAGTTTCAGGTTTTTGTTTGTGAGACGCGGATCTTAACTCTATTGTTTGTTTCGTGTCATTACTGCTGAAAGAAGGCTTATAACCACCCTCTCTTCTCTGCTCCCTCACAAATATAAACATCCTTTTTTCCCCCTCTGCTGAAATTACACGCCTTGTCAACTGAGTACACAGCTGGGAGAGGATTGGTAGCTGTGGGTAGTTTTTCTAAAATGTTTGGCAAATACAGCAAAATCCAGAGTGCAGCAGCATAGCCATAGGATGATTACAAGCAGCCAGCCTGTTGCATCCTTGTGCTGCCGGAGGACAGTGATTCTCATATCTGTGGCTTCGGGTGCTCTAGGAAATCTGAGGTCTTCACCTCTGGCTGCGTGGGCAGCGTGTCTTGGTCCTCCCACCATCTCCCAGTCCTAGTTAGGAGGGTGTTGTAAGACATAATAACAATTCTAAAACATGGAAGAACTATGTTGAAAATGATAGGCTGAGGTTAGGTAGGGATGGAAAGTAAGGCTGGTCAGCAGGGTTGAGAAACCTTTAGGTTGTGACGTTGAATATTGCAGCTTGAAGTGGTTTAGCTCCACGGACAGAGGAAATTTTGGGGAGAGGTGTTGCCAAAGCGTTTGTTTTGGTGAGTCGAACCAATTGGATCTGTCTGAGTGAAGAGAAAAAGGATCTCTGTCAAGCAGAGTGGGCACAGAGGGGTCCCCGGACGCGGCGGTGAGGGCAGGGAGCGCCGTGCCCGGGCTGTGCTGTGCTCAGGGTGTGCAGCACTTGGCTGGCCGGCCGGAGCTTACCTGCTGCTCCTTGCCTTATCTCAGGCTCATTGAATTGCAGCTGCTAAATATAGCTTCGCTTTAGCATCTGGAATAGAGATCTGCGCAGAAGTGCTTGACCTATGCAATGATTGTAGGCTTTTCCTTCATTTTCTGAAAAGACTCGAGGCCCAGGCTTGCAGTGGGCATGGTTCAGTGATGTAGCATCAGGCTTGTGTTTGGGCACCGGCGTAGGCTGTGTTCTCATTTGTGTGTTTTCCAAAATACCACGTATTTGCTACACTTGCCTCCTTAGACACCCTTGCTCTGCACAGATAGCACAGACCAAAGGGCAAAAGCTCCCTTCTGTCACCTAGAAAACTTGGTCTAGATAGATTACGATTCCCTCAAACATCTCAGCGCGGCTCCACTGGCCAGTTAAGCAACTGGCACAGCACTCCTGTTGATTGGGGCTCCCCGGCAGCCAGGCATGCCAGGCAGCACTGGCTTTCCCCGTGCTCACGGATCTTCACAGGCTGTCAGCACCAACGCCACCCTTAAGGACTTTAAATAAACTGTCTGATGCTTGGAACACTGAAAGTTTCATAAGAGGCAGGTTTTGATGTGACTTTGTTTAAAGCTCAATTCTTCTGCGTATCAGGACACATTCAGTGCCTTAAATGCATTCCTGGTGCCTGGCTTTAGGCTTCTGGGCTGGGAAGTTTGCGGCCAGTGAGGGGTAAATTTTACTTAGAGCCGATCAGGCTAGTCCACCCCAAACACAGAGGGTGACCAGCAGATGGACGACAGCGTGAGCCAGCACATGTTGAGCACAGGCAGATGTACAGGAAACCAGTATTTCCCGCGGCTTCCCCCTCTTCGGGGAGGCTGGTCTTGCTCTGGGTAGTCACACAGTTCCTCTGTGCCTTAAGTGCAAGCCCTGTAAGTGCGGTTTTCCTTTTCATATAGGGCCAAGGTAGTAGGAATGTCCTTTTCTGTCTCTCCTCCCATGGCCTCTTCCTTGTGCCATAGCAGGAGATGAACACATCAAAACGTCCCAGGTAAGGTAGCTCACATGGATGCAGTGCAACTTGCAAACCTGAGATGGTTTTGCATTTTAAAATACGCTACGTCATAAACTGTAGCTGTTGGCGACAGTGCTTAGGAGTTTGGTACTCCCATTTTATGGACCCAGAATTACATGTATGTGCTGCATCACGTCATGCTGCGGAACCAGAAACCCCCGTCGTGAATTGCTTTCTCTTTTCTCTTGCAGAAGTTCCATGGAGTTGGACTGAAATAAAGCTTGGGGATGTCTCTATTCGGATTAAAATTTGGCAAGAAGAAATTGAAAGGTGAGTGCGGTCTGGTGATGCCATTGTCACGGGTGACAACCTGGGGAATGTAAATACAGCACACGTGCGAGCCCTTGAGAGCACGCCTGGGGCACGTCCTACAGCTGCAGGGCGGGGGGGGGGCGGCACATGGTCTGTACTTTTCCCACATTTTTGTGCTACTTTGGGGGGGGGTGCTGCGGCTGCCTGTGTGCCAGTGAATGGGGGGACGTCTGAAGGAGAACAGGCTGCAAAGGTTGTGCTCTGTCACGGCACATGACTGGCTTGGGGAAGTTGGGTTTTGGCGTCCTTTCTAAAGGGATCTCTTGGTGGGGTGGGCGGAGGAGCAATGCACAGTGCCCTCTCTCAAGCAGTTTATAAAATATACCAGAAGCAAGGCAGTGTGAAGGTCTGATGCAGGCTTTTGATGATGAAACGTGTTAGTGGCAATGTGGGGTGAGAGCACCCCAGAAGCTGCTGAGGGGAATATTAATGCTGGAGGAGAATCCGGAGCCTCCGTAATTCCCTCCCTGTGAGCTCTATGTGGCACTCAAATAAAGGGGTGCAGGGGTAGGGAGCAGCCATCCTCTGCAGCACTATCCTCACTGGACTTTGCAGCAGGAACCCCTGCAGAGAAGAATGCTTGGAAGAAGTCCAGCTGGAGGGCTCCTAGTGTACCCTTAAAGTGGGCCAGCTTCCCACAGCCTCTTAGGGTGCACCTTCATCAGTACTAGGGCTTTGGAGCAGGAGCCACTGATCTGAGTCTCCTGTTTTATCACTTCACCTCCAGGCCCACTGTGTGATGTCTGGTCAGGAATCCATGTCCGGAGGCACCACAAAGAGAAAAAGTTTCTAGCCTTTCCTTTCCAGGGTGTTCCTCGCTGTATTTGAGGAATGCAGAGATGAGTGCCCTACTTATATTTTGATATGAAATTGGTTTTTTTTTTCCCAACCTCCCTGAGCTCAGAAGACTGCATAGCTTTTTTCCCAAGGGTTTATTTTTGCAATTGTGCTGCTGTTTCCCCTTCCTGGTGCAGGGCAGACCGTGAGCCCTGGTGTTAAGACAGGGCCATCCGTTTGCTGCTCTGATAGTCCCAGGAGAGGGGGTTGTGATTGCTGCCAGGGAAGGGTCTCCGCCAGCCCGAGGTCTCTTTCTCAGTCTTGGCTTTGAAGAGGAGGGAGCACAGGCTTGTCTGTGAGCCGCCGTCCACCTGGGGCATCCCCACTTGTAAAGAAGTAGCTGTTCTGATTGTCAAAAAGATTATGTTACTATAATAGGAAAAACTTGTGGTTTGCCTGGCCTTGTGTCTGGGTTTTAGCAGAGAAGTGTTCATCTCCCCCTTCAACCGAGTGTCTAAGAAACTCAGATCTTCCCAGATGTAAAAGCCGTACTTTATAGGGAAAGATAATTTATTATCACATTTTATGCGCTTTTGATCACCAGTTCAAAACCAATGAATTCAAACTGGAGGAAGTTCAGAGAAGGATAAGGGAAGCTGGGGTGATCAGGGAATGAGGAGCTTTCATAACAGGAAGCTAAAAGAGCATTTTTTCCCTCCCCTTTTATTTTTAATTCTTTTGCGTTGCAGCCCAAAAGCTGGAAGGGCTATGATTGCTCCTTGCAAACATTTCGCTGGGGTAAATGCCAGGGTTGAAGTGCTATTTTGATCCAACAGTTTTATAAGCCTTTTGTGTTTGTAGAAGTCCTTGGGACTGCGCTGCCCGACAGCAGGCGCAGCCCTTCTGCGGGGAACATCCCATGTACTTATCTCCGAGGGACAGTACTGCTCGTGGAAAGACCGAATTTCCATTCCAGAAACAAAGCTGGATGACAGCTAACCTCACTGAAGAGCCATGCCTGTGATATGACTTTCATGGGAGGGAAAGGATTACCTCAGGCACCAGCTGGTGAAACGGGGATCAGGATTGCTCCCATGAGAAACAGTAATATTCTGCAGTTTCTCCCTAGCAAGACATGGCTTTTTCACGTGAGCTGAGATGCAGGCAAAATGAGGAGAGTTTTTTCAGGATAGGTATAATTTAACTAGACAAGTTACACGGTTCTTGGAGATAAGAGTCAGGTTTTTGCAGTTTTATGTTCATGTACAAGGAACCAGGAATGTAACTCCGCTGCGCAGTAATACGTGGTGTCATGTCAGACATACAAAACCTGTTGCAGGAAACCAGTTCCTAAACAACTGAACCTTAGTGAAGCTCTTCAAGCCGAAGTGGGGAAAACACATCTCTTACCTAAGTAGCAGTAATGTTTCTGTGGAAAAGATGCCTGAGATCTTTTACACTGACCTTTAACCTACAATGGACACCAATTAAACAAAGAGGGATGAAGAGGCTTTGGGTTTATGGAGTGTGTGGGAAGAAATAAGGATTGTGCCTTGGCGATGGCAAATGTGGAACATCTCTGGCCACTGGTGTGATCCCATGGCAGCTTAACTCAGCACTGGATCCTTGTACCTTGAGGATGGGGATGGTCAAGTACCACCTATGAAATGAACAGAAATAGGGAACAGGGAGGACTCATCTACACAAATAACATTACCCCAGGGTGTGGGCTTCCAGTCAATGGCAAGAACAGTTGTTGCTGCAGCTTCATCTCCA
Organism: Limnodromus scolopaceus; assembly: GCA_028565335.1. NCBI lineage: Eukaryota > Metazoa > Chordata > Aves > Charadriiformes > Scolopacidae > Limnodromus > Limnodromus scolopaceus. The sequence continues at coordinate 11,966,872 of JAOXNO010000020.1, forward strand.
TAAGCCCAGCTGAAGGGCACTGCGAGAGGAAGAGGAAGGATATAAATTGAGCAAGGACTTTTGGAAAGCTCCGTTGGGTTTTTCTTCTTACTGCTAGGGACAGCCTGCTCTCCAGGGCAGCTGATTTTTGAGCAGCCAGGCTTTGGGCAGAGCTTGGCAGGGGTAGCAGCTCCCTGTGGAGAAGGCAGCCCAAGACTGGCCTTACAGACCCAGAGCTTGTCTGCCTTCAGGGACTCCCATTCAGATCTGATAGGAAATGTCTCACCACAACAGACATTGAGTATGAAAAATATATTTATTTTTACATAATTTCCCATGAGGGAAATAACTGTGAATTGAGAAACTTTTCAAAGTTTGTTTCAGAGCTGTATTTATTTTTATGATTTTTACATCACTTCCTATCACTGTGTATCGCTGTTATTAACAACATGTGCAATCGTGTCAAGCTGTGGCATTACCAGCACATCTAGGAGACACTGTTTTCTAGTAAAGGAAGTGGTATGTGCCAGCCAGTCACTGTCAGACTAGGTTTGAAAACAAAAACAAATTACAATTTCAGCTGCTTTATTTGGCTTTCTGATATTGGTCGAAATACTGTTAACTACTGTTACAAAAAACAGCATAGAAAGTCATATAAAATTCTCAACCAAATCTGAAAAAAAAGAAAATTTTCAAAATTAAAGTTCTCCAAAATGAAGAGGAGACAGAATTTCCACTTCTAACACATTTGGGAAATGCCTACTTTCATGCTAAAGCAGACTGAAAACAAACATGAAAAGAGGTAGACGCTTCTTGAGAAATCATCTGTTGCAAGGCATTTCTGAGACATGGTGAGTCCCAACAACCCCTTGCCCAGAGCCAAGGCAGGTGAGTGAGACATCGCCAGGAAGAGGAAGCGTAGGAAAACCGGAACTGGTATTATTACAGGAGATGGGGAAATGGAGAGACAAGGCAGCCTCTGTTCCTTCCCAGAATAACCTAAAAGGGAATATTTTCTGTTTTAAGGTTATCTAACATTTCTTCCAGGCCTGTGTCCCATGAGTCATGTTAGACCAAGGCTGTAGTACATGCTGGGCAAAGCCGAGGCATCCTTTTGGAGACCTCTCATTTTCTTTCTCCTTGTGGTGATAGTATCAAATACTGCTATTAGAGAAGGGCAGGATCCAGTATTGAACTTTATCCTCATATTAAAAATTTACTGTACCTGAGGCAGAAATAATTCCAGCTCACCCTCAAGATTTTTGATTTCAGACCTTATATTTGATGTGTGATCTGTCAGTGCATCTCCAACATAGGCACTCTGTTAGAATGAGACAAAATTCTTTTTGTATTAATACCTGGTCTGGGGAGGAATGAAATGTTTTACCTGTGTTGGCAAATTCCAGTTGCCCTGTAGTGTTTAGCACTAGCAGGAGGCTGAGCTCAGCACCAGGCACAGCAGACACAATCCATGAGCACAAAAGTCTATTTCTTGTTAAAGGAGAAGCTGCTGCCTGCCCATTCCCATGCCATCCAAGGCGTCGCACTCACACCACCCCAGTCTGCACCAGTGACCCTTCGCAGTGGGTGACCCCCATGATTTTTGGTCTGGGGTCTTCCAACACCTTATTGGAGCCTTTTGCCGTGTCCAGGCTGCTGACTGCTCTTCCCTTGCTGATGTGCAGTCTCTGCTGAGGGTTGTTGCCTCCTGACCTCCTGGTTTGTGCTTCTTGTGCACTTGCGCTGGGGTACTGAAAAGTCCCAGACTTGGGAAAAACACCACCAAAACATCAGTGTGTTATTGACATTTTCCTCATGCTAAAAGACTAAACACAACACTAGGAAAATTTCTAAGAAAATTAGATCTATTGCAGCTTAAAGGCTTCAGCAAATCTAGCGACTGATGTTAAGTAAAGCTCGGCAAACAGCGTAACATTATAACCCTACATAATTTATTCCAATTAAAACTTAATTATTTAAGATAAAAACCCAATCTCTCTCAACATTTCTTGCATTTTATTTCTTCAGTAGAAAGGAGGACTCTTGGTCTTTTTGAGGCAAAAAGGTGTGATAAAGAAGATTTTTATTTAATAATGGAGGAACAGGCAAGAGGGAATAGGGCTAGATCCATTTACGGTGGTGTATCCAAATGATCTTGCCACAGTTTCTTTTTTTTTTTTTTTTTAAATTAAATCTCTCTCACTCACTACAAGATAGTCCATTTCAGAGATGAAAATGCATGTGATTGCCAGCATAAATCCTCTCCAGCCACAGCAGCCAGGGAGGCTCCGTAGAGAAAGAGGCATCTACACGTCCAAAACGTGCAGCTTGGTAACACGGAGCCCTGGAGAGCCTCTCCTTTCGAGTCGATAATAAAAAAAAAAACCACATTGGTTTGCCAGGAGAGCTGGGCTTGTTCCTGCTCCGAGCAGGGCTTGGCTGTGACCTTCCCCTTCCCCGTTCCCATCCCACCAGGTTTCTCACCGCTCCTTCTGCCCCAGCCACGCTCGCTGCACCCTGCCGGTTTCTGGCTGGGGTTCAGGGCAGGGATGGGCTTGGGTTTCGTGCCGCAGAGCAGCTGGCACGCCGGCTGCGGGCAGGTTACAGCGCCAGGCTGACACTCAGGTGACGAGGGTTGGGCTTTTGTCTGGGTCCCGTGAGTGAAATGTGGATATTTAACCAGCGGGAGCCTCAGACCTGCCGTATGGCTCTTCCCTCCACACTCCTTGTCCTCTGATCCGTATTGAATGCCCAGCTCGTTGGGTAGGGATCCCGGGCTTTGGTTTTGGGCAGAGTTGGCTCGGTGCAGCTCTGAACTCTGCAAGGCACTGCTGTATTATGAATGTGAAATCCTATGAGGTCGCTGCTATAAAATATAGATAGTCCTGTCCTCTTTGACCCAACGCTGGTGACTCTGCCCTGGTACAGTGCCTGCAAATCGAGAAACTTCTTGCGTGCTTCCTTCATCTCTCATGAGTGCAGAAAGAAGCAACTGTTACGTTAAGGTGAAAGGAGATTTTTGGCTAATAGCTTGTATAATAACCTTCCTAGAAGCAGTGATTTTAGTTGCCTAATGCAGTACACAATGACTTGCCAACTCCCATGAAGTTGCCTTTCAGTGGACACTGTAAATCTCTTTTTTGGGGGGAGGATAGAGGTACCAGCGCTCCATGACAGACTTCAGTTACTTATGCAGACAGAGTCCAGCAAAGACCAGAAATAAGGGCTAGGGTTCCTCTGGCTGTGAAGAGATGGGTCATCGCCGGGGTGCTGGATGCTGGGTGGCACTTGTGCTGTCGCTGAGAGGTGATACCCAAGCCGGGTCTCACAATGATGATGAGGAGCACAAAAGCAGAGTCAGTAAAGGTAGGAGGGAGGTGGGACACAGCAGAGGGAGGCACATCGTGAGAGTTGAAACAAAAAATGTGCTGCGACTGTTGGAGATCTCCTGAGACTGCTTGCAGCCTTTTGCAGGACAGACCTGAACTACAGTCTCAGGGAGGTCAGATACGTGCCCTTGGGAGCAGAATAACCGTGTTACAGCTTTCACAACCTGGTACTGGTAAGGTTAATAGCTTTGCTAAGAGCCACGCTGCAAGGGAAGCTGGGGAGAGGAGCTCAGCTCCTGGAGGCCACTCTTTGTAGCTGGTCCAGGGCAGCATTCATGCTCTTGAGGTCGCTTGTTTTAAAGGGTGGAGTAGAGATCACTATTTTTACAGAGTTTATGTTGTCTCTGCTCTGTTGTCAGGCTTAGTTACGCCGACACTCCCCGAATTGGGCTGTGTTTGTTTCACGCATGAGGTATCAGGCCCTAGTTTGTGTATGACTTGGCAAAACCAGGCAGATCTTAACCTCCTGTTTCTTGGAGCCACAAGACCTAATACCTACAAAACTTTTCCAACAGCCTGTTGAAAGCATTGCTTTTGGCACATGCTCCTCAGCATAAACCAGAAACAAATTTCCAGGCTGTCTGACCAGATCTTGGATCTAACCTTTTGCAGGACTTTTCCGTGCAGCAGTCCTAAATGGAGAAGGCTGGTAGGCTGGCCAGCTACATTTATAGCCGATTTTTGGCATGGGTTTAATTTTATTACATACAGATGTTATTCTGTGGTTTAGCTCCTAAATCTGTCTGCCTGAGAAAACAGCCACTTTCCCAGTGACTTGGTCTCAGTGGTTAGACCAAGGACTGGGCACTCAGCCATATTTATGTACGCTGAGTTTCCACTGATGAATAATTTAAAATAGTTTTCAGTGGCAGTGAAATGATAACTTGGAGCACAAATCCCATTCCATCTTTCCAGTGGTTTTTGACTGCAGTTTGCAGAAGCAGAAAGTTTGAGTTTCTGAGAGATACAAAAAAGTTTCAAGAAAGAAAAAACTTCTCATCTGATAGCCCTTCCTTCAGGTTTCCCCTCCCTTTTTCCTCAATGCTTTTAGAATCAACAGGGCATGATAAGACATGCGTGCTTGGATCTACAGCCAAAATACCCTGAGCTGTGGTTTCCAGGCATAGCTGGGGTAATGCTTGACTTGACCTAACTTTTTGTTTATTGTGGCCATCCTAGAGGCTTTATGTCTGTCCAAACAGTTCCAGAAACAAGTAAGAGTTGTCTGGCCTGTCATAGTTGAGAACCGCTTGTTCAGGAGACACAGCAGTTGGACCTCATTCTCTCTGTTGGTAAAAATAAAACCACTGAGGCATTGTTGCTCTGCACGTGTGGTCAGTGGTGGTTCTCCTTTGGTATAGCCAGGGGAGAGAAAGTTCTGCTTGCTGGTGTTATTGGATGAGGCACCCTTTGCAATTAGTTGTGGTTGTTCTTGCTTTAGCCAAAGGTATTGGCTGTTACCCAGGAAGGAAAATGAAAATCTTGCCTCTAGAAATTAGCCTCGTATTTTGGCCTTTGGGGATACTAGCTCTGAGAGGGACAGATTGCTATGGCAGGCCAGAGACCTTCCATTCAGTTTTGAACCAGGTTCTTAGCTGGCCTTAAGAAATGAGTTGTCCTAGAAAGCCTGCCCTTAGGTACCATATGGTCAGGGACAGGAGAGCAATGCCTTGAGTGAGTTTCATTTGCTGTTTTATATCCCACTGCTTCATGTTCCTGTGAGGTCCCTAAGTTGTATTTCTGTGTCTCACATAAAAGCCATTCCTCTTGGAAACTGCGTCTCTCACTGTGATGAGAAGCCGGGCTCCTTTCCTTGCTGGAGCAGGTGCACACACGGTTTCATTTTCAGAGCATTTAGGAGCATACGAGATCCTAGAATTCAAACGCACGTGTTAAGTACCTCATCCCTGGCTGCACAGACCCTGGAGTCAGGCTGAGAAAGGGGGGCTGTTCCTTAGTCCCCCAGCCACCCCTGGGAAGAGCAAAGGAGCTCACAGCACCTCCAGCTGCTGCCAGCAGCAGCACTCAGCTCTCTGTTTCTGTCCCCTCAGGGGCTGCCCTGCCTACAAAAACCAGAAAGTCATTGAGGTATATAGAGCCTCTTGGAAGCTGCCGTGTCCCCCTGAAGCTCTGCCGTGTACCCTGTGTCTCATGTGCTGGCAAGGGAGGGGATACCCAGAGGGCTCCAGCCCAGATCAGCAGTTCTGGATGTCCACGTGCCTCTCTGTCCATCCCGCGTTTCCATCGCTCCTTCTGGCGAGGCAGCCGGGCAGGCCCGCTGGCGGTGAGCAGCGCGGGCAATGTTGTCCTCTGCTGTGAGCAGGACAGACAAAGTCGTCCCCTGTGAGAACTCAGACATTCATTTCAGGGTTGCTGCAGGTCTTTGGCTTGTGCTGCTCCACGTAAGCCGGCGGTACGTGCAGCCAGCCTGCCAGTTCCTCTTCCCAGGACCAGCACGGGCTCTGCGAGCACACTTCTGTAGCCCGGTAGGGTTTCAGGCTTTGTCATCTATTCCTATTTACATTAAAGCCATTTATCTTTTTCTGTGGCATTTATTCCAGGACCAGACTTGGAGCCCCAGGGGAGGGGACCGGAGCAGCACTTACTGTATGGGAGGAAACGTGCGAGTGTTGGGAAGTTCTGCTTTTAACAAACAGCTTTATCTTTCGTCTGCTTTGATAACGCTGGTTGCTCTCAGGAAAATTCCTGAAGGGGCACATAACACAATAGTTGATGCTTTGCAAGCCTGGACCTCTTGGGCTCTGCTTCTGTTTTCCTATGGGACACCAGACTAGTTACTCTGATCTCTCTGTACATTGTTCTCCCCATTGTAAAAGATGAGAAAAATGTGTCCGAGGAAAGCAGTGAAGGATTAAGCACTTTGAGGGTCTTGAATGCAGCCTCTGTGGTTGTTCTGAATCACCCAGTCGGGGCAGATGGGAGCTCATTTGGAAATGTCTGACACAGCCAGATATGAAAGGGAAAAGCACATTTACCTGCTAACACAGTTGCATCAGTAATTAGAGTTCTTGATGAAAACAGTCCACAGACAGAGACCAAAAAAAGGGTGATCTGAAAAAGGGCTTAAAAATTAGGGATGCTGCATTATTTAAAGAGTTATTGGAGGGAAGAGAGGAAGGATAACAGTTAAAAGAACTGAATAGCTTAGATGTTAATGCAAGAGTGGATAAACAGGAAGAACTAGATGTCTTAACACATTATTTAATAGGTATAATAGACACATGCTGGGATAACTCACGAGGCTGGAATATTAATAGAAAAGAATAATATCCCTATTCTGGAAGGATAACAGAGGTGGCAAGGGAAGAGATGTTTTCCTTCTATGTTCATGTGCTTTGAGATCCAGTGTGAAGAAAGAGATGAACAAATCGCAGATCTCTGAGTAATGCTACAAGGGCAAAGAACACAGGCACAGCAAACCAAGAAGGGCTGTCTTTCGGAGAAAAAAAAAAAAAAAGAAAGAAAAAGTTTTCTGAGTGTCAGGGCATGGTGGTAAATGAGGCATTCTAAGTGTTCAGGGGCAGAGTTGGAGGGGACCGTAAGGGAACACAACCTGTTCATCTGGCACAGCATTTTGGTGCAGAGGTGGGTAATTTTTTGGAGCTAGAGAGGAGGCTGTTCCAGAACTGATTCCCTCCAACAGGGAGGAGCTGGCTGGTCCTGTGAAAGCAGGAGGGAGTGTAAACAGGAATGATTAAGAAATGATGGTATGACACTTAGGAAAAAGTGACAATATCAAAGTCTTTAAAATGGACTTCAAGAAGGAAAGCTTCAGTAAATATGAAGAACTAGTGAGTGAGATCTCGTGGGAAGGAAATCTGTGGTGGAGGGAGAATTAAGCAGAGCTGTTGTTTCCTTAAGTAATTTATATTAAGGGCATAGGTATCAGTTATCATCTTTCAGGAAAAGGCACAATAGAGTGAGTGAAAATGGCGAAATCATTTCCTTATTCACTTCAGGCAGAGGAAGGATGCCTCTAGAAGGTGCAAACAGGTTGTTTTATCCAGCACAAACTGTGTGGCAAAGGCTCAAAGAGAGAAAAAGCTATTGAGGACCTAAAGGGCAATAAAAGATGTTCTGTAAGAGTTAGGATCTCTGGGATTCTGTAGCTCTTTTAGTAAGAGGGAGATCAAAGATGGTTTATGTCTGCTACTCAGTGAAAAAAAACCCTTAGCAAATAATGCTAAGAAATCTGGGTTTGCTGTTTTGTTTGTTTGTTTGTTTTTTTCTTTAGACATCTAACATAACAGTTGCCAGAAACAGAGGAGAAGGAAGGAGGTTTGGGGATGGAACAGAGAGGGAATGGGCTGGCTAGGTAAGGTAGAGCAATGCTGCCTTTGAGAGTTCCTAGTGCACAGACAGGCAAAGTTCAGAAGACTGGGAAAAGAGCAAGCATAGAATCTGTCTTGACATAGGGGAAAAGAAAATCTGGGAGATTATAGATATATTGGCTTCACTACTTGGGTAAAGGTTGAAACAATCCAACAAACCACATCAAAGTAACTAGAAGTGTCTGTGTGGGGAAGAGATGTTTAACAGCCAGCAGTCCTGAAAAACTGCATCAAACCAAAATTAATTCTGTGTTAGTGGTAGCCAGAGGGCTAGTGAATAAGCCTTGGATAGCTGTCATGTATCTTGACTGACACTGGTGGCATTTTTACAAGTAAACTGGAGTTACATGCTCAAGATAAAATCATGATACAGTGGATGCCAGAGTTTTCAGAAAAAAAACCCCAACACCTGACAATAGTTATCAATGACTGATTATGAAATTTGAGAGATTCATGAGGGATGTATCCTAAGTCTGGTATCCAATATTTTCTTCTACATCTTGGCTGGCAGAATAAAGAACACATTTATTAAATCTAAGAATGGTGCCATGCTGGCAGGAGCTACAAGCACGCTCAAAGATAGGATTAGAATTGATTAGTTGAAGAAATGCACTGAAAAAAATTGGATGCATTTCAGCAAGGACAAATGAAAGATTTGCATTGCCAGATGAGGCATCAGCTCTGCCAGAAAGGATCTGCCAGAATGGATCATATTCTGGAACACCACCGTCTGTGTGCTGGTAGTGCATAAGGATATTATTTTAGGTTACTTGTAGGTGAATTCCCATGTCAAATATGCATTGTCTACAAGATAGATGGTGTGTTCCCCGGTGCTCCAGTCAGCTTTTCTAAGGTCTTAGTTGCAAGCCATGACCCATTTTGTCTCTGTACATCCAGAAGGAAGTGAACTAAGTGGAAGCCCACTGGGGAGCAGCAAGAGTGATGCTACTTCTGACAGACTGACCCATAAGAAGTGGCTGAAGAAACTGGAGTTGCTTACCCTTGGGAAGAGAAGATTACTATAAGGCATAACAGCGTTTAATACATAATGAACTTGTCTGTGCCCTGAGTCCTTGGCAAGTAGAACAAGGAACTGGGGGAACAGAAGAGCACTGTTGACCATCCCAGGAGAAGATACAATTTGTTTAAATTGAAGTTATGAGTTTAATGTCAGATAGTGGGGAAAAAACTCCTCCAGGTGAAGCATGCTGCAGTCCCGGAATAGGCAGTCTGAAGAACAGCTGTCACTGGAGCTTTCTAGGATGTTTATTGGGAGTGTGACCCTATCTTGACATAGAGGATCAATATGATGACTTTTGAAATCCCTTCCGATAATTTTTGATTTCATGATAGCTATTGGTGGTGATGTCCCATCTGTGGGATCATGCTAGGAGATGTTCTTGTCCTGGAGGAAGGTCACTAACAGTAGACTGATGGCAACAGCCCCAGAGACTTCAGGGGGAAGAGATGGAGTAGGGCAGGAGCAGAGAGAACCACTAGTTGAGTGATAATTCTTATCCAGGAGAAAGTGAACAATCTGTAAAACCAGTGCTGGCATCACAGTGGGACGTGTGCTGAGGAGACTCAGAGTATGGGCTGAGAGTCCTATGGTACCAGTCCACAGTGCTGCTCTATAGGTGTCACCAGCCTCTTTGGTTCCCTGTCTAGGGTTGGTTAAACAGAGCACAGATTCCTGTGACCGTGCCTTATGGCAGCTCTGCTTGCTTTTTCTGATGCTTCACTCATGAATGTATTGACTATGTTTACCTTCAAGTGTGTCTGATGTGTTTCCCCTTCTTTACAGAGGAAGAGAGACAACTTCAAGCAAACAACCGGGATTTTAATCTGCAGTTTGAATATGCTGTAAGTAACCAGCGTATGTTGTGTCATGCAGATGCAGTCGCAGATGTAGCTGCATCTGCTTCATGTCCTGAGTGTTGTTTCAAGGGGGTGACATGACTACACGCTAGCTATGAGTCTGTAAACACAGCAAGCACGTGCCAGATGAACCATCAGAGGTGGTTCATCGTTGAGTCAGCCAGAAGGAGCTCTGCCTTTGGAGTCAACCCGGCAAATGGGCAGTGGAAGGAGATCTAGTGCTGGGAGAGTGCAATACGGTGACTGTACACACTTCCAGAAAATTATTTGTTAGTCAAAAGCATTTGCAGAACCAGGCTCCAAGGCCTTTCAGTAACGGAAGCTGGGGGGCACTTTTCTGTTGGAAACGTGTCTCCATTTAAAATAAAACATGAAAGGAAATGTGTCAGTTCCTCAGCTCTTGCAGTGAAATCCTCTCTGGCAGGAAAGTTTTCAATCTGGCCTTTGTGGCTTCCTGCCAGCTTTATTTCCAGCTCCTTAACAGCCTACTTAGGTTCATGTCGTGCCATGAAATCTGTGACTCCGAGGAGCACCATGACGCGGGCTGGCTGTGACCCAGGTCTGTCAGGCTACATTGCCAGGCAGCCCCTTGGGCAACGTGATTTCCAAAGCCTGTGGACCATTTGCTGACGTTGTGTGCAGAGGAGGGCCAGCTCAGTTGCTAGATCTGTACTGCCTGGCTGCAGGGTTATCTCCTCCTTCAGGCAATCCTGAAGCTCCATTCTTTTACAGCATTTGCAGCTGCCAACTGATATTGAAATTAATTTTTTCAGTTTTTGTCCTCTGCATGTCTGAATTCCAGTGGTGAAATTTTCATCCTTCAGTTTTACCCAGGAGCTCCTTTGAATCTTATTTTGGTTTAGCAATATTACAAGTATTTTCTGAGTAAGAAGTGGAAAAACTCATCATTCAGAACATTTTAATTTCTTGTCAGTTAAAAAGTCTGACTTGCTTGCCAACACCTTTGCTAAAGATGTTAATGTAGCTGATCCACTGACAACATGAAGTGGATGGTTTTCAGTGGTCACCTTGCACCCATGAGCTAAACAACAGAGATTAGAGACTTCCTAGGTACAGAGCTGTTGCACAGGTCCTGAACATGAAATGCATTGCAGTTAATGCAGGTAAAGAACTATGCAATGTGAATGCCTTATCAAGCCTGGTGATTTGAGACTGGGAAAGTGCATTCCATTTGCACAGAACCTGCCAGTAGAGTACTGGGGTGGGTATTGCCACTACGTATGAATTTGTGATCTTCCATTGAAGGATTGCAAGGCAGACTATGTGCAGCAGTGTGGCAGGAAAGCAGGAGGGAGATGTACAATGATGTCAGGGTAGGGAGAACAAGCAACAATTCGGATTCTGAGCCTCTTTCTGTGAAAAGCCATTCATAAGATTGACTTTGCATGTCACTGCTTCCCAGCTGATTGCTTATATGCCCAAGCCTTTGCAAGCAACCAAAATTAAGGAGAGGACTGTGAGGAACCTCTGGAGGGTTTCAGTAAGAGTCTATTGATCAGGTATGAAAGTGGAGGCAGCCAAAAAGCCAGCTCAATATAATCTGCTAAAACTTGGCAGTAAATGTCAGTAATCCTACCCCTCATTTAAGTCAGCTGTGGCTCATGATTTCTGCAGTCCAGTGTAGACTGAGGCTTAGGAAATCTAAAAAAAGTCTTCAGAAAGAGCCAAGCCTTGAGTTGGTGAGTGAGTAGTGAGGTACTAAATGACTCTGTGGTGATGCAAGCACTGCCTTAACTCTACAGGGCTGCACATCAGTCCTGGGCTGCTTATTTTCAGTAAGTCCTGGAAAAAGTCCAGTTTATTAAACCCACGTTACCATGGTGTATGAAATGGACTAACCTTGCCTATAGGTTACTTCAGATCCCATGCTATAGATTGCTTGGTGCATCTGGAGACACCCAAAAAGGGAGATAGTCTCCTGGTACCCTCCCATCAACATGTGTGTGGTGCCCTGAAAGTTATCTCTTCCAGTCCTGTGGTCCACTGCAAGGGTCAAATCTGGGCCCCTTCTTCATGTTCAGATTTGTCTGCCTGCTAAGCATCAGGATGGGGTCCAGGGGAACCAAGACTGTCCAAACACCAGAGCCTGGCCTGGGATGCTCAGGGACAGCAGTTGTCTCTCAGTGTGTTGGAATTTTCTAGACAGAGTTACTTCCATCTCCCTCAGCCACAGTCCTCCCTCAAGATGACTTCCCACCCTCATTTATTTAATTTGACCCATGTACAAGCAAACGACAGCAGCGTTGGACTTCATTGTGATGCTCAGCTCTTTGGGGCATGAGAGTCAGCATACAGGGGCAGCCACACGGTGATTTGAGTCTTCTTTACAGAGCCAGGAGAAGAGCTGTCCTCCAGCTCTCGGTCCCACAGTGAGGACCATTAGTCCTTGTCCTCCTCCACAGGAGTCCTGTCTCCTCTCAAGGCACAAAGAAGGTTGCACCAATAGCTATTCCAGCCAGATAAAAGGGACACTGGGCAGAAGCTGGAAAGAAACTCAGCAATATAACAAGGCTTAGAAAGTATTTTAGACAGTGAAAGCACAGAAGTGAGATTTACTTTTCTTGTTAACTTATGACCACGTTAGCCATAAAACCTATAGAACAGGTTCTTGTAACAAAGCTAGGTGAGGCAATAAATGTTTCTCTAGGGTGAGGCAGTGAGAAAGGCTGTTAAAGAAAAGAAAGGGAAATGCCAGCAGAGGCGTTGTGTATTGCCTTACTGCTGCAGCCAGGCTGTATGTCGCAGCTGGTGTGAAGGTTTGACCCTTTCACTAAAAAGAGAGTTTCCATTATGTAGGCATAGATCAAAGGTACAGAGATGCTTTGTCCTTGTTTAGTCTCAGTGAGAACAGGGAAGTGAGAACCTACAGTCGGAGGTGGGTGTGTTGTCCTTGAATAGTTGGTGGTTATCGTCCCTTCCCGGTGCAAAGTCTACAGGATATCTGTGGAGGGAGGAGAGAGTTGTTGAGAAAAACTTGAAAACTCTATTGTGTGTGGAGTCTGACATCAGCTCTGGCAGCTGCTGAAAGCTGGCCCTCCTGGTATGAAGCAAGGCTCACGAACACACTCAAACCAGCTCTGCAGGAACCTGATGCTGCACCTTGGAAAGCAGAGTCTGCCAACACGTGCAAGGGCACGTCCAGATCCATCATGCTTGGAGTTGCAGGAGACTTTGGAGGGCAAATTGCCTCCCAGAGAAAACATGTGAGAGGCCACGCTGGAGTGTGTCCCTACCACACTGCTCCAGCCGTGCAGCCCCTTTAGCTGAGCACCACTGGGCAGGAGGGTTGGACAGTGCGGGAGGCTGGACTGATGGGGTAGGATAAGGAGAAGGGGAGAAGAGCTGGACATGCTAGAAGTCCCCTTAACACAGAGGGTTCATGGTGAGGCAGAGGGACAGCGTCATAAAAAGAACTGAATGCACCCCATGGGCACGTGAAATATGTCATGGAAGATTGGAGTGGTCTCCTTTCTCTGTGTGGACAGAGGCAGTAGAGACTGAGAGGGGGACAAGGGAAGTGTCTCTTATCTGAAGAAGCCCCTTATGTGTCCTCTGATGATTTTTGCTGTGATTAAATAACTGGAGGTGCCTGCAGTTAAGGGCAGCAGCTCCAAGCAGTGGCTGTGGCAGTGCTTGGGTAGGCCAGGGTTTATCTGGACTTAGTGTGAAGACTGAAGCTGAAATGAGAGCGCTTAGACTGGTGCAGCCCCAGACATCCTTGGCCTTATCCTGCACAGCAAGAACACAGTAGCTTAGAAAAATAAAACAAACTTTAAAACAAAGTGCTGTGCAGTTAACTGGAAGGGCTGAGTGTGAAGGTATGTGCTACCCACCAGCTCACAAAATTAGTTAGGAATGACTCAGAAACCAAGCGTGAATGAGTGGCATGCAAAGGCACTTAATGCAGCACAAAAATGGACTCAATATAGGTCTATAAAAATGAAAAGTCCAAGACCTAATCCTGAGTTTATTCACACTGCAGACAGGAAGATTCTTCCTGACTTCAGTAAGAGATTAGCCTGTGTAAAGACTGAAATGAAGTGAAAATCCAGGTACCAGATGTGGACCAGCAAGATTGAAGGTCTTTAATCAAGGTTCTTATCTGAGGCGATTCAATCTGTCTGCACCATTCTCAGTCTGTCTGCACTGTCCCCACCACAGCTGCAGAGGGGATTGCCCGGTGTGGGTCCACCACAACGGGCTCTTTGTCTATCAACACTCTGGAGAAGAAAATCTCTTCTGAAGACTTTTAATGTGTGCTCAGATCCCAATTCCCTTTTATTTCTTCGCTTTCACTTTGGAATTTAGCACAGCTGCCCTGGGACATCACAAAGGGCTGTGAAAACAACTTTGAAATTGGCTTTCAGACAATAGGAGAGGAAATGCAGGGCCCATGAGTCAATGACAAATTTCATCTTGGATCAGGATCTGGGGTCACAACAGCATCCTTTCTGCAGGACCGCAAGCGAGGGGTCTGCTTGGACTGTGCTTTTGTTCTCCCTAGTCACCTGACGAATTCTCTAGTGAAACAGGAGGGATGTATATGGCAAATACACATTGCCCTGGGCTGGATCGCAGCTGCGTTCTTATCTCTTTGAAATTTAATCAGAGAGCAAGGAGCTCTGGTACTAGGCTCAGACTCTGCTCCACCTCCTCCACTTGCATGCTTTGATCTGAAAATTATGCCTGGTGTGTTATCTTCAAGGACCTCGTCAGTCAGTGGTCAGGATGGTGGCAACGGCTGCCTTCTCCTCCCATCTCAACCTGCAGACGCTTCCCAGTGTTCATCATGCTCAAGGCTGAAAGGAGCGTTGTCTGATTATATGAAAAGAGATCTGAGTAACCCCTGAAGGAACAGCTACAGCAGCAATCTGCACTGCTTATTCTGCATTTAGGAAGGCATTAGCTGGATTCATCCGAATACCAGTTGAGGCACAGTCAGGTAGCATCCAGAGCTGGGTTAGTAATAGGGCACATCTCAGACAAGGTGAGATGATGAACCAGGTCTAGGGTCCATCTTGGGAGCCCAGTCAGGAGTAACAGGAGACAGGACTGAAGACAAAACTTGTTCCACAGGTCCAAGATCCACCCAGGAGGAAGGGGTGGATAGGCCCATCTGGGAGACTAGGGCGAACGTTAGGCTGGAGACTGATACTCCTAAAACGTAGCTCAGGCAAGGACTGAAGGCCCAGGGCTGGGCTTGGGTGGAGCTTCTGAGCCCTGGACAGGGGTTGTGGTTGGAAGCTCCAAGTAAGATCAAGGCCATTACGGCCTATTAGGACCCTGATAGGCACAGAAAAGCTGAGCTGTGCCAGACATGAGCTGCAATGAAGTCTATAGACTGTCTTTGGACCGAGTCCTCCTTTTCATCTTATCTTAAACCTCACGGAGACAAAAATTCTGCCATACTGGTTGGAAGTCTGGTTGTGTCGGACCTTAAAGAGCAGGGTACAGTAGCTTGGAGTTTGCCTTCTCTGCACCAGTCAGCAGTGTTCTGCCCTCCTCTTCCTTCTCCTCCTCCTCTGGTAGCAGCTTCAGGTACTGAGCTGAGCTGGAGGAGAGAGCAATGGGGTCAAAGAAGAGAGAAGACCTTTAGATCCTATTCATTGGCCTGTCTGTGAGCGATGGCATGAGGTCATCAAACCTCACCACTTCCACCTGCCTCCGTGTCCTCCTCTGTACCACCATGATGAGGATACTCACCACAGTAATGTTACATGGATTAACAGCTCTGTAACGGGATGAGTCTGGGCACAAAGAATGGCACAGGAAAACACAGCCAGTGACTACATTTTCCTAGAGATTTTCCTGGAAAACCCAGCATGTGATGGGATCCTGGAACTCACTGTATTATTGCTGCCAGGAGGAGGTCAAGGAGTTACATATGTAAGAAATTCTCAAAACTGTTAAAGGAAAGAAAGAAGAAAGAAGGAATATAAAAAAAAAAAAAAAAAGAGGACTGTGGGTTGGATGTAGATCCTTTTATTTCTGGTGTTTGGCCAGTCTTTTACTTCTGGGAGTCAGGATGAGATCTTTACAAGGACCAGATGAACCCCATTAGCATCTTGTTGGCCTTTCTTGATCTTCTGTTGAGTTGGGGCTGCTGCCCACCGACAGGCATAAGACAGTGAACTTGGTAGGCTTAAAACTGATCTAGCCTGGCTTTTCTGTGTTACCTGTGGAAACAAAGCCTTCGTGGCACCACTTGCGCTGTTACATGAGTTTATTACACGTGCCCTTGAGCACATTCACAGCCATGTGGTCACATTGCTGCACATGGCAGCTGGGTGCTTTCAGATTGCTTGCTCTTGCTGTTAAATGAAGTGCCACTGAATTGCTCTCCTGCCACCTCCTTGCAAGGATTTATCCAAGCACCTGGCAAAACCATTCCTGCTTCTCAGCTGCTTCATTGGTCTGTACCTTGGGCTGTCCAGGTACCGGTGAAATTGCCAGGTGTCATGGCACAACACCTCCCTGCAGGATGGCCAAGGTTTTGCTAGGACTTGCTTTGAGCCAGGTTGTCCAGCTGCTAGAAACTAGCTTGTCACTGGGCCAGTGGAATAAACTCAAATGGTCAATACCCTGCCATACCCTGCCTTTTCCACATGCCACTATTTAGCCCCTGTAATATGGCCACAAAAGCAGCAGTGTCTTTTATGGCGAGGAGATAATTTGTTTGCTCAGCGAACAAAGGTAGGAGCCATCTGCTGAGCGTTTGCCTGTGGTCAGACGTCACAGGCAGGCTTCTGAAAACACCCCCAAAGCAACAGCTCATCCGCCAGATCTGGACTTGTGTAACTGTGGCGCGATGAGCACTATTCTTAGGGACAGCATTTCGGTGGAGTCACACCTCCAGGAGGTGTGAATCTAGCCCCTGAAAAGAGCAGATGAGAATAATCCCTCACCCACAGACAACATTGCTTTCGTGTCAAGCTTTGCATCTGGAGAGCTTGAGGCTGATGGTGGGTATCCATGCTCCAGCCTGTTCATTTAGGACACAGGCACACGCAGGGGCTGCCCATGGTCAACCAGAAGTCTGGGGCAGACCTGGGAATAAGTGTAAAGCTCCCGGTTCCCATCTTTGTGCTCAGCCTATAGAGCTGCTTTTCTTAGATGCTTGATTTTTATAAATCTATAGGAGAACCAGAAGCTCTTGTAAGGCCTCTTAATTGCTGCTTCAAAGACACTTCCTCTCCATCACTTTTCCCATACGGGATTCTCCCTGACTGAAGGCAGAGCATGGGAGGGGTAAGGAGGGTGACGTGTTAGAGGCATTGCTTTATAGAATGATGGCTGTGTGGACTGTTTAACACACTGCGGTGGCGCAGGTTCCTGTAGTACCCCTCCCATCCCAGAGTCAGGTTCTGGTACAGCTCTAAAGGACCAACAGGGCGTGATGGTGTTAAGCAGCACGGAACAGGATCAGATCAAGAGCAGAGGCCAACTGAGATTCCTCTGTAGTCAGTGAAGAGCCCAAGCTGTCAAAGCACGCAGCCCTGGAGTGTTACATGGAAACATAGCTGATATCTTACACAGAGCTTCAGCTGTATCCTTGGTGTGGGAACGCAGAGCTCTGAATTGGAAAGGCTGAAGTTTTCCCTAGTTTCTTTTTATTATTTAATATTGAAATTTCCTTGGCCCCTCAGGGCCATGAACAAGTTACTTGTTGAATGAGAAATCTTCACAGCGATTACGAGGAATTCTTTTTTTTCTGGTGCTTAGTTTTAATTATAGATTTCAGAATAATGAGACAATCCACTGTGATACACCCTGTCCTTACCCTGAGGTCTGTAGCGTCCCAATGTCCCAAAACATGGTGTGTGTCAAACAATATCATGATCCTGAAATACTCTGGAGAAGATATTGGATGTCCAGATTCCTGCAGTTGAACATTTGGAAGCTGTTATGCCTGGGGTTTTTACCATGCCTAATGGCAATAGGAAACAAAATGAATAGCTCTGGTTCATTCAGTGGTTTTCCTGACGTAATTAATGGACAGAAATAGAAGGAAGGAATCGAAATAAACCACTCCCATTCTTTTCTTATCCGCCTCTGAGATTTTTGCAGGCCACATTCTATAAACTTTATGTGAGTGTTTACTG
>JAOXNO010000020.1:11984709-12001940 GCA_028565335.1 Limnodromus scolopaceus
GGCCATGATATTTTTCTTTAGATTAGTGAGCAGAGAGTATCTTTAGATCCAGGTTTTATTAAAACGTCTGTCAGACTCTTGTGTCTGGTGGACACGGGCTTGTCAAGCAAGTAATTTAATTCTCTGTGTGTTGGGTTTTCTGAGGATGCTGCTATTCCATTGCTTCTGTTTTAGCACTGTCTGTGGAGCCTGTGTGCAGCACATATCCCGTGGTGAGGAATTTTGAAATAAGCTAAATTTAACGATGTGTCATGACGTTTAGATCACAGGCAGAATTAACCACACCCAGGGATGGCTACATGATGCCAGGAGACAAGCAATATTGATTAGGTGACGATCACTGATAAACATCTTATCTTGCTGGAGTGCAATCAATGGGAGGATTTGGCATTTCCATCTCTGCTCTTTTAAAGACTTATTCATTGGCTTATATCATGAAGTTAGTGCTGAAGAATATTGCTGTACTTTGTGTCCGGACATAGCCAGAAATCCAGTCACTGCTTGCAATGGAATAGCTTCCACCACACACACTTTATGGTGGCGATCTTAAATAATTGATTTAATAGTGGAAATGTGAAGATGTGTGTCAGTTTAGAAGTTGGGATCCTGGCTTAATGCATGGATTGGAAGTGGCTTGTGATTCATAATTAGTAGTTCCTGTGCTCCCACTAGCTTAGCAATATCTAAAGGCTATTACAATACTACCATCGCTATTTTCTCTTCCATTGAACCAGTAAATCTATTAGTGAATGAAGGTGCACCACGTAATAGCTGCCTCCTCGTGCTGTCACACCTTAAATTCCCTGGGAGGAGGTTAATAGGCATCTTCTGGAGAACATCTGTGGGGGAAGTTTTAGATGTGCTGGCAATAGATGATATACGTGCTTCCAGGACTAAAGCTGGATGAGTGCTTGATAAACTTAATATAAGAAGAAAGTCTAGCACACCTAAATAACAAAGGGGCAACCCTAGCAGCCCTAGCAGTGTCAGCGTGATGGATTGAGCCTGTCTATCAGGTGGCAAGAGTTGGACCAGAGAGCTCTGCTTTTCATGGAAGAAAATAACCAGTTCTGCAATCTCAAGCTTGGGTCTTTCTCTGGTTTGAAGAAGACAGACCGGGGAGCAGACGTTGCTTGTGGCTGGAGGGGCTGTCTGCAATTAGAAAAGGAAACTGGAAATGGGGAACAAAGCGGCAACTCGCTTACTGAAATGGCCAGTTCTCGTATTAGTGGCTGTTTGCACAAGACCACATTCAAGTGATCTTTGTGGAATAGAAACAAGCCACTGCTCCGGGAGAGGCTGCTGAATCAGGTGAAAATAATAATGTCATGTTCTGCTCCTGGGAGGACCTATCACTCCTGTCCGAATGATGTTTCCAAGTC
Source organism: Limnodromus scolopaceus (assembly GCA_028565335.1). Classification (NCBI taxonomy): domain Eukaryota; kingdom Metazoa; phylum Chordata; class Aves; order Charadriiformes; family Scolopacidae; genus Limnodromus; species Limnodromus scolopaceus. The sequence continues at coordinate 11,986,092 of JAOXNO010000020.1, forward strand.
TCAGACAAATTATTGATCGTTGACCAAGGTTGCATTTTCTAACACTGCTTTGTGGACGCTACCAGCAAAATATCTTAGTTGCATCTTGGTTAGTTTTAAATTCTATTTGTGCATCGTGTAAGTAGAGAGACTAATAAGGGGAAGATGTGTGTCTCTTTGTGAGTGACTATATGTATCTGTATCTACCTGCAGTTGCACTGGCATAAACTGGGCATCATGTTTTCACCAATTTCAAGAGGAATTCTGTCTGTTTATCCAGGCTGGGCATGATCATGTGGGGGAAAAGGAAATGTTTTTTTTGAGCTGCTGTTGGAAACAATACTATTGCTAAATATAAGCAAGTAAAAACACAGTTGAAATGGGTTGTGCTGTAATTTTGTTTCCTGTTTTATCAATCCTATTTATTTTCCCCTCTTTTTTTTTTTCCTACAGAACAATTCAATTAAAACATCGAAATACAACTTCTTCACTTTCCTGCCTCTCAACCTGTTTGAGCAGTTTCAGCGAATAGCCAACGCTTACTTTCTTTTCTTGCTGATTTTGCAGGTATGGATGTACTGTGCTGTTTCTAGCAGATTATGATCAGAGCTCGTCTATGTAGTGATACTTGTAATAAAGTGCAAGCTATATCCCTGTTATGAGTTAGCATCTTAGTAAAACCTTGAAGTAGACAGAAAGTAGGGCAGGAAAAAAAGCAATTTCCTCTCTTACCTTTGGATTTGAGGGTTTGAACTAAATGAAGAAAAAAATGTAATTAAAGTTTTCAACAAATTGTGTACATTTTTCATTCCCCGTCCTACTACCCCTTTGTGTCTACATCTGAGCGCTCCTGGCTGTCCTTGGATTTGCATTACTTATTCCTCTTGTAGTACAAAAGGAAGCTGTCTCTTATCCATGGATTTAATGGCAAATTCCATTGGCAGTCTCAAAGGAGACAGCAAGATGAAGAACAAATTTGTAACCTGTACTGTTTCCCTGGGAAGGAAGGAGTTAACATCAGCAAGGTTCAAGGTTGGAGCTAGTTTGTCTAAAGCTGAATATTGCTGTTCCCTGCTCGGCAGGGTGAGGAGGGTGGCTGATAAGGAGCTTGTCAGACACCGGCATCACTGTTGAACCTTGTGGCTTGTAATGGCTCGTAACACTTTGCCCATTGCTGTTGGCTATACTACTCTGTCTGAGGGCTGAACCCACCGGAGGAATTGATATCAGGATTTCTGCCCCTTTGCACTTTGCTAGGATATGGACAAATTCAGTGTACTCAGTTGTTGCTGAGTCATACTGGAATACATGTTATCAAAAAAAAAAAAAAGGTATAATTTTGAGTGTGTTTCAAGCATGCTATTTTACATTTCACCATTTCAGTGCATGCAAGTTTGCAAAATTACCTTTTCAAATGCTCTTTTTCAATTTCAGCTCCAAAAAACATAGGCAAAATTCTTTAAGCCTATAGCAAACTATATACAATCTTCTTTGCTTATTTACAGGGAACAAATATGGGAAATTTCAGCCCACGTATATTTTTCAAGAAGCTAGTGAAAGTGCCTTTTCAGCTAAGCTAACAGCACTGTTCCTGTGTTCTTGTACTGCACTCTAGCTGTTTGTCTATCAAATTCATACGATTTCAAACTGTTCGGTTTGAATTATTCCACCGTGTTTTTTGCTGAACCATCTAGGAGCAACTGTATAAAAGCATAGAGCTTTTTCTGATACCTGCATCGAGGTAGGCTAAAGAGGGCAGCTTCTAGGGTTTTACATTTACTTTTTCCCCTCTTCTGCCCACTCACTCCATCCCTGTAGCACTGGGAGCATCTCTTCCAGCATCAGGAGTGGATGTGATGTGTAGGCAGTGGGGACTCTGCCTCCCCAATCCTTTGGCACAGCTCAGTGGGATGTCCCTATTCCCAGTTAGGTGGGAAGGCAGCAGTTACATGTCTCTGCAGCCTCCGCAGCTGAGGGGGGCTGTGCTTGCCCCTAAACGTCATTCCTCCTGGCTGGATTTCGTGGTGCCAGTAGGATCTGGGTTGTCACAGTGCAGCAGAAGCTGCAATAGCAAAGAGCAGTTTCCACCCTTTAGCAGCTGCTTTAATGGCATAAATGTCGACGGGGGCTGCAGCACCTCTACTATGGAGACAGCTGGGATTCAGCCTGGAAAAGAGAAGGCTCTGGGAAGATCTTATAGCCCCTTCTAGTACCTAAAGGGGGCTACAGGAGAGATGGGGAGGGACTCTTTGTCAGGAAGTGTAGCAATAGGACGAGGGGTAATAGTTTTTAACCAAAAGAGGGGAGATTTAGATTAGATCTTAGGAAGAAATTCTTTACTGTGAGGGTGGTGAGACACTGGAACCGGTTGCCTATGAAAGTTGTGGATACCCCATCCTTGGAATGGTTCAAGGCCAGGCTGGATGGGGCTTTGAGCACCTGGTCTAGTGGGAGGTGTCCCTGCCCATGGCAAGGGGTTTGGAACTTGATGACTTTTAAGGTCCTTTCCAACCCGACCCGTGCTATGATTCTACGAACTTCATAATGCTGATGGAGTTAACACTGGCCAGATCCAATCTGATGGACACAGTAAAGCTGATATCACATTGCTTCCATCATTCCTCTAGAGGAAGGGACTGCTGGCCTAGGACATCTATCCCTGGATCACTGAAGACATAGCAGGGTCACCTTTAACTCTTGGATCTTCTCACTATTAAAGATGTGAGAAACAAAAATGTCTCTGTTGACCTTGGAAGAGCAAGGCCTGCCCTGTGAAGAGCTGTGTGTTGTTTATTCATGTGAAGTTTACTTCAGCAAAATGTGAAGCGTTACTGAAACAAAAAGTAGAAGCATTTGAAGGCTCTGCACAGCAGGCCTTGCTCAGATAGCTCTGGATCCCTCAGAGCAGCCTTGCCCATGTCAGTGCCTCCAGAGAAATCCACTGGGGACTTAGCAATACTGATGTTACAAACATCAAGAAAGAGCAACTCACTGCACTTCCTGACATCTCCATGTTTATAATCTGAATTACAGCTTGGTTTGTAAGCAAAGCATGGGTTCCCTGGCTCTCCCACCTTTGTGCGGTCCCACATAAGTGACAGAGTTGCATTTCTGTCTTTATTTTGTATTCAGGTATCATGGAAAAAATGTTATCTATAGCTTCTGCAGAAAAGAGTGTTTTGTTTCCATCCCTCTGCTGAACTGGCAGGAAATTTCTTAACTCTGATCTTTTCTTCCTGCAGCTGATTCCCCAGATTTCCTCGCTGGCCTGGTTTACGACGGTGGTGCCCCTAGTGCTGGTGCTGGCTGTGTCGGGAGTCAAGGATGCCATTGATGATTTTGTAAGATCTGTATTTCTGACCTGTACCTTGGAGTTTGTTCATGATTCTTCAGTGGAATGACTGAAGCAAACTGCTTAAAATAAACACAGCCAGTGGCAGGTAGTTGGAGAACTGGTCCATGGCCAAGATGGAGTTTGAGATTAGATCACCCAATCCATAGTACATTACCTAAAAAGGAGCTAGAATTTCCAAATTGCTGAGCGGCCCAGCAACTCTATTGACTTTCTCTGAAACTGCTCAGCTTGTTTGAAAATACAGTCGCTGATAAATTAACCTGGATGCACGTACAGAAGACTGTTCATAGGCTTCCTCTTTGGTGAACTCATCTTCTGGCATCTGGCTGCAGTATAGGTGAAAAAATGGAAGTAAGCATACAACCTGTGTGTTATTTTTCAAATTTGCCCAACTTTGGCTGAAGTCTGTTCCCAAAAGAGCTAATGGTCTATATTCCATTGACTCGTGGGGTGACTTTAGAGCTGAGTTTAGCATCTCATTTTCTCTCATTATAAATATAATGTTGATGTTCTATCTAGCTGTTGGGTGCAGCTTTGCAAGTGGGCAAGTGAGATGTGACGAGGTGCTCTCCCAGGGAGCAATGCCCACCTGGTCTAGTGGGAGGTGTCCTTGCCCATGGCAGGGGGTTGGAACTAGATCATCTTTAAGGTCCCTTTACAACCAAAACCATTCTATGATTTGATTCTTTGATGATCTGTGGTCAATTTCCATATCAGAGCAGAGGAATGGATTTCCCTGGTGTTTACAAACCTGTGATGGGCAGGACCAACGCCAGTGGAGTCAGGACTGTGCTAACTGACATATAAGGCTCTACCCTTCTTCTTTCCTCCAAAAGCAAGCCCCATGTTGCCTGCTGCTCTTTGCAGTCCAGTTATGCCCTATGTTAGTAGTGTAAACGTGGGCTCAAATACAACCTAGTTGTGGCTCTAATCTGCCTGACCCATTCAGCCAGTTGGGTGAAAACCTAAAACATTAATGAACTGCCTACAGCTCTTGTGTGCTTGGTTTCCTGGAAATGCCTTTTAATGTAATGATCAAATTTTCAGAATCGACACAAAAGCGACAAACACGTCAACAACCGCCCAGTCCAGGTCCTGATCAATGGCATGTAAGTCCTTTTTCTTTCACTTGTAATTTTTTTTTTTTTTTTTTTTACTGTGTGATTCCAAAAGATCACTAAACAATTTAAAATGTAATTCTTTTTCACACCATTAGTTAACTGTGCATTTCTGTGTGTCTGATTAATGAACCCAAGATACAGTACCACAATCAGAGCAGCCATTACGGCTGTGACCCTGCACTGACGAAAAGTAAACTCTTTGTGTTCCTGGAGATATACATATGAATATATATGGTCAAAGAAGTGATACTTTGAGAGTATTGTATTATTTTACTCCTTACCCTAGAAATAACAAACAACGCTATATTGGCTTGTCCATTTATGTTCACAGCATTTATTTCTGCATTAAGCAAAACCAGGCATTATCAGCAAGCTATTTTAAATAAAGAAACAGGAATTGCTTCCCCATGCACAGCGTAACACTTTGAATGCATGTAGCACTTCTGACTTAGGTAAACTCAGAGCGTTTCAGCTGGGTGCTTTGGACATTGTACTGCTAGCACTGTTCTTTCCTGCAGAAAAAATAGCAGAGGCTTTGGCTTTTGTGGCAGACAGATGTGCTGTTTAGTTGCAGCTCCAGGGAGTCCAACTGTGTGTAGGACACAGCTGCAGACAGCTGTGAAGTATCTTGTGGCTTTCTTTTCCGTACTATAAATAGCAGTATGTCATGTAAACGCCAACAGATGATCATTTAAAAACATAACTGGAAACTGAAGAAAAGGAACATACTTTTTGTGCTTTCTGCTAAGTAAACCAGTTTCTTAGTTTACTTTGTATTGGTTACTGTGTCTAGGAATCATGCATTGAAATAAAGATTTTCTAATACTTTGCCTTTGCTCAACAACCGGGAGCCATGAGTCCTGCCCAACTCCCACCAACGTTGAACAAGCGAGGCTGAGCTGAGCTCAAGCCTGAACACCCAGTCCTGTTTTGATGTAGCTCCTGGTATTTCTCACCCCTAGATTTTGCATGTACAGCTGTCGTGACTTGGTAACGTTGGGGCTTGCGGTTCCCCTGGCTGTTTGCATGCACTTCTTGCTTAGTGCTGTGAAGGCCACTGTGGACACAGGCGTAGCTAGGTACTTGCACAGCCAAAGCACCTGCATGGACCTTCCTGACAGCCAGGCCCACGCAGAACCAGATCTGTTGCTCTGGCCCGTAATAGCACTTAGGAAAACTGACACAACTGGCAATTTTCCCAGGTGTTTGGGAAGTCTGTTATACGAAGTAGGGAGTTTTTTTCAAAGACAATGTGGCCCTTTAGGAGAAGGAAGGGAGTAGTCAGTCCAGACAGGAGGAGAATGCATAGGGACTGTGTTGCAATTGTGGGGCTTGGTCTCAACCCCGCACGTGGCACCCCAACCACTGTTACTGCTTTTTTTGGATCATGGTGATACCTTAGCTCAGAATGGATCAAGCCTCATCGTGGCACTTGAACCATCTTATCAACAGCCTAAGTCCTGATGACAACTACAGTCTGGCTTCAGGAACAGAGCAGAATTTCCTGCTTTCCCAAGTGCTGTTTGCTTTATGTGCCTTCTTACCAGGAATTTTCTTGCAGGTTAAAGGATGAAAAATGGATGAACGTCCAAGTTGGGGATATAATAAAACTAGAAAACAACAACTTTGTGACGGTGAGTGTAGCTTCTCCCCATCCTGCTCACAGTTAGTCCCTGTAATTACTCTTACCGGTAACACGCAAATCAGGCAGTAGTGATGATAACTGCCTCAGAGACCTGCAGTGTGCAGAATCCACAAGTGGCACTGCAGTGCCCTGCCCTCTGGCTGTGTGAACTCACGCCAAGTCTGTCTGTCTGTGCTCAGGCCGATCTACTGTTGCTGTCGAGCAGCGAGCCGCACAGCCTGACGTACATCGAGACGGCTGAACTGGATGGGTAAGTGAGCCTGGCCCTCGGGTGCACTCACTGCGGCCCAGTCTTCTCTGATGACCCTGGGTGCTGCAAGCTTACCTGCCATAGCTTTGGTAGCTAGAGTTCCCTAATTCACAGAATAAACTTTGAGTAGGTATCTTGAAAAGAACATCTTCTGGCGGATACTTTTGCCTCTTTCAGTGCAAATGTCATATGAGGAGGGGACTTTACCTTTTATTTTTAGTGACAGTTCTTCTAACGCTGAGATTTAGTTAGAAATGTGTTCCTGCCATATCACAGGCCACTGGCAGAAGCTTTCTGTTTCTTGTGTCTCCCTTAGACTTTTCTCTTAGCCAGATTATCTGGGTGAGATATTCACAATGAATTGTTCCAGTAATCTACTTTGGACTGCTATACCATAATATTAATGCATGCACCCTGCAAAGGCTTCCTAACGTTGCTCACTCCAGGGCACAACTGGCCACAAGTCAGAGGGCTGCAAGTAATTTGTATTAATTGGAATAAACTGGAGCTGACCTCACCTTTATGACTCAATTTGCATCACCTTTTCTGCATTGCCTGGGGTTAGCAGCAGCTTGCAGGACTAAGCAAGACCAGAGAGATCAAGAAATTTTTTCTCTCCCAAGACTCTACAGACAGCTCACTGGACTTTCCCCATCTGATTTCTGCTGAAAATTAGCTTATTCTTGAACACACAAGTACCAGGGAACACTTTCAGGAGTCCCTGAACAAATGCAGTGTTTCTTTGGCATTGCCTTTCAAACTCCCCAGCTAGGTAGTCCTAGGACTAGAATGAGCTTCAGGACCAGAGTACTGTGGGAGACGATCCAGAGCTCTCCTATATGCTCAGACACCTCAGGACTCAGTGTGGTGTGATTGGCAGGGTAGACAGTGAGATCCTCAGGGAGCTGAGATGCCTGGTCTTGCACTTTGTGGGGAAAATAAGAAGACAGAGCCACCTCACCCTCTTTGGTACCATGTTACCATGTCCCGAATTCCTCTGGACTGCCTATCTTTGCAGCTGAAAGAGACAACTGCACCCTTTGGCCAGGTGAAAAAAGCACATTGATGGCATGGTCCATCAGATGTCTAAGGAAGAAGACCGTCCTCAAGAACAGAAGTGACTTTCAGGGAGAGCTTTCAGTTCAGCTATGACTTTCAGTTCACGTTTTTTCTCTGGCGTTATTTGTTGCAGTGAAACAAACCTGAAGGTGAAGCAGGCACTGACAGTAACTGCAGAGCTTGGGGAAGATCTTCAGAAACTGACAGAGTTCAATGGTGAGTCTACATGGAAAATTCACTTTCCAGAGGTTTTACCCAAAGAACAGAGTCCAGAAAGTGCCTGTGAGTCTTCCTTCCAGGCTGTCCGCTGCTCCCTGCTGGGACCATGAATATTCTGTGATTCTGTGATTGACTCCTGGATGCAGTGGCAGGAAAACAGAGTGGGGCATCGCAGCCCATACAACGGGTATCAACAGCATATGTAGAGAAAGAGGTCCCCCTTTGCTTGCAGGTCTCTTAGTGCTGTGCCTGGCTATAACCTGAAACTGCCTTGGTGGGACTTCACCTCCTGGCTGCCCAATTTTCTTTATCATCAGTCTGTGCACCCCGAGACTACCCACCTCGAACCTTGATATAAGACTTTGTGTCAGGGCACAAATTGCACAGTGGAAACTGCTTTCTCCCAACTGCACGCTTAGTTCTGATCTGAAATTATTTTCACAATGCACTTTTACATTGATGCAGACATGCTGATGCATCGATTACACTTAGCTTCTGAGCAGCAGCACTTTCCAGACACTGTGCAGACCTGAGGACTATCTCTGTGGACACAGGGCAGGTGATTACTTCCCAGCCTGAAGCCTCGCCCTCCCAGCATTTCTCTCCTCTCTTGATGCCCCAATAAAGACTGCATTTTAAGATATTTAAAGACTAGCAGTGCTGATGTCGTTAATGGGCAACATGTCCTTTCCTAGCACTTGTTTTGTATATCAAATTTAGAATAGAATAGAATAGAATAGAATAGAATAGAATAGAATAGAATAGAATAGAATAAAATATTTCAGTACAAAGGGACCTACAACAGTCATCTAGTCCAGCTGCCTGACCACTCCTGAGCTGACCAAGTTAAAGCATGTTACTAAGGGCATTGTCCAAATGCCTCTTAAACACTAACAAGCTTGGGGCATCGACCACCTCTCTAGGAAGCCCATTCCAGTGTGTGACCACCCTCTCAGTAAAGAAATGCTTCCTGATGACCAGACTAAACCTCCCCTAGTGCAGCTTTGAACCGTTCCCATGCATCCTGTCATTGGATACCAGGGAATATATAGAAGCACATCCACAGAAAGGAGCCAGACCTGTCAAAACCAGAGTACTCCATGCTCACACATCATCTGTCTGCAGAGAGAGGGTGGGGGAACAGACCTAGCGGTGTTAGTCACGCTCTGCAGGGCCCTGCTGGCTTAAGCACAAGGGCAGGATTACGGGAAAATTAAGTGTGGAAATGGGTGGAGTGAGTGCTGCTGTCCTTGGAACATCTCAAGGACTGCAGGGTCTCAGGAAATATTTTTAGATAAAGAGGAAAAAAAATTAAAAAAAATAATCTCTTTGAAATAACTGGATGATTGTAGGACAAATGGTGGGGACGTGGCAGGGAGTTAACATAGCTGGTACGGTCCCTGGTAGAGCAATCCAAAGGAATGGGCTTTTCCTTTGCCTGCTACATTGAGGTTTTATGCAACAATGTGTGTGGTCTCAGCTGAGTGTCAGATCGGTACAGGAGGATTTCTCTGAACTGCTGGCTGGGGTTCTGGTGTTTTAGGTCTTGAGAAATATGTTTTTACAGGTGCAGTTTGCTTTATGTTAATAGTCAGAGTGGCATGCCTTAATTATTTTCCTGAAGAGGCTGCACTGTATATAATTTTCTAATGAAAGTCTTAATCTCGAATAATTTTTCAAGCATTTTCTGTACAAAGGATACTGCATTCCTGAAAGTGCATAATTAAAAAAATGTTTCAAAATATCTTGGAAAATTCAAGCTTTTTTATCAAATATTTATTTGTCCTTTAAATCTCTATCTTAGTTATATTGTAAATAAAAGTGGCCTCTTTGTAATACTTAAAGAGAATAAAATGTTTCCCAGGATGATTTATATTTGGCAGAGTACTGGGAAGAGTGCCTGGAATCAGACTCAACCTTGTATTTCCCTTAGCAAACCTCTGTAGAAGTATTTAAATATTTATGTAACTCTTTATCTAATTACTCCTTAAGACAGGAAGAGAGGAAAGGGTTGAGCAGCTAATACAGGCACTCAGTGGAATGCTTAATGTGAGTTATGATGTTTGTTGACATCGCAGTGGTTCAGATAAGGAAGATGGCTTGCAAAACTCTGAACTTCTTTATTTGATTTGGGGAACTGGGAGATGAGAAAGGAAACAATATTTTTCAGTTACTTACCACTTATCACATGTAGACTTGGCAGTATTTAACTCTTTCGGGTTAAAAGCATTCCAGATGCCTTCTTGCTATTAATGGGAGGAGGAGGCAGGAGGCACGGTGCCTTGCTGAGATATCTTCAGCTGCAGGGTTACTGGGGTCAATGCAGGTATATTGAGTGAATCTCCAGAGCGTCTCATCTTTTTGGTGATCGGTCCAATTTGGATAAATCTCTTCTGACCTCAAAATCAGCGTATCAGTAACCCAGACCCACCTGCTTACTGGTAAGCAGATGTGGATGTGGACGTGTTAGGTACTCACTCGGAGGGTGTCCCACAGCTGGCATGAGGAGACACGCAGTCTTCCTGGTGGGGGACCATGCCCCAGCTTTCCTTTGCTAAGGTCTCAGGGTGCTGTGTTTGAGGCTACACTTCAAAGCCTCTGGTGTCTTTGTGCTTTCCAAGGGCCTGCAAAGGGCTGTAGCGAGAGAGGTCTGGTTACTGCAGGCTTTTAGAAATGACAGAGTACAGGTCTGATTGCTCCTGGATTAAACAGATGATAAAATAGAAGATCAGCATAGCTGTTAGTTTGAGCTCTGAATTTGCATGTGCCACAGAATTTCCTCACTGCTTCATCGTTCAAGTCTGATGATTTGCCTGCCTTACAGTAGAGCTGCTTTTCTATGAAAAGAACACCCATTCTTGATTTCAAAATTTGCATTGGTGGAGACTACCACAATACTCAAAGTTGTACTTCTTTTTTTTTCGGGACTGCGCTGGATTTTGCTTCCAGTCCCTTGAGCTTGGTGTGTTTTGTTTGAGAACAGCTGGAAGAGCTGCATTCTCTGCAAATGCTGGTTCTTGAATGGATACTTGCAGTTTGCAACCAAAATAACTTTAATGTTCCTGCTGATGAACTGAACAGACTGAACCCTTGGAATCCCTTTCAATGAGGCGTATTTGTATTTTCCAGCTCTTTTCAGCACATCCACAGGGCTTTGCTTTAAATCTTTGGATCTCAGGTGCAAACATTGATTCATTGTTATTTATTTATTAATAATAATTTTTATACCAAAGTATCTGAGTTTATGGTTTTGTGTGAACACATTTTATTACAAGAAATAAATATAAAGCAGGGAAATAGAAAAAGGCTCTCCAATCATTTACACTGTCAACTGCATGGCCAAAGGTAGCGGTGCCTTTCTTTTTATGTGCCTCTGGGAGTTAAGGTATAAAACAGATTAAATTAAAAAACCAGTGAACAAAGACACCTCACTTAATTACTCTCTTGCAGGCTTCAGGCTATGATTTTTCTCACTTGCTCTCCTGCAGTTTTAAAGAAAATGGAAAAGGAATTGTGTGAGGTCAGCGCTTTTATCCAAACTTATCCAGTAACATCCTACCACTATGAACTTGCTGTGAAAGGGCTGAAAGTATGTTGCTGGCTCAACATTTCTTCCCACCTGCATAAAAGCTGTGGAAACTTTGTTTTGGACTCTACCTGTACAAAACTGACGTGTTCAAAGAACAGGATAAATACAAATTTTTTGTGGTCCATTGGATTATGACATGAATATGGGGAAGGAGCAGTGTCCCAAGACATCAGTAAATAGAGGATACAGGATGGGAATACAGGGTCAGGAGTGGCCTGCAGCTACAGCGCTACATATTCCCTATTTGGGGAACAGCTGAGAATGCAGTATTGACACGTATTTCTGGGCCAAGAAGATTTCTACCATCTTTGTGGTTTTGCTTTCCTTTTACAGGTGAAGTCAAATGTGAAGCACCAAATAACAAGCTGGACAAGTTCACGGGAACTCTTACTCTTAGAGGAGAGAAGTATGCCCTGGACAACGAAAAGATGTTGCTGAGGGGCTGTACGATTAGGAACACAGAGTGGTGCTTCGGTCTTGTTATTTATGCTGGTAGGTAGAAAAAATGTCATGAATTGCACATCGCAGCAGCACTAGTGTGGAAGCACATAACACCCATTGTGTGCAAAGGAACCAAGAATTTTCCTCTTTGCAAAATAAATTTCTACTGGGTACAAAAGCAAAACAATACATGACATTGCTTGTCTTAACTCTAGGCTAGAAGTTATGCTTATTACAGGAGATTTTAATATGAGATTTTTTTTATAGTGGTCCATAAGAGAGAAATGGATTGCAAATGCTACAGTACAACATCCAATTCCATCTTGATTAAGTGCTTTAGTAAGCAGAAGTAGTCTTATTTCAGAAATGCATGCAGCAAAGTACATGACAGTAGTCTTGGTCAATCACTAAGAAAGAATATAAGAATTAAATCTCTTTAAGAATTAAAGCTGAATTAAATCTGCCTTTACTGGCCCACACTAGCCCAATTGGAGTCTTTCTCTCACCAGGCTTGTTAAAAATTCTTCACTCTTTAGTGTATTCGATTAAAAATTCCACATCATTTATATGTGATTTTAATCCATATTGGAATATCGGGATCATCTATAATGTTATTGTAGACCATTAGATCTATGTTTTTTATGACCACAGACCTGGTGTTGTTTCCACACTGCTGTAGACACGTGAGATGATGTATAACTTGTTGCTAATAACAGAGCAGTACCAGGTATTCTGTGAAAAGTAATTAAACCTGAAAGGGAGGGTCGACTGTTCAAAGAAGAGAGCCAGATCAAAATCTAGAATTAATGACTTTATGTGACTCCCTCCCTATAACCTAAGGCAAGCATCTTAATCTTTTTCTGCCTAAATTTCCCACTGGCACCATAAACTCTATGTACCCGCCTTCAAGAAAGCTGTGATGGGTATTTATGCTGCAAAGCACAGTGAGGTCTCAGAGGGAATCAGCTTTAGAATGGCTAAGCTTTATTACTAAAATTCATGAGTGTGTTTCATCTTCAGGGCCAGACACCAAATTAATGCAGAACAGTGGAAAAACAACTTTTAAACGGACGAGCATTGATCGGCTCATGAACGTCCTTGTGATGGTGGTAAGTCTGATTAATGTATCTTCATTTCTTCAGATGCATTCATCACTTCCAGATGCTCCACCTCTTTGTCCACACAAATGAGGGAATATCAGAAGCGACTAACGATAAAAAGAAAAATTATATAATTATTTACTAGCAGCCTGAGCTCTACAGCACCTCTGCCAACCCATTTGCAAAGCAAGGCCATTACATTGACACTGTTAAGGACCTTTCTTCTGAGCTTTTAATTTGCTCTGCTCTCCCTTGCTCTGAATATTTTGGTTTTTTTTGTGAGAATCACTTTGAAGCCTGCAAATGACTTTTTTCCCTAGTAATTTTGTCATTTTCTATTTAAATAAACATTACCAGTTCTCCCTCTTCTTTCTAATTTCTTAGCATCTTTGGTGATATCTGCATAGAACTTAGTAATTGAGTTTTTTAATTTACATGATGCCAGATTCTGACTTAACACATTAGGGTGAAATGTTAGACATGGTCTCATTAATACTCGGAAACTGGTGTTTTTAGCAGCTGGGAAATTTGAGAACACTAATGTTATATAGCAGACACTCTCCCCAAGTTAGAAAACAGATCTGATTTGAGCTTTAAGCTTGTCAGTGGTTTTAACAAATGGCAAACACTTCCAGGCAGAGGTAGTGATTCTTTTATGGAGGCTCTCTCAAGGTTTTACCACTTGAGTTCAAAGCTGCTCAGGGAAGAAAGACGTGCACTCTAACATCACTTTACTCGCTGTTGCTTGAAGCAAAGCTTTTTAGTTTTAGGCCTTTATTTTCCTTTGGGTGCAAGTGTTTTATGCTTTTTCATGCATGCTGCACCATCTTCAGTTTGTGACACCGGGAAGGTCCAGTGGCCACTGTTCCTTCTTATTCCCTCCTGCCCTTGCTCTCCAGCCCAACCTGACAGCCTGGATCCATTGCCAGGTGTTGGAGCAAGCCCTGGGGAAGACAGAGCTCGAGGTGTCCCACAGCAGCAAGGCTGCCCTGAGCTCTCGCTGCCCTGCCTGACTTCGTGCCTCCTCAGACCTGGGGCTGGCAGCACGAAACATCTCCAAGACTTTCCCACTCCCCAACCTTGCCACTTCATCCCGGGCCCTGTCCTCCTGCTTTCTTCTCAGGATCCCGAAAGCTCAACAGGTGGGCCCATGGATGAGTTTCTACAGAGCAGGTTGTGCCTCGGAGAGACTGAAATAGCACCGAAGCAGCAGCGGTTGTCCCGACTCCCAGAGCTGTGAAACAGTGTCTTGAATATCTGTGTGTGTGTATTTGCTGTAAAGCAGGGCCATAGCACAGAGAGGCACTCCAGAGTCATCTTCAAGCCCTCTTGAGTCCTTCCTCCGTGTACAGTAAGAACACACCCTTGGCTGTAGTCATATTACACCAGTCTCTGCCAAGTGAAAAACTTGATTATCGTCATCAGCTTGTTTCCCTCGGTGTTTTCTTCCCTTGTGCTCAAGAGGACAGCAAAATCAAGGAAAGTTTGGGCCTCTTACATTCAAAATTTTGCAAGCCTTTGAAAAAAATTCACACTTTCTTAGGTGTTCTGCTATGTTGTAGCTGGAAAGGAGGATTTGGCTGTGGGGTAGGGCTCTGGGGGGTCATCAACAGGGCACAAAAACGGAGCAGAGAAAAAACTGAATAGGGAATTTGCAACTTAGTGTTCGGTTAAGGTTTGCCAAATCTCCCTTCACAAGTCAAGGGTCCCACCCAGAGCTTTCAGTCTGTTTGGCCTCTCTTCATGAATGCGAACAAGATGAATTTACCTCCTGGCTCCGTTTTAAAAAACTGAGCAAGTTGCAGTTGATTGCATCAGCCTCTGCCTGGGTTCTTGGGCGCTGATGGAGCCAAGGGTGTGTTTTTCTCCTTCACACATTTTTAAGGCACCTAACATTTTGGTGTCTAAGTGAAGCTCTGTCCAACCCTAAGCAGTGGGCTCTTTGTACACAGGGGATGTGGCATCGGGTCTCTCCAGCTCACTGGGTGGCCGAAGGTTACAACGCACGGTCATAAAATGAGGCAGTATATTGCACTCTTGAGTTTGGAAATACAAAGCAGCCACAGCTTGCTATAAATGGCTCATTTTAAATATAATGAAACTTGTTCCATGCTAACACTGGCAAAGCTATTTTGTGTTTAATTGTCCATAAAACTTCCAGGCACAAAGCAGTGTTTAACCAGGGCTCACCAATATCCTGGTGAAATGTTGCCATGGTCTGTCCCAACAAGGGTTAATCAGGAGTGAACCTTTCCAGATGGCAACCATAGCTGGTTTTTTATATTTGGAAGTGTTTCTCAGGGATCTGAGAGAGAAGTGAATGTTCCTCGGCTGGGGACGGACTGACCAGCTCCAGGAAGGCTTTTTCCTTCAAAACCTGCTTTTTAGCAGGTTTGGGGAAGCATATTTTCAGAGAAATAGGGCTGTCACCTTCATCTCTTAAACAACTTATTGCTTCAAATCCTAGAGCAGAACTCAAAGCACCAATACACAAGACATAAAATCAAGACAGTTTGAACTCGCAGTCGAACAGGAAATGTTTTTGCAAAAGTCACCTCCTCTTTACAAAAGTCCTACCCAGCCCTGCAGAGGATCTCTCACAGGCAGTGCACGGGCAGGACCCAGGGAAGGAGGAAGTTCATGGTGGGAAGCCCCACGAGCACGCACAACCTTACAATCAGGATTTTTTTTTCACGTCCTTCTCTTGCAGAGCTGTGGTTATGATTACAACAACCCGCACACGGTTCTTTCTTCACACTGAAATTAATCTCCGGGGCCGCTGTTAACGGCCTTGGTCCTTTGCATTTGTCTCATAGCAAACGGCACGTCAGTGAACTTCGTGTAAGCACGAGTATTGCACACACGAGTGGAGCTGTTAACGAGAGTTAACAGGATGAGAGTGTTGACATGTAAAATGCACTTAAAGCAAAATGTACATAAAGCAGCTGCAGTCACAGACATGAGCTGCTGTGACACAGAATCATAGAATCATTTGAATGATTCTTGGAACAATTATTGGAACAGGCTGCCCAGGGAGGTGGTGGAGTCACCATCCCTGGCTGTGTTTAAGGGCCGTTTAGATGCAGTGCTA
>JAOXNO010000020.1:12002114-12020181 GCA_028565335.1 Limnodromus scolopaceus
TCAGGTAGTTGTAGAGAGCGATAAGGTCTCCCCTCAGCCTCCTTTTCTCCAGGCTGAATAACCCCAGCTCCCTCAGCTGCTCCTCATAAGGCTTGTGCTCCAGACCCCTCATGAGTTTTCTTGCCCTTCTCTGGACACCCTCCAGCACCTCGACATCTTTCCTGTAGTGAGAGGCCCAAAACTGGACACATCATTCAAGGTGGGGCCTCACCAGGGCCGAGTACAGGGGGACAATCGCTTCCCTAAACCTATATGGCAAAGCCCTGTGTATTTCTGTTGCTGAATCATACGTTGAATTTCCTACATGGATTGTGATAGTGTACAAACTGTCAATTTTTAACCTGTGGGTAGTGAGGAATCATTCAGGGTACAGTGATAAGATAGAGGAGCACAGTGATAAGATAGAGGAGCCATCTGGCTCTTCTAATTAATTTCTTTCACAACAAACAAGGTCTGCAGAGAGAAGTAATATCTTCTACTTGACCAACAGAAATATCTATAAAAATAGACAGGCTTGTCTGTTTTCTTCATCCATGTCTATTGGTTGAATAAAGGACAATACCTGTCCTTGGGTTGTGCCTTTCATATACCCTTAAGTCCTGATGGCTGCAACAGCCCAAATTGAAGTCTTTTTTTACTGCTGGTCACAGAGGTTTAAAAACACTGCATCCCATTCCTTACCAGCAAGCAATATTGTCTGCATTTCACAAGTGGAGTAATTTATTTGGCCTCCCACAATTAAATAGAAAAGCTACTACCGATGTGGGAAATAAATGTGTCCCCTGAAACTCAGCCCGGCGCCTTTACTTACTGCAGTCCCCTTTTAGCAGCTTCTTGGTATTAAAACTCGAGTTGGTTGGATGTGAAATTTTCACCAAGTGATTCAAATCCCTCCATAAAAGTATCCTTCTTCCTCTCATGGATTACCTCAGCAGTACAAATACCAGCTTTACCAGCAATGTTTCCATGTCTACCTCAATTACTGTTTTTTAAAAAGGTTGATTACTGGTTTAATATGATTGTTAATGGATGGCCTTATACATAATGGCCCAACTCACTGCTATTTCCTCCCTAATGATTATACTTGCAAAAGATGATTTTTAATTGCTCTGTTGTGCAGCTTATTGATGCCATATCTTCACATTTTTATTAGCATGTTGGTTGTTTTAATGGAGAAGTATATATCAACAGAAATGGGCTTATTATCATTTGTCCAGGAAGGATGTCAGAGTAACTTCAGATTATCTTTCCCTTGATCACCATTTCTACTTTTAAAATATTGGAATTATGTTAGCAGATTTTCAGAGGTGGAGGTTCCCAGTTTTCAAAGCATTGTTAAAAATTAACCTTACTGTTTGGGAGAATTTCTCAGCTAGTCCCTCTAAGCTTTTATCTTTAAATTACCTGGGCCCACTGGATTGAAATGTTGATTATTATGGATAGAGCCACATAGTGTTCCTTGTCACAGAAGCTAATCTGTCTTTTCCATCTGTTACAACATACGGTATAGATACTTCCTTCTGCTTCCTTCCTCCTTCTTTCATGGAGGACTGTCTGTTGAACATATCTGCTTTTTCCACACCTGTTTAATAGTTCACTGTTTTCTTTTCTTGATATTTTATATGAATATTAGATTTTCACAGTTCTATAATTCCTTGCAGTTGATATTAATTTCTGCTAATTTCCCCTCTTCCCCTTCTTTTTATATTCTTTTTCAAGTAATTCTATTGCCATGTTCTTGCCTTCGTTTAATCAAAAAAATGCTTTATGCCCTGTGTAATATTTTTGTGTCTATTAAATGGTATTCCTGAGTAAATGCAGGTTTTCACAAAGGTGTCCCACTTCGTAATTCTCTTCCCAGTTGCTGTTCCCCTGGTAGCAACAGGGCTTCAGGAAATAGGTTTCCCTAAAGTCCAAGGATGCACATCACTGATGAGTATTACTTTATGTTTGCTCAAAGGAAATGTAATCAGATTGATAGCAGGTACCAAGGCAACCATTAGTTCTGAGTCAGTGATTAACTCTGCTTTAACCATCAGAATGATATCCAGATAAATCCAGAATGATATCCAGAATGGTATATAATATATAATATGTATATATGGTATATAATATATATATGGTATATAATGGTATATAATATCCAGAATGATATCCAGAAATCTAACCTGCAAAGTGCTGGATTTCCTGTGTTACAAAATTATCTTCAGTAGTTTTTCAGAAATATTGAGGAAAACTATAATATATCCACCAAATGGCCAGTTAAAGTCCTCCAGCCAGTTTCTACTCCCAAGTGTGGAACCAGATGTTTGAGGACCTGCAGCTCAACTCACCCCTAACAAGGTTTGATGTTCTGCAGTCCATGTGTATGCTGGTTGAAGTGTCTGGTCTTGAATCCCCAGCTGCTTGAGGTCTTGTGATTCCAAATTGCTATACTCTGCACTGTGTGAATTTGTCCTTGAGGTAAAAGTGTCATGACTTTGCTGGTTTTCCCCCTTCACCCCTAGGAAACTTTCTGTGTGATTCAGGTGGCCCAACCCAGTCATTAGGGTCTTCTTAATAACCTGTACATAATAAAATCCTTGTTTCTAAAATGTAGCATCTTTGGATTTGGTTTTTTTTTTTTCAGATCTTTGCATTTTTAGCGCTGATGTGTCTTATCCTAGCCATTGGCAATGGCATCTGGGAGTATGATAAAGGCTACTACTTCCAAGTCTATCTGCCCTGGGCAGAAGGTGTCAACTCTGCCTCCTACTCCGGCTTCCTCATGTTCTGGTCATACGTGATCATTCTAAACACGGTGGTGCCAATTTCACTCTACGTCAGGTATGTTCCAGAAGCTCCTGTCATATTTCATCTGAGGAGAGGTCTAGCTTTTGCCTTAGTGGGGAGCAGCATTTTCCCTAGACACAAGTGCAACCTCAGTGTGGACAATCACACTCAGTGAGGCTTTTCTTCTTTCTGCTGGTTTCAGAGGTCTTTGTCAGGGTTGGAGCAGGAACAGCAGAGAGCCCTGGAAGAGGAAAGGATGATACTGCAGTTAAAGGGGAGGTGTAGGTGTAGGATGCTATAGGACTGAGACTGGGAGCCTGTTACTGGTAGTGTCTTCCTCTTTCCCACTTGCACTGCCCATCATACAAAGTGAATGGCACATCCTTTGAGGCAGCTGTAGGGCTCATGTGAGGAGTGGATTGCCGGGTAAGTAGGTGTAATCAGGTTGAGGATCCATAGTACTTGGTGCTATGTGAGCAGAGGGAATGCTACCATTTCCTACAGAACATAGGGCTATGCTGGCTATTGCAATAGGTAAGCAGGGGTAGAGGGTAGGCAACATATCTGTGATGCCCTCAAAGCCTTGCTGCCTACTCAGCCTACTGAGTAGGCCTGTGCAGTTTTATTGTTGGACCTAACTCTTCAGGCAGCTTCGCTACTGAGACCCTCTTTTGTGTTGGTGACTATGAGAAGTTCATCCCATTCCCTCCCAGCATCCCACACCAGAAGCAAAGTGGAAATTCATGTTGTCTGCCAGCTGATACGACTCCTTGGTTGTATTGAGTTGCACAATGACTCGCTTGTTGTGGAGCTGTGGGTTGTTTCAGCCCTGGCTGTGTTCATCCCCTGACACTGGGCTCAGCCCAGCCTGGAGCTCTGCTGGAAACCTTCCCCCTCTGAGCACCACTCCTCAAGCTGCACCAAGTGAAACCCACTGCTTTTTCAGTCTGAAAACCTCTGAAACTTTTAAAATACATTTATAAGTCATAAATAAAGGAAAGGCATTTGCTATAAACCTAACATATTCCAGTGGGACTTGCTTCAGCATTGCTTATTACAGGCAATTTGAGGACAACCTGTTGAGTACACCCTGTCATTACCTTTAGGTTGTCTTCTAATTGCAATCGCTAATGGTCATGCTGAAGACAAAGACCTTGTCCCTTAAAGTAATGAATATTCTACCACCTTTTCTCTCTCCAGTGTAGAGATTATACGCTTGGGTAACAGTTTCTACATTGACTGGGACCGTAAAATGTATTACCCACTGAATGACACGCCGGCTCAGGCCCGTACCACTACACTCAATGAAGAGCTGGGGCAGATCAAGTACATCTTCTCAGACAAAACAGGAACTCTCACTCAGAATATCATGTGTTTCAACAAGTGCTCCATCAATGGCAAATCCTATGGTATGTTATCTATTTGTCTTAGTCTCTGGGTTTTATTCTATTATATGCCTCTTGGTCCACAGAAAATAAATGTGACATCCAGAAGAGAGCGTCTTGTAAGAAACTACAGTGATCAAGCGTAGGGCTGCT
Organism: Limnodromus scolopaceus; assembly: GCA_028565335.1. Taxonomy (NCBI): domain Eukaryota; kingdom Metazoa; phylum Chordata; class Aves; order Charadriiformes; family Scolopacidae; genus Limnodromus; species Limnodromus scolopaceus. The sequence goes on from JAOXNO010000020.1 coordinate 12,006,425, forward strand.
CATCAGGGATGCCTGGACAGCCCTGATTACATCACTTGCATACTTTAATAACATTTTCCTTTCCTTTGTTTTCCCTTTTTACCACCCTTTTATGTGCCCTTTTCTGCCCCAGTATTGTCCCAACCTGCACCTTATTACTTTTTCCTCATTGGTCATCCCAGTTTTACTACATCTGTACTCAATTATTATTTTTTTTTACTGATATCACTGCCTAGGTAGTCTCAGCCTTTTAAGGTATTATTGACATGGTTACCTGGGTGTTGCTAACCCTGCAAAACATTACACATAACTCACATAACTAACTCTCTCTTAACCACTTGTGAAATCATCCATCCCTCGGGGTGTTATCTGCAAATTTTGTCAGCTTTTCACACCACTATTTCTCACATTCAGCAATTCCTCATGTCGTGAGCGGCAGTTTTCCACATCCTTTTCAGGTAGCTTAACCTTCAGTTAAGCACCTAGTCAATGGCTTGGTCGTTTGTCTGCAGCCCTGGCAAGCTGCACCTACCAGAAAAGAAAAAAGTTTGTAGGGAGTTGGAAAAAACTGAAAGCTGTTAACTCTGTGAGATCCTGCCAGTCACTGACTTAAGAGTCTCAGTTGTTGTATGGCCCCGGGCAGTGTTTTTCATACTACTCAAGAGGTGCTAACAATTCACAAACTGACTAATTGATTAGCATCATTACATTCCCCCAGAGAAATTAGTCACTGCTTATTTGTAGATTGATGCTTGTTTTGCCTGTGTCAGACCTACTGATGGACTACTGTGCCAGAAAGCTTGTCTTTTTTCCCTGTGCTATTAGCTGGCCTAATAAAATAAGTTATTTCTTCCCTATAAATCTTGTTTTGTGTATAATTGGAGACCACCACACCTCAAACAGTGCGACTATGCTAACCAACATCAGTTCTGCTAAGCAGTTTGAAAAATATTCAGTCTGATCATTCTTGTGTCCTGCAGTTGACTTCTCCAAAGTGGATGTCACCATTAAACACAGACATAGGATGTGGGTTCAAGAAATGAATGGGAAATATGCAGAAAGAAGGCGGATGGTGTATTGCCTATAGTTTTCTAAATGCTTAGCTTCTTTCCTGGAATATACTTCTTTGGATTTGCTGCTCTGGGGCATTTGGGAAAGCCATGCCAGAAAGGATAAATTAGTTGTGCTGCCAGGGAGGGTACTCTGGAGTCTTAGGCTTCCCATTGGGAAGGAGGTGTCTAAAAGCCTCTCAGTTGCAGTTCCCAGGGGATCAACTGATCTGCAGTTTTCAGGAATCATGGCTTCTGAGTTTTTTTACACCCTCAGGGCTTTTGTGAAGGAATACTAGTACCTAGAGTTGACTGTTATCATGGTTGAGGTTGCTGGTGCACGTATGGGTCTATTATTGATGTAGTTCACTGTATTTCAAGCTTAGTTCAGTGAAGTGTTGAATCTGTCTGGGCTGGACACAGTTAAGATCTTCCAAGTGAAATCTTCTTCAGGCAGAAGACATTTCAATAGTGTTTTCTGGAGGTGATATGTCTTCCATTTCTGTGACCAGATCATCAGTTCAGGGAAAATGAATGGAGCAGCCTTGATACCTAGATGTGGGAAGAATAGACTTCGACAACTCCTTCTCTGTGGTTGTCCAGGGACTGTTGCAAACCCAATATGATCCAGGAGTTGGATTTTGTTTCAGATTCCAAAGGGAAGGTACAAGAGAAGCCATCCCATGAAAGCACCTTTGTTTCCTACCTAGCTCTATGTCCTTTCTGGTTTCACATAGAGTCAAGTCTTCTTTACCCAAACAACAGTCTTTTTTATGGTAACTGTGTTGTGTTTCAAGCATCTGTCAGTGTCTGGATTTTGTCATGGATTAACATAGAAACTGATTGATATTAATCATCAGTCTCCAGTACTCATGTCAAGACATTTATGCTTATTGAAACATTTTAACTGTATACTAGCTTTAAAATAACGTATTTTTTTTGTGGTAAAGAAGCTCAGAGACTGCACTTATCTGGAGTTTGTGGCTATAACACCAGTCTTTCTTGCTTGCAGGTGATGTGTATGATATGTCTGGGCAAAGGATAGAAATTAACGAGGTAAGTACTCAAGTGCTTAGCAGGATCTGTGCTTTCTGTGAACCTGCCTGCATAGGTACCACTGGACACAACCCACCCAGGCATAGCTAATGCTCTTGGCCCCACAAAGTGATGCTCTTAACCCTGACAACAGGGATGTGTCTTCTCGTGGATGTCAGAGGATTGACAGAGTTGCATTCCCTTCCAGGAAGCCTGGTTTAAACCTCAGGGTGAGGTAGCCTGAGTGCCCACTGTTCCCTCAGCTTCACGTAACATCCTAGTGCGTGCACAGCTCCTCTTGAGTACTTGGCCATTGATATTTGTTGGAAACCTGGACACTGGTGAATTTTATTATCCTTGGCAATTAATTAAAGCTTTGGTGGGGAATCAGTGAGTTCAGTTCATATCAATAACAAGGTCACTGACCAATTCCCCTAATATCTGGACATCTGAAAGTCTGAAAATGAGTGACTTCTCCATATCTCTCTAGACTCTGCGTGCTGGCACAAACCCACATCTTGGATTTCACTGCCTAAAATGTCTGAAAACTGCTTGCAATAATCCAAGCAAGATGATGATGAAAGTCCTGTTCCTCATTCCAATGATTCATTTCCAGGCCGTTTAAAACTTAAATTACCCACTGAAATTGGTTATTTGTGCCGAGTGCTGTGCCTCCAGGGTGACCTTGCTCAGGCAGCAGAATGCAAGGGGCTGACTTGCCTGGGGAGACACGCTGGTGTCCGGCCACCTGGCTGCCCAGCAGCTCCTCCTGCCCATGGTACTCACTGGAGCAGGGTCCTGCAGGTCAAAAGGCTGCTTCCCCGACATTCACGGTGTAGAAGTGCCTGGACTTCACTGAGCAGATGAATGTGTGTGTGTGTGTGTGTGTGTCTGGGGTGGGCCTGTGCAAGTGCTAAATGTCAGCTTGCAGAGGTCAAGAGGATGACTCCCATCCTGGAAACTCTGAGCTCATTGGGGATAGGGTGGGAGTCAGAATTGTCCCGGTCAGGCTCAGCAGTGCATTCCTCCATGACACATCATGCTGTGATCTTCTGGCCCTTTCTCCACTATGTTCCCCTCTGCTTGAGGCTCCTTGTTTTTAGACAAAATGGGCAGTGCCTGTGGAGTTGAACATTTACATCATTTGTCTGTCATCTTTTTCCATATCCGGATTTTTTCTTGCTTTGGCAGAATAAGGTGGAGAACACAGGCTTTTGAATTGTTTTAAATTGGGCTTACACTGTCCCTGTTCCCCTCTCACAGGCAACCATTGAAATCAGGAGCATGATGCCACCCAGCAGGTGAAGGCAAGCCTTTCTCTGCTACCAAAACACTTAGGCTGGGATCCTGCAGGAGCATTTGCTGTGGTATAGAGAAGCATCTTTAGCTAATCCGGTTCTCAGCCTGAGTGTGGCTTTGAACAGCACCTCAAGTGCCTGTCCTCTTCTGTGATTCAGGAGCTCTCACAACCTCCCACTTACTTAGACTCATCAGTCTCTGTCATGAACAGCCCTGCAGGAGAGAGCCCTTTGTAAGGAGGAGAGGGGGCGCTTTGATAGGATCATGTAAGAGCTCCACAAATAACACCAAACCATATTTTTGCAGAACACAGAGAAGGTTGATTTCTCATACAACCAGTTAGCCGACCCGAAGTTTGCCTTCTATGATCATAGCCTGGTGGAAGCGGTGAAGCTGAATGATGTCCCGACACACAGGTTCTTCCGGCTCCTCTCACTTTGTCACACAGTGATGCCAGAAGAGAAGAAGGAAGGTGAGGAGTGTTGAAGGCACCAAACTGAGTGGTTATGTTCACCCTGCACCACAGTATGTCTTCTCTCCACAGAAGCTGTTACTGGTCCTTTTGGCTTTCTGGTGATTTTCCATAGTATGTGGCCACACATAAATCACTGTATTTGGGGATGCCACATGGGAAGAGAAAGGACCAGGGCCTCCACTCCTTGTATGTTCCTGTGGTGAAGCTGACACTACTGCAAACACCACATTGCAGAAATTGCAGGTGCCACAGCTTCCCTGAGGTGGCAGATGGCTGACCCCACTCTTTCTCTACTCTGCACCACGTACTGTAAACCAAGGAGCATACAACACCTATCCACTGGAGACTCATTAGCTCTACTCACCCAGTGAAATTCAGTGAAATTCAGTGTTCCTGCAGGTACTGGGTCAGTTTCCTCAAATCCCAGACAGGGCAAAAACTGTGCTTTAAAGGCTGGAACCATTAATTGTCACATATAAAGTGAAAATGACTACGAGAAAAATACATGCAGATGTAACCGGAAGGGGTTAAACTTAAGGACGTTGTCCTCTCAGTAAGATCTGTTGAGCTACAAAGAGAATGTTAAAAGAGCCAAAAAAAGTCTAGGGGGCCTCATGCATGGGCTTGGAGGATGATTTGATGGGACTGGATGGAGACGTGTGGATATAAGGTGCTTTTTAGTGCTACGTCTCTGGGGACAGGCAGATAAGCAAAGTGTTAACTGGTATATAACACCTTTAATTTTGTATTTGTTTAGCCTCAGAAACAAGGCAGAAGCCACATTACCTTTTTTCCCTTGCATGTCAGGTAACTTGGTGTATCAGGCACAATCTCCTGATGAGGGAGCCCTCGTCACTGCTGCCAGAAACTTTGGATTTGTGTTCCGGGCTCGCACACCAGAGACCATCACTGTCGTGGAAATGGGAGAAACAAAAGTCTATGAACTCCTCGCTATTCTTGATTTCAACAATGTTCGCAAGCGAATGTCTGTTATTGGTATGTTCCCTTTGCTCCCTTCTTTCTTTCTTCACTTTTTAGGCTCTCAAGTTGGCCCTTATTCTACTGTGATGCCTTTTCCTAGGAAACCTCCTTTGCAATGCTTTCTGAATAACATTTACTTCTGAGTGCTTGAGGTTGGCTGCCGTGACTTTCCAATTACACAGCAGCAGTGCTAGATAAATATTTAACTTAGGCCGATAGGAGAATATCTTAAAATCTGGACCACAATGATGGAGCAGCCCTCTGAAGACACTAAGCCTTTTGCTTATATTACGTCCCTCATGGCAAGGCAGGAAAGGCCTGCCTTCTAATCAGCTTCAAAATTACCAGCAAAATCTGAGAATATGGGAAAGGAAAATGCAAGAAAGAGGAGAGAAGCCCACTCTCTTGAAAAGAAAAAGAAGAAATTATTCAAGAAAGCTTGTGTAGCCTTTATTAACCCCCTCCTTAGATATTTCAGGAATTGGAATTTCATGACTGTAGAAAGAGAGTGGTAGTATCTTTACTGGTAGGAGCAATAGGAGCAACAGGACCAGTTCCCTAAGAACAACTTATTCTTGACTTTTGAATGCAGCCTGAAGTGTTGCCTGTAGGAACCAAGTAGTTGAACAGAGCATCTGCTCAGACCAACGCAATCTGGGTACAGTTCCCTGTTCTGCTACCACTAATGTGGAGAGTAGGTGTATTATCTTCTGTTCTAAGCAAAGCTCGTCTTGATTCCTGGGAGGTTGCCAACACTTGGCAGAGTTTGGATACCTCTAAAAACCTTTCTTTGTTTTGATGAAAATGCTGTGAATCCCAGGTGCACCAGTCTGGGATTTGTAGCATTTCTCTTCCTCTTCCTCATAGTGCGGAGTCCAGAAGGTGACTTGACTTTGTACTGCAAGGGGGCTGACACCATTCTTTATGAACTGCTTCATTCATCCTGCGACTCTCTCAAAGAGGAGACCACAGAACACCTGAATGTAAGTGTTTCCTTCTGCACAACATCTCTGCATTTGATGGTTTCCTTTTCTCCAAGTATAGAAATGTACTTTGTATTGAGATAAAAAAACAGGTTTTAGAAGCGGCAGTCAAGCACGAGTTTTTTAATTTTTTTTTTTTTTTTTGGTGGGGAATGGAGGGAGAAATTAGTATAGCCTTAGGTCTCAAATCAGTTGCCTAAGCTTGGGAACCGGCTGCCATTTAAACTGCTCTAGGATAACTGGGACATCTGGACACTGATGGCAAATACAATGCAGGACATTCAGAAGCTTTGTATTCCTCTGGAGCAGGAGCTGGAAGCCAGGTAGAAGAGATGATTCAACTCAAATGGCACTACGTAATCTGTGTTTTAGCAACTAAATTTCCATCCAGGTCTGCTGTTACTCTACAACCCAGGCACCTGCTGCATTCAAGCATGCCTTGGATCAGAATAACTCAGTTGATCAGTAAAGGGCCACAGAACTGTTCACCTCCTTGAATTCAATTCAGATCTGCAGTGACTGTGATCCCTCTGCTGGGACCTGCTCACTTCCCCTTCTTCTAGATCATGTCAGGGCATATTGACTGGGCAGCAAGGAAAACATGTCATGCAAACTTGTGGTCTTTTATGCTATTGTTGGTATGCACTGGACAGTTGTTGCTCACACAAGTGGATGCTTTGGCCAATATTTGCTCACCCTTGTGATGCCAGATCCTGCTGGTACAGTGCTGAGTTAACATCATAGATAACAGAAAGTTTCGCCAGAGGGGTTGTGCAATAGCACAAAACATCTTGCTCGCTGCCTGGGGGAAGCAGAGAAAGTTCCTGGTGAAGGAGAGAGCAGAGCAGAGCAGTGGATGTAATCTGTTCCTGATGCACCTTTACCTCAAGCCTGAGGGAACGCCTCACTTTTCTCAACGAGATCCCTGTTACCCTACCAAACACTGAGATCCACACTGTCAATCACACACCTGCAGAAGGCACGCTTAGAAGGTATTGCTGAGGTGTCATGACCGACTGTGATCACACTGTGCATTTCAGCCAGCATTTCTGCCCTAAAAATGTTGAGCCCAGGTCAACATTCAAAATTCAAGGTTGTGTTCAGTGTTTATTCACATCACACCGTTCTGAATGTTATGTTGAGAAATACAAACCTGGGAAACAACTACCTGGTCAATGTCAAGCTTTAGAGCCAGAAAGCAGGAAAGCTCTTTTGAATATGTTCTTTGTGAGGACTGTGGATGGCATTTTTAAAATTGTCTGGAATTAGTTTTTAAAAAGTACTCTGAGGTTTGTGGTCTAAGGTGTGATTTTTTCACTTTTTCTCTGCAGCCTGTAGGCATGAAGCTTTTACAAATAGCCGTTTGCTTTCCAAGGGTCCTTTGTAAGCCCACGTGAGCAGACTGTTCTTTTTTGACCTATTCCACCTCACCCCTGTCTCACAGGAGTTTGCTGGTGAAGCCCTGAGGACACTCGTGGTGGCCTATAAAAACCTGGACGAAGACTACTTTCAGGACTGGATCAGGCGTCACCATGAAGCAAGCACTGCCTTGGAAGGACGGGAAGATAAATTGTCGGAGTTATATGAAGAGATTGAAAAAGATCTAATGGTTGGTTTTTCAGGGAATCTGGGCCAAGCTCTGGGGGAGGCAGCGAGGCTGGTGGTTTGTCAATAAACAGCTCAGTATGACTTCGGTAAACATTGCTTTGCAAACATCTCAGTGGGTTGTGTGACGGGAGCGGTTAGGAATATGGCAGTCCTGGGTTTTCACTGGCACCTCCGTCAGGAGCCCGTAACCGGGCTGTCACCCACCAGTGCAGGGGAATGGTTTTATTTTAACTCATGTGGGTGTCAGGGTAGCTTTCTCGTGATGGAGTGACATACCAGAGCCTGAAGGAGATGACGTGGACACAAATATTTCATCGCTATCCTTTGTATGTGCAAATGGCTGATCTATTTATTTTCCTCCTTTGAAACGGCAGGCAGGGAATAATCCCCAGTGTCCCTCCCTATCAGAGACTGTCTTCTTTGTTCTTGCAGCCCTGGGCAGGATGGGGAGATGATGTCCATGAACATGTTTGTGTCAATTTGAAATAGGACTGAACTGTGATCTTCAAGTCATTCTTTTCTCCATGAGTGTTGTTACAGCTTTTTGAATGCCCTGGGGGGTCTGCCTGTGTTTTATAGCTGTGAATAATGAATGAAAAGGATGTGTGGGATCTGAGGGGAAGCAGTTCAGCTTTTTCACTCACAGCACTGCGTTTCTGAAATCTTAGAAACCCTGGGAGCTGCGCAGTTGCTCCCTCCATTAGCCACATGCTTAGGGTCCCGCAGGGCCTGGGAAGAAGCAAGCCTGAGTTGAGGAGCTGATCACTTCTGGAAGTTGCAGAGCTCATGGAGCTGAGCCTACTGCCCTTCTGGGTCTGGAAAAATGCTAATCCTCCAGTCCAGAGAATAGATCATGCAAGTGCTGCGTGGACTATGTCCAAAGCAGGAAAGACATGGAGATTCAGGACGTAAAGGAGCAGGGAAGGTTTATGAAGCTCGTGGCCTGAGTAGAGAAGAGGTCATGGGCTCACAGCAGGAAGAAGTGTGGCTCAGAAGAAAACATTCTACACCAGACCCTTCTCTGTACTCTGTACAGAGTGACTTTACTTCCCAAAGGTGCTGGAGGGACAGAGAGAGGGTGGGTGTAGGACAGCCTGGCTTGTGACAGAGAATGGGTGTGAGAGCCAGAGTCAGCAAGGAAATAGAAAGGTCTTGTGGAGATGCAGAGGACTGTAAAGTATCATAGTCAGTCAGGTTGATGGGCAAGAGCAGAAGTCCCTCTGTGTGGCAGACTCCTGATAAAGGTCCTTAGGGAGAGTAAGCATATAAGGACAACAAGGGGGGAATAGGACTGGAAGGTGGTTATATTCAGTGAAGATTAGTAAAAATACTATTTATCATTGCTTTATCTAAAATCTAAGATCTATGGTCAGGAAGGCATCACGACTGTTCCTCCAGCTGCTGTTACACCAGGTGATGGGCAGACAGGCAAAGGCCTGCAACGATACTATTGTGCCTTTCTGCAGCTGCAGGGAACACATGCCCTTGTTCTCTGTTCCTGGGCACATTTGACCCCAGTGTCCATCTTTGGGATTCTAGCTCAGGCTCAGGGTGCCAAGGATGAGCAGGTATTCCCAGGAGGGGACTTTGTATACTACAAGCATTTAAGGTCTCACTAGCTGGACCAGGGACTACTGCTGTAAAATGTGGATTGTGCAGTTTTGAAGACCCTATGGAGAAGTTCCCTCAGAGCTGATAACAGTCATAGCTGATGAATGATGAACATTCCAGGAAGCCAAAAGGGATCTTGGGCTTAAAGCCAACCCCTCAATTTAGTCTCCCAACAGCAGGAGGTAGGTGGTAGCAGATGCTGTCTAAGCCAGAGCTAGCAGTGAAACCTTCATTACCTTTGACAGTAGGTTAAAGACACCGGATATATCCAAAATGCAGGAAAAGCAGTAAGTTTAAAATAATGAAGGTCTGTGCGGCAGTGTAGAGCAGGGGTGTGGACAGGTCTGTTGTGGGCTTGAGAAGATGCTTAGCAGCCATATGACTGCTGCATTGCAATATGGCTGGGAGCAAGGTCTGAGCTAGAGGGTGTGTATGGAGGTTTGGGGATCCACAGCCATCTTTGTCCCTTAGTGAGAGCTCTATCTGCTGTGAAGGGCACAGGTGGAAGAACACAGACCTATTGGTCTGCAAACATGTTGGCCAATACTTTCATGCATGTTCATGATCCATCTGAGCCTGAGGGATTAGAGACTATAACATTTGCAGGATCTGGGCTCTACTCTGTACACTAAATTTGCTGAGGATGAGTGAAAATCAGTACAACTTTACTCCTGGATTTCATTTGTGTTTGCATGAGTAATTAGCTGGAGGTCTAATGTTTTCTCCTTTGCTAGCAATGGGAAGACTTAACCCGTTCCCTGCTGTTTTCTTTTAAGCTGCTAGGTGCCACAGCAATTGAGGACAAGTTACAAGACGGAGTCCCACAGACAATTGAGACTCTTGCCAAAGCCAACATTAAGATATGGGTTCTTACCGGAGACAAGCAAGGTAAAGGAGCTACAGCTTTGGATGTCTCTCTTCTCTCCCACCAGTGGACAGTTCTGCTAAGGCCCATGTTCTCATTCTCTCTCCTTTGATAAACTACACAGAGGACAAACTTACTGGGCTTTGCTTCATTGTCAGCCAGGCAAAATGTTGGTTATCTGAAATTAGCCTAGATAACTGTAGTTAGTGCCTGTTCTAAATTCCTGTCCTGAGTCTGGAAGCAGTGTGAAGGCAGTATTCTTTGCCTTTGGAGAGGTGACAATGAGCATAGTCACTGTCATATGCTCTGATAAGGTGGCACCTTATGGTGAAGAAGGTAGAAAAAATCTTGTTCTGCTTTTCAAGAGCTTTAATGCTAAAGTGGGTGGTGGGTTGGTTTCAATTTGGTCCTGGCATTAATGATCCAGAATAGAAATGGAAGAAATATAGGCTTTTGGAGAAAACATTAAATTAGAAAGAAAAGAGAACAGACTGCAATAAATTCTTTTGGAGAAGTAGCAGCTTCACTGAAACAATGGTGTTCCAGGGAGGCCAAAACTCTTTGCAAGTTATTTCATCTAAGAAATGAGCAGAGAATTTTTGAAAAAAAAGAAATGTTTCATTTTGACATGTTCTGCATTATGAAATACCAAAATACTTTTTAATTTCAGAACAAAATGTCTTGATATTCTTCTTCAGAACTATGGTTTGGGGCTTTTCCGGGGGTAGGAGAAGGGAAAGCTAAATATCCTGAAAAAAAATTTTGAATCAACATGAGATGTTTTTTGTCACTCCAAGTATGTTGGCCAAAATGTTTCATTTTGACATGTTCTGAAATGTAATAGTTTTGCTTATGAAATACTAAAATACTTTTTGATTTCAGAACAAAATGTCTTGATATTCTTCTTCAGAGCTATGGTTTGGGGCTCTTCTGGGGGTAGGGAGAGGGAAAGCTAAACATGGTGAAAAAAATTTTTGAATCAACATTAAAAGTTTTTTGTTACTGCAAGTATTTTGGCCAAAGGGTGTTTTCAGCTTTTTCATTTTGGTAGAATTATTTTTTTCTGTGGCCTTGTAAAGCCAAGTTAAGGGAGATTTGCTTCTATGTCCACCAAGGTGACTCTCCTGTCTCTCTAAAGCTGTTGACTCTGAAAGACTCAGAGCTCTTTTCAGTGAGAAAGAGAGCTTTTGTCCTTTTGTCTTGCATGCAAAAAGACCACAGAGATGCTGTCTCAGTTTGGGGCTGCTAAGATGGGTCATCTTCCTGGTCTATTTTTCACAGAGACAGCAATGAATATTGGATACTCCTGCAACTTGCTGAATGATGACATGGAAGATGTTTTCATTATTGAAGGCCGCACATCTGATGACGTCCTTAATGAGCTGAGGTAAATGGCTGGAATATACAGCTTCCTTGCTGTGCAATGACACTGGAATGGAACAGTACTTGTATTTCGTATTATTCCACCTTTTTTTCCTGTGGGCTTTCCTTGGTGCAGTTCATTCAGGGACCTTAGACAATGACTGTCTGACTCCCTGGAATATCCAGCAGCAACATAGTACAGAAATCTCCTCTGAGGATAAAGTCTGAAGCTTCTTGATCCAAGAACTCAAATCTATGTAGATGCGCAAGAAAGCAGAGTCAGCCAGGCAAAATCAGCTGATGTTCAACAAGCAATCTGGAGCCACACAGCCTCTGGCCCCAGGCTTGAGCTATGCTGTTAGTCTACTGCTGTTGCTGTTCCTCCACATTGCAGTCCTTTGTCCAGATATGGTCCTTTTCTAGCATTATCTGGAAATCTGTGCTACTTCACAGCCTCCTAAGTAGACACAAGTCCTTATATATAGGTGGAAAACGGGAAAGTTTTTCAGTCCGTTTCTGTTGAAGTAGGTCGCTGTCAGACAATAGGCACAGAAAATTGGGATGCCCTTTGGGATACTGTCCTTCATGGCATTCAGATGGTTTGTTTGACTTTAAATCAGCACAGGTTTAGCGCAAGCTTACTTAGAGTTTCAGAACCATGTTGGTGGTCTGCACAAACAGCAGTAGCTAAACTATGCATGTTGTTGTAGGGGTACAGAGAAAATTGAGCTAAACTATCAAAGGGAAGCATCAATTTTTTATTTTCATGAAGTTGATTTAATAAAACATATATTCACAAGCTTTCCATTATTTTCTGCATTTTTTTTTAGGAATGCAAGGAAAAAAATGAAGCCCGACTCCTTTCTGGACAGTGATGAAATCAACATTCAGTTTGAAAAATCTTCAAAAAACCCGAAAATTATACCTGATGAGCAAGCAAATGGGGTGTATGGTTTGGTTATCACCGGCCACAGCCTGGTAAGGAAGCTTCAGAGTCGTGTTAGGGCTGCGTTCTCTTAAGAACTTAATGTGATAGGGGCATACTGGAAGTCTGAAAATGCTTAAAAAATGTAGCTCTAGAGGACTGGATTTTTTTTTCCTAACTGAAGATCAGGTTCAGTGGCTATGTGAGACAGTGAAGGTGATGGGCAAGGTTTCAGAAGACTGAACAGGGAAGAGTTCACCCTGATGTTAGATGAACAGGAGAGACAGAGTAGCTGGATCAATTTTCATTTCCAGAAAGATACCACAAAAATAATCAGGTGGATTATGGATGCAGAAAGTAGATAAAATAACATCAGACTTGGGTTTCAAGCATGTCAAGAACTTTCTAAAAAATGTATCTGATAATAGATATATTTAACATAGGATATAGAGGATATATATCTTATAACTTAACTAATACATGGTTTGATGTTCTCTCCCATGACATTCTTTCCAAGCAAACTGAAGTAATACGGTATAGATGAAACTGTTAAGTGACAGAGGCAAGACTGTTTGGAAAGTATGGCTCCTAAGGGCTCACTATTGATCTAAACAACAGTGAAGTGGCACCTGCCAGGGGCTATCCCACATCTATTTGATATTGACTGTTTTCATGAACTGCTTGAGAAGAAAGCAGATAACACCAGGCTGGGAGAAACTGCAGGCATGATGGAGTTCAAGATTAGATTTTAAAACAATTTTAGCAAATTGGAGAAATACTTTGGAAAAATGGAGATGTGATTCAGTAAGTACAAATGCGTTGTTACTCCACTTCCACATAATTGACTACACACATACAAAATCAGAGGAATGCATGTAAGAGCACCATCTGTAAGACTTGTGAAGAAAGCTTCCTGCTTCATTTACAAATGGTAAAGCCTTAGATGAAATAATTAACTTATTTGGGCTATTCTCTTTGAGAAAATCCAGACCAACTACAGAGAGTACAAAGAAAACTAAGAGTGGTCATGCATGATCTGGAGAGCACAGGGGAAAACTGAGAGAGTTAGGATTTCTGAACCTAGAGAATACTGATCAGAGTTGGTAATACTCCTCAAATAATAATGGGTAAACAAAATAATGGAATTAAACTGAGACATAAGAGTTTGGGATTAGATGTTCTTCCTGGGCAGAATAGTGAAGTGCTGGAATAGATTTTCCATCCTTGGAAATTTTTTAGAGCAGGTTAGAGAAAGAACCAATTTAGTTAAATTTCAGCCTGTCTGGGAGGAAGGTTTAGACTACATCAGGTTTATTTGTCTATTGTATTTTGCTTTCCCAGATTGCCAGGGAAGCAAATAGGAAAGATGTGGAGAGAGCTGGGAGGCACTGCCTTTCACAGACAAGATGCTTCTGTTCCCTGTGGTTGCTACTTGATAGCAGTCCAGAAAATTTAACTCCTAACTCTAGACCAGCCCTGCAAGCTACTATTAAAAAAATCTCATTGAGACTGAATTTCACTGAATTTTTAGAGTTGGAAGGGACCATAGAGATCATCTAGTCCAACTCCCCTGCTGAAGCAGGAT
>JAOXNO010000020.1:12020281-12034940 GCA_028565335.1 Limnodromus scolopaceus
CCCTGCTGAAGCAGGATTGCCTAGAGCTAGAGCATGTTACTCAGGACTGCATCCAGGCAGGTCTTGAAAATCTCCAAGGAAGGGGACTCCACAACCTCTCTGGGCAACCTCTCTGGGGAGCCTGTTGCTCCATTTTTGGCTTGTGTGCCAGGTATACAGACCCTGGACTAGAGAGGACACCTTCAGGCAGTGCCTATAATGTCAGGCAACCTCTATCCCTCTTTTAACTCTCACTCCTTCTTTAACTCCAGGGCCTTAATCCCCTTTAGATCCCATGTGCAAAACAGACAAGAGCTCTATCAAGTTCGGTGTGTCTGCATGGGTGAATCCTCTGACATCCAAGCCAGAAGATGGGATGCCCCTCTCTGTTCCTACTCCATCCCTTCAGCCTGCAGGACAGACCCTAGGTTCTGTGCTATAAAAGCACCACTGGCAGTGGTGACAAAGCTTTCTTTTCATTCCCGGAAAACCACACGCTCACCCACACCCTGGCAAGGAGATGTGTCCCACACAAATAAATTCAAATACGGGCTGTGTGGGAGCAGCCAGCCCACATAAGCTGCAACAGAGTGGACACAGCCAGTCTCACCAAGACCGTGGCTTTCTCCTGGGTGTGGACCACAAGGACAGTGGGGACAAAACTATATGTTAATTCTTTATATGAACCTAGAGCCTCAACAACGGTGACAGTGCTGATACTGTCCCACTCACAGGCAGCACCTGTTCACTGCCGTACCCCTGTGTGCAGGTGGGTGGGATGGCAGCTCTGGGGCTACACACACTTGTGGTCTTGCTTAAACAAAACGAGTGAGCAGAAGCACATCAGCACCTGTAATGGCAGCATCATACTAGGTGATTTGTGTGCAGTACCATTAATAGACTATGTGATAACATTTTGCCAGTGCTGTGCAGCGAGGATGTTGTGGGAAAAGCCATCTCTAATAGCTGTGTCCGACCAGTACTAAAGCTAAACCATGAGAAGGTCTCTCTTGTTGATCAAGCCTGCCTGCCACTGATGGGAGGGAAGCGGGGGAGCTGGTGACTCACAGCTCTCCCTTTCAAGAAGAAAGGGTATCTGGCCTAAGGATTGTCTGCCTTAAGCAGAAAGGCCTGTTCTAATGGCTCCGAGGGGGAGAGAGCCCTGTAGATTCCTTCCATGCATGTCCACTGAGAAGAGACACCAAAGAACGGAGCCGAAAAGCATGATCTGAAAGAAAAATGAAAAGCTAACACTGCTCCCTCCTCCATACGCAGAGGTGGAGGGGTGACCAGACATCCAATTTTTCTCTGTGCTTCCCGAATAGAAATAACACGGCTGACTGATTTTAAAGTTCAGCACTCAGAGCAAAGTTGCCTTCTCCCTGGCTGTGTGTTTTGCTTTGTCATGCCCATCTGAGCTCAGCCTTTTCCATGTTTTTGTTTTTTTTTTTTTTTAATTAAGTACTCCCAAATTGAAGTATCTTCTGTTTAAACCACACATCTCCCAGAGCTTAAAAAATAAACAAAGAGGGATGAGCAGAGACTCTCTCACATGGAGATACGCAAGGCTGTCTCAGGCCCAGCAGCAGCTTCGTTAATTTAGTGCTCCTGTTGTTTGACACTTTTAATGCAGTGTCAGGTTGCATCAGACAGGGCAGCTGTTGTGCAAATCCAGCTGTGGTGCACACAAGGTGCAAGCTGGTAGGTGTACGCTGGGTGGCATGATGTTGTGGGGTAGGGATGCTCCTGGTGACCAAATGGATGGATTCACCTGGGGTATCTCAAACCTTCCTTCAGCCAAATAGAAGAATGAGCTCAGTTCTCATTTCCTTCCTGCTGCATCCTCTTTGTCAAGCCTCCAGCTGCTGCTGGTCTGACCTGAACACCCCCTTTGCTCCTTCTTTCCAGGCTTATGCGCTGGAAGGGAATTTGGAGATGGAGCTGGTGAGAACTGCCTGCATGTGCAAAGTGGTGATCTGCTGCCGGGTGACTCCGCTGCAGAAGGCCCAGGTGGTGGAGCTGGTGAAGAAGTACAAGAAGGCTGTGACCCTGGCAATTGGAGACGGAGCCAATGATGTCAGCATGATAAAAAGTGAGTGATGGACAACAGCCAGTGTGCTCTAGCACGCTGATTCTCTGATGTATTTGCTCTCTGAGGTGGCCCAGCAGCAGGAACATGTATCTGACTGCCTTCTGTACCACCTTCTTTGTGGCACCAAGTGGCTGTGTCCCAGGGTTTGGCCAGTTTCTGCACAGCCTTGCCACTATAGGCTACTTGTGTCTCCTGCCTTCCAGGACACACAAGAGGGCTCTTTCTTTGCTCCCACCTCCCCACTTACTGCCTATTTCTCTGTTTCTACCTTAGAATAGACAAAAGCCCACCGGGGCTATGATGTGTCCATCCGTGTGTCTACGCGGCCACCATCACAAAGGCAATACAAAGAACAATCAGAGAGGGTCTGTCCGCAATGCAGAAAGAAAATCTTCTTGCCTGTAAATAGTCTGTGGAATGTTAGATGGTTTGGTTTTTTTCACTTCCATGTGGTAGGGCCAATTATGTCCCTTGAGTTATAAATCACGGGCTTCTAGGCCCCTTTGTCCTTGAGTATCATTTGATGCTGCATTACCTCAGTGAATTTATGAAAAAAATCCCCTAACTAGGTATAATTAAATTAAGATTATTCAGAAGGGCCTATTGCTAATCTTCCTTGTGTTAATTTGCAAGAATTGATTAAGTGGAGCCTTTTAATTAAGAAAGAAAAGGCTAAGTAGGGAGCTTCAAGGGAGATAAGTCAGGCAGTCAGTAAAGAAAGGATAAGAAAAGCAAGTTAAAGTGTGCATGATAATTAGAAACTACCCCTCTCCCCCTATGAGAGGGTTGGGACTTTGGGATTTTATCAGTTCACTGTTCCGTGGAAACCCCCGAATCTAACCAACCTCCAGCCATCAAGATTGTTCTCATTAGTTAAAGCTGTATAATTAGCTGTCACATTAAACTTATGTCCATGTTTAATAAACCCAAGTCACTATTAAAAAAGATGTGACTCTTCTATCTAATTATTTGATTGAACTAATAAAGCCTAGGAAATGTAAAAAGGCTACAGTCAGCCTTGTAGCGCTGTGTCTGAGAAATCTATAATGGGGTTGAAGATTTTGCTTGTCTGAAGCAGTATTTTAAGGCAGCTGGAAGGACATGCATGCATGTAAATACAATTCACATGTAAACATAAATTAAAGTGTTTTTTTTTTTTTTCATAACAGCAGCTGTTATGAACAACAGCATTTACGCTGTTGGAAAACATTCAGAAAGAAAACATGAATTGTCACTGAGGGTGTAATTTCATCCAAATAATACAAACACAGTTACTGGCAATGTATCACCTCAGCCAAAAACATAACGCTGCTGAAAGGATTAGTGCCGCAAAATATTTTTATTTTTTAAAAAAGTAACTTTACATGTGTCTTTTTACAAAGGCTGGGAAGGAATTAACACAGGAATTAAGTGTCCCAATGCAGGGGACTCTTAAAAAAAAAAGGGGTGATGAAAACTCTCACTGTAATGATGTGATCAATAACCTTCTCGTTGCAGCTGCTCACATTGGGGTTGGTATCAGTGGCCAGGAAGGCATGCAGGCGGTCTTGTCCAGTGACTTCTCCTTTGCACAGTTCCGTTACCTGCAGCGCCTGCTCCTGGTCCACGGCCGGTGGTCCTACATCCGCATGTGCAAGTTCCTCAAATACTTCTTCTACAAGAATTTTGCCTTCACGTTAGTGCATTTCTGGTACGGCTTCTTCTCTGGCTTCTCAGCACAGGTAAGTCCAGCTTCTGTTTTCTCATGGTCATATCCAGCATTTTCAAGTAAAGTGTCTGGAAACATTTTAAAAGGAAATAAACTACGCCATTGTCCCAACCTCACTGGGTGGCACACAGGTCTGTCTTCTTCAGCTGTATGAGTATAAAGCAAATCTCCTCCCCACTGGTGGCCAGTCACGGGAACAGAGCCAGGGGGCAGATCCTGCTTAGGATCACCTTATACTTTTGGTCTCAATAGCATCTCAAACCAAGATGTTCTAGCATGTAATTGTGTATGCTTTTGAAGAGATGGAAAAGGCAACCTTTTCCTACCTTCATGCTCTTTTTTCTTTTTCCTTTTTTTTTAGACTGTCTATGATGAGTGGTTCATTACGCTTTACAATTTGGTATATACTTCCCTCCCAGTGCTAGGAATGAGCCTCTTCGATCAGGTACTGTTTCTATCACCACTTGGATATTTTCACATGTTTTTTTTCTCCAGGTGCCGTGAGCTGGTTCCATGAAGCAACAGCAGCCAACATTTTGGCTAGCTGTTGTGGTAGCTCCTAACATAGTTTCCAGCCAGCGAGACCTGAGATCACAAAAAAAAAAAGGATGAACCAGGGAGCAGATGGTGTGTTATTTGGCCTGTGGGTTTCAGTGCGTGATGAGACTCTTGAGTTAGGCTGCTGACTACAGTAAAAGCTGCCATTGCAACGCTCCCATGAAGTAGACACATCTTACTAGCTGTGTTGCTGAAGCCTGACATTTTAATGACCACACAGAACAATGAATGAGCTTGAACTCTGAAGCCAGGTTGTCCAGGTTCAACCTTTCTAGGGGAAGTCTTCCTGCAGTAATTTCATGTGCGCACTTTTACCTCCTATGCTATGACTGTTTAGCAAGACATAGAAGCAATAAATCTGTTCCTGTATGCCTTTTGCTAGTTAGCTAACTAGGGACTTGCTACTCCGCAATGCTTCACAGTGTTCAGCTCTGGACACTTAAGTGTCAGACAGCCTTGCCCATGTGTGGACCCAGTGGAGGTCTTTTCTATTCCTTAGCTTCCAGGCAACTCTCAGAAGAGCAGACCATGCAGTCTGCTTAAGATGAAGTGTACCTGCATTTTTTTTGGCAGTACTTACCAGCTTTGTCAGCACAAGAAAGGTGAAATTCAACATGGAAAATGTGTCTAGGTGGCCTTGGGATAGGGCACACTCATCAGCACAACCGAGTGAATTGTTCACTAAGCCTTTGCTCATGGAAATGCACGCCTTTAGGGACATGGCAACCCTAAGTGGTCTTGTGTGGTCGGTCGGGTAGGTGCCAGCAAATCTGACCATCTCCTGTCTTCTTTCAGGATGTGGACGATCGTTGGAGCATGCTGTTTCCTCAGCTATATGTGCCTGGCCAGCAAAACCTCTATTTCAACAAAATGGTTTTTGTCAAGTGCATGCTGCAAGGGATCTACAGCTCCCTCATTCTCTTCTTCATCCCCTATGGAGCCATGTACAACACAATGAGAAGTGATGGGAAGGCTATTGCTGACTACCAGTCCTTTGCACTGATGGCCCAGACCTGCTTACTGATTGTGGTGTCTGTACAGGTAAGGCATCCCAGGTAGTGTTTTTAGGAATTACTGTTTTATGAAGGCAGCATCTGGAGGGCCACTTGGGATCTCAATAGCATTGTATTTGCTGCAGCATCTTGCATTTTTGAAAAAAAAAAAAAGTCTCCAGACACCAGATTCCTCTCCTCAGTTCAACAGAACAACAGATTTGTATGTTATGAAAGATCAGGGAGGCAGGAAAGCAGAATCTTTGCCGTGGGAAGTTTACAGTCATAGTAGACAAAAAAGTTAAGACTGGGAGTAGAGAAGGACTCATTCCAGTTTTATGGGATGGATTTGTAGCACAGGACTGTCTGCTATCAGGCTGTTATTTATAGGGTCTCCATCATGAGGCTGTCTCTGTAGCGTGGCCCTATGCATGATGCAGGTGGTAGAACTGCACTCACTGGAAGAAATAGTGAAGACTTGGGTGGTCCAATATTCAGAAGGTACTAGCAGGATAAGAGAATTTTTTTGCAAGAAAAGCTAATCAATCCTAGCTCCCAGATAATGATTTCTGCTCTCTGAGGTCTTGTAGTCTCCTTCTCCTAACTTCCAATGCTAGAACACAGCTTGGGGGTGAGGACATAAGCGTGGCTCATTGGAATTTAGTATTCTGTCTCCAGTACTGGCCACCAGTGAAGCCCTGAGAAGAGTGCAACAACAGGGCATATGTAGGAATGCTTGCCTTGAATGGTCTTCCAGCATCCTGTGATCTATGTCTTGGTATTTCTTGAGACTTGAATGAATAACAGCCTTGGGAGCAGGGATACAAAGAAGAGAACAAGATCTCCACTTGTATTCAGCATAGATCTGATAAATAATTAAGGCACTGACAATAGCTGTCTTGCTCCATTCTTTCAGATTGGCTTGGACACCTCTTACTGGACAGTTGTGAACCAGTTCTTCATCTGGGGCAGCCTTTCTGTTTACTTTGCTATCACCTTCACCATGTACAGTGATGGCATGTACCTGATCTTCACAGCTTCCTTTCCATTCGTTGGTAAGCTCTGGGACAAATCTGGATTGCACTCAAAATGGGTATACTGTGGGGTTTAAATCTGTCGAATGTTTCTAGTACATGTTATTGCCTGTCTCAAGACAGTAACAGAATATATTGATTGCCTTTTCTACAAGAAATGCCAGGGTATTTTTGAGGGCTGCTGGGAATGCTTATTTTGAATCCCATCCATGCAGGTGAACGTGTGCCACATCCACTTCCTTGCATAGAATGCATATTCATATGCAGCCAGAGGAATGACCCTTTAAATAAACCTACTGAGCTGGCTGGAATGCTTTCTGCTGCTCTTTCATATGCTGTTTCCAGGTGTCTAATGCTTACAGTATCTAGGAGCATTTTGTTTGCAGAGGGATGTGTGTTCTTTTGTAAGTAAGTTAACATGTTTGCATAGGAAAGCATACAAGCACAACATCTAGATAGACATGAGAAACACACCATGTGATTATGGTGTGATGCCTGGCTGCCTTCAGACAGGTTAAATGGCAAATGCCTAACAAAAAACCCCAAAACCCAGTGATGACCAGGTCTTTGGAGTTACTCTACATGACAGATTTCTGAATGCATGCAAGAGGGGAACAATAACATGAGTCTGTCTCCTGAGACTTTGACCAGGAGGAAGATGAAAGCTTAGCGAAGTAATTCAGATGTTTTTAATAGCTCTGTGCATCCATAGCCAATATTAATAGATCATTATTATAAGACTCTACTTTTTAAATCCCAGTGCTTTTTTGTTTCAAGTGTCAGGTTGGTGTATTAATCAATACCTCTATTTCTGCATTAATTGTTAAGCCAAGACTTGTTCTGCCCATCTTCAATGCAATACCAAGGTGCTTGGCCATTTTAGAAATATCTGAGCTGCAGATCAGTTGTTGCAATGCATTTTCCAGGCATATGATCACATCCACTGTAAGATGGCTTTTAGTATCAAAAGTGCTGAGTGAAGAGAAGGCAGTGTCTGTTCAGTTTCCAGAGACAGGTGGCAATCGACTTGCCAGGGATCTGCCAGGGGTCTCTCTATCTGCTGCTCTTCTGATACCATGTAGGTCAAATTAGCCATAATGCTCAACACTGCTTAATAAGGTCTTAGTCTGAAACCGTTTTTAAGGAAAGTGTTCCTAGTCTGGGCTCAGACAACTTGTTTACTTTAATTTCAGTGGAGTTGTATTACAGCAGAATTTGGCCAACTGAAAAGAAAACATTCAGCAACTTTACTGCCAACAACAGCATCAGTAAGCCTTGTAATAAGGGTTTTGCAGACAGTTTGCTCTATCTTAACATTCCTTAAGTTTTGGAGGAGCCAGAAGTGAGACTTTGGTTTCCAAGAAGGTGGCAGTGTCATGCCAGCACATGGCAGTTTCTCTTCCAGTGCACCCAATTAGGCCATGCAGACACGCAGACCATGTGTTGCTCCTCTCACAAAGGGCTGTGACCCTATTGTCTACTGGCCAGTCAGAGTCAGTATTCCATATCCTTCAGGAAATGATGCTGTAAAGTAAGAAAACAGTGTTCCTCCTTTTGCACTAGAATCCTGGTAAAAGGTGAGAGAGCTGGGCTGCTGCTGAAAAAGATTTCTTGAGCATTTATATCAATCCTTTGCAGTGATTTGACTCTTTAAAAAGAGTCAAATTGTCATTTGCTCTGACATCTTTGTCTCCCTGAGTTGTTGCTGCAGTTGAGTCTGGACACTGTGTTTTTCTTTGCTCATCTCAGACAGTCATATTCATGTCGCTGTCTTCTCTACAGCAAGTTGACTTCAGTGTTGGAGATGAATTTTGGCCGGTTTGCCAAGTGCTTTGGAATCACAGAAGGTGAAAGGTTCAGGTGAATGACAGTGAGAGCGCTGCTGTTACAGGGGTTTTAATCATGCTTTTGTTCTTCAGGTACGGCTCGAAACACCCTCAGCCAACCAAACGTGTGGCTAGCAATCTTCCTCAGCATCACCCTCTGTGTGCTGCCCGTGGTCGGCTTTCGATTCCTGAAGGCTCAGTTAAAGCCAACTCCCAGCGATAAAGTAAGGAGATACCTTATTAAACCAGAAATCCTGCTTACTACCACCTAAGCTTACGATGGAGGCATGCTGCAGGGGCTTGGCATTGCGCAGAGTGTACGCCCCTGAAGGTGCAGGTGCTGCCATCGCTCTGTCCCCTGTTCTCTTGAGAGAGAGGGTTGAATTCGGGTTTTGGCACAGTGCAAACCATCTGCAGCTGGGACCGAGGGCTGAGGTTATTTAGATGTGGATTGAATTGCACCGGAGCGAGGAAGCCAGGGTATTTTTAGGTGCAGGGTTTAAGTGCTGTGGCTTGGTGGCAAAGCAGTGGAGAGTTTCAGTTCTCCTAGCCTGCTGCTGTACGGTTTTCAGCCTGGCAGAGCGCAGCCCTTCACCCTCCACCCAGGTATACGTGTTTGCTGAGGATTTTTTTGCTTCAGGATTTACTTCCTTTGTAGCCAATGGTTATATCCCCCGCTCTGAAACCACCTGCCCTCCCCAGGAATACGAAGGTGAGGCCATTAGGGCAGGGAGAGGCCGAGAGAGATGGAGTGGGCAGAGAGCGCAGAGCTCACGATGGCCAAGGGACCCCTACGGAAGATCAGCATGAACACAGCTCCCAGGGCTGGCTTTCAAACCAGAGCATCTGCTAAATGCTGCTGCCACCTGGTGCTTCCTTCCTCTTCCTGCACCAAGCTGCGAGACACGAGTGTCTCTGAGCACAGCCCCAAGGGCATGTTCCTCACTGCTCCTCAGTGGCTGCCCTCATCATCCTCGGGGTGTCTGTGAAGCTCCCCACGAACTCCAGGACTGGTGGAGAATGAGTGAAGGGGAATTCCCAGCCCTTTCAGAGGGAGTAGGTGGGTGCTAGAGAAGACTGCCGGGTACGGAGGTCCTCAGGACACAGTTAGAGGCAGTTCAAATATGTAAAAATGGGCTGGGTTTACCCTTCAGTTGAGTTGAAATCCAACACAGCTGTGACCCACAATCCCAGCCTCAAGAGCTTGGGTGGAGCATCCCTCTCTACTGCAGAATTACTTTACTTTTCTATATGCTGTGGGAAGTAAATTGTCATGAGAGGAGTGTTTGGGTTTCCTGCTGTAGCGAGATCCCCAGCTGAAAGTATAAAATGAACCTAAAGTACAAGCCTGAAGCTTAGAGAATCCCAAAGCTACTAGTGGCCAGCTTAGCGGATGAAGGAAATGCTGTGGATTTTAGTTTAGATTTTAGTTTACCTGGATTTTAGTAAAGCCCTCAACACTGTTTCCCAGACTTCTCCTGGAGAAACTGGCTGCTCATGGCTTGGATGGGAGTACTCTTTGCTGGGTAAAAAACTGGCTGGATGGCTGGGCCCAAACAGTTGTGCATGGAGTTAAATCCGGTTGGCGGCTGGTCCCAAGTGGTGTTCCCCAGGGCTCGGTATTGGGGCCAGTTCTCTTTAATATCTTTATCAACAACCTGGACGAGGGAATTGAGTGCACCCTCAGTAAGTTTGCAGATGACACCAGGTTGGGTGGAGTGTTGATCTGCTTGGGGATAGAAGGGCTTTGCAGAGGGATATGGACAGGCTGGATGGATGGGCCAAGGCCAATGGGATGAGGTTCAACAAGACCAAGTGCCAGGTCGTGCCCTTGGATCACAACAACCCCATGAACGCCACAGGCTGGGGGAAGGGTGGCTGGAGAGCTGCCTGGTGGAAAAGGACCTGGGGGTGTTGGTCAACAGGCAGCTGAATATGAGCCAGCAGCGAGACCAGGTGGCCAGGAAGGGCAATAGCTTACTGGCCTGTATCAGGAACAGTGTGGTGAGGAGGACTAGGGAAGTGATCGTCCCTGTTGAGGGCCCACCTCGAATATTGTGTCCAGTTTTGGGGCCGTCACTACAAGAAAGACATTGAGGTGCTGGAGCAGGTCCAGAGAAGGGCAAGAAAACTGGTGAGGGGTCTGGAGAACAAGTCTTATGAGGAGCGTCTGAGGGAGTTGGGGTTGTTCAGCCTGGAGAAGAGGAGGTTGAGGGGAGACCTTATCGCTCTCTACAACTACCTGAAAGGAGGCTGTAGCGATGTGGGCATCGGTCTCATCTCCCAAGTAACAAGTGACAGGAGAAGAGGAAACAGCCTCCAGTTGTGCCAGGGGAGGTTTAGTATGGACATTAAGAAAAATTTCTTCACTGAAAGGCTACCAAGCATTGGAATAGGCTGTCTAGGGAAGTGATGGAATTGCCATCCCTGCAGGTATTTAAAAGTTGGGTAGATGTAGTCCTGAGGGCTGCGATTTAGTGGTGGTTTTAGCAGTATTAGGTTGAAGGTTGGACTTGATGATCTTAAGGGTCCCTTCCAACCTAGACAATTCTATGATTCTGTGATTCTAAGAACCTACAGTTGACACTGTTCCAAGCAGCAAGGACAGGGGTTGCCGGGCATTCTGCTGAGCCATTGGCACTCAGTACTGGCCTAATACCTTTGACGGTCCCTTTCTGAAAAGATGCTTGTCTGCAGACGATCTTGGTGGCCACGTGGGACCAGAGAGCCCACTACCTGCAAATAAAGTGCATTAGTTCTTTCCATTCTGCCAAGGAATATGATAACCTATTGATCACCATTCTTATCATAAAAAGCTTTTTCATATCAGAGATCCCCTTTAATGGCCTGTTTTCTAGATTAAGCAAGCCAATTTTTAAATGTTTCCTTATTTGTTTTCCAGACTTTTGACTGTTGTTGAGATGACTATTACACTTTGGGTTATTTGACTGAAAAGAATATTTTTAATCAATCTTTGACTAAAAGAGCTGCAATAATAACCCAACCAAGGCATCAGAGAGCCTTCTCTGATGAGAAATCATCTCCTCTCAAGTCTTACAGATGACACTCCCATTAACGCCTTTTAGAATAAGATTTGCTTTTTCTTTTACCAGGCTGAGGCTGCCATCCTGTGTTGTCAATTCCATTCTTGATCTGCAGCCTCTCCTGACAACCCCCTGTTTTTTCAGTCAGTTTTGGCTTTGGACCCCTGCTTCTGTTTCCCTTTCTTAGCTCCTCTTTTGCTCTGCTTGTGAATAACGATGCACTTCCTGCTTTTTCCATCCTGTTTTCTGACTTCAGGTCCTGCTCAAGATCAAAGAAGCCAAAAAGAGGCCACCTCCACCCTCACCAAAGAGACGCCTGCGTCGAACCAGCACTCGCCGCTCTGGCTATGCCTTCTCCCACCAGCACGGCTTTGGAGCACTCATTATGTCTGGGAGAAACATGCGGCCAAAATCACCTTTTGCCACAACAGGAACATTTTCACCAAATAGTGAGAAATACAAACACAAAGTACTGTAAAAAAAAAAAAAAGAAAAAAAAAAAGAAAAGACAAAACCCCAACACAGCAAACCAAAGTAAAGGGCTGTCAAGGGAGGAGGCTGTGCTCCTTGTAAAGCAGCAGGCTGGTGGCCACCTAGAGGTCTGTCCTCCAGGCTAGCAAATCAAGGACTTGGGCCTTTCCTTTCACCCACATGCATGCTCTGACTCCAGCTTCTCTTCCAAAGACTTGTGCTGCTCCCAGGGAAGGCAGGCAGGGTGAGTTAGAGCTGTTGTATGGTATCTCAGAAGGCCTCCCTGGAACAGGAGAGAACATGCTGCAGGAGGCACCTCCGCTCCTTGAGATTGTTCATAACGCTATTTTTAATTTTTTTTTTCTCCCTTTAACTACATACCTCAGAGCAAAGAGAAGTCAATATCTTTCTCATTCACGTGCCTTTGTTTCTGTCATGAGTCCACTCTGGGCCATGTAACTGTGGTGACAGTATTGACCCCAGGTGTGCCTTAGGTCCAGCCACACAACCCCCAGATCCCTAATCTTTGTAATTTGGGTAATTTTATAGCCTTTTGACTGTACCCAGGCACTTTGGAAGACATGAGATGGAAATAACCTTTTTCCAAACCAACGGTTAATCCAGTTTCTCAAGAGATGGCCAGTGCCCAAACACCACCCTCTTCCCTTGTCTTCAATTGGAGAGTGCTGCAAGCTCAGAGAAACCCTTAGTCGGTGAAGGGGCAAGGACTTGACCTTCATCAGCCTGCCCTGCTTTATCTGCATTGCAAATCTGCTCTTGTAAAAGATCGCTGTCCTCAGAGCCCTCTCAGGCTTTGTAGCTGGGCACCAGCCATTTCATTTAGAGTTAAACCAAAAGGGCAGGAGCAGCTCAGGCTCCCATGCGGATCAAGCCATAAAATCTGGCCCTGGGATGCTCGTGTCCTGGTTTGGGGCTCATCTCAGCACCAGGTGTCTCTCCCAACACAGCAGACTGAGGTACTGGCAGATGTGACTTGATGGAGACCACGCAAGCAGTATCAGAGGCAGAGGTGTTTTTTTCATGGCTAGCTCAGGGTGTCCTGCCCTTTACTGCACCGGTGTGGTTGTTCAGCCTAAGGGACAAAGTACGACCTAGTGGGTCCCTTCTTCTCACTGATGAGCTCTTTTGGGTCAAGTTTAGAAGGAACTTGGGGCTCAGGAACCTCCGCAGAGTTTCTCTGTGCGGGCTAACGCTTTACTTGGGAGCAGCTCGCCTGTCAGTCATGAGTTGCAGAGAGCTGAAAATCCTACCAGTCTGGCTGCCAGCAGAGGGACCTGAGATGCACAGCCGCAGCCAAAGACGTGGTGGATCCTGAGAGACTGGGATTTGCTCACTGTTTTGTTACACCGGCTCCATAATCAGCGGGGTTGCTGGGTGGAAGGCCAGGGTGGCAGCCCGGGAGCCTGTCCTGCAGCACTGCTGAGCTGTCTAAATGGAGCCTTGTTGTGCAGAGGACTAAGCAGCGCTGGCTGTTTTGTTTTGGGTGTTTTTTTTTTTTTGAGTTCCCTTATACAAATTTAGACTCCTTTCCTTGTTTTGAATTGGATTTCTTTTTGCACAGTAGCCACCTGGTATTTGTGGGGAACTCTCTGCCTCGAGTCCCTGAGCTCTCGGGTGCAGGCAATGTATGATGGTGACAGGACAGCCATGCCCCTATTTCATCCCCTCTGCGAATAACACCTTTGCTGCCCGTGGTCCCAGTTTCAGCAGTCGGTGTTTCACACTGTTTGAGCTCTAATAGAAGGTTTCATGTCCCTGGGTTTAACTGGGCACAGGGGAAAGAAAAAAAAAAAAAAAAAAAAGTCTGGTTGCACCTGCTGCTTTGCAAACTGTGGTATTAAATTTCAGCTTAGCCAGTGCAAAACTGGAGCTGGGACTGGATCCAGACCTCAGCAGCCAGGAGCTGCGTGCTAGGGAAGGAAAGAGCAAATGCTAATCCGCTGATCTCCCCTGCAAGGAGACACCTGAGTGAAGTGAGAGCCTGCGCCCTGGCCGAGGAAACGGCTGTGATAGTTGGTGCTCCTCACCGCCCTCTGATTTACCGCCCAGCCCTGCTTTCTGACGAGGATTATATCCCTTTCACAGTCAGCCTCCCCCGGGGGCTAGAGGGAAAAAGGGGAATTTATGCAGGTAGGATGCCGTCCCCAGGATACCCAGACTGTTCTGGACCGAGAGCCCCATCAATCAAAGCTGTTCCTAGCAGGTAGTGCAGCAGAATGCTAACACAGAGCAGCAAGGGCAGACCTTCTGCCGGCAGCTCTGGGACTGTGCCACTCTCCCCCCCCATTACGGTTTACGTGCAAAGCACTCACCCTCTGGCCAAAGGGAACTTGCAAATGCTGCATAGGACAACTAGGGGATAACAGATCTGCTCGTGAACTTGCGCCAGATACAAATATTTCAGTGGTTTGACCAGATCAGCGTTTGAGACATATCAGCTGACAGTGATGTCTGTCCTACATCACTCCTGATTTTGTAAAATAATTTTTAAAAAAATAAAAAATAAAAAAATAAAAAAAAATATTGGGGTGACTGATTCCTTGCCGGCCTGCTAGTTGATCAAAGGAGTTTATCACCAGGTGTGTGTGTTGATCCTGGACCTCCGAAAGCGGGAGCGGGGCTGGGCTGGGGTGGTGGTGTGTGTGCTGCTGGGTCTGAGACGCTAGTGCTCTTCATGCCGGGAAACAAACCAAATTCCCAAACTTTGACCTCCTATCCGGGGACGTTTTAAAGAGGAAACTTAGAGGAAACGTCAGGCATCCTTAGAGGGAGGACGCCGACTCTCGGGAGAAGTGGGGGAGGGAAGGCGGGCAACGCCGAGATCCCGCCCCATCGCCCGGCTTGTAAACAGCGGAACGGGGCCAGCGGCCGGTAAGGGACGACGGGGCGGCGGCGGGATGGCGGGGGGGCTTGTCCCTGGCCGGAGCCAGGAGG
>JAOXNO010000020.1:12043468-12055618 GCA_028565335.1 Limnodromus scolopaceus
CTGAACAGGGAGGTGGTCTGCTTGAGGTTTTATGCTGCAGAGTTAAGAAAAGTAAACTTCTGTGACGTGGTGCTGACCGTGCCTGTCCTGTCCTCTAATGCCTGGATCCCTCCAGTGAATGATTAACGCGGGCAGAGGATCAGGCTGAGGTGGAGCAGTGCTCGCAGGGACAGGCAGCTCCCGAAGCAAGAGGAGGCCAGGCTGTACCGATGGTTAAACCCCGTTTTCTGCCAGTGATGCTTTTCTCCATCTCCCCAGGTGTGGCCAGATAGCACAGGGGAGAGCTTATAGACAGGGTTCCCAGGGCAAGGTCGGTGCTCCTGCTCCTGGCAGGCTGTGGGTGCCACAGGGCTGTCGCTTGTGCCGTGGCAGGATTGCTGTCGCTGCCGATGTGGTGAGCCTTACTGCAGCCTAGACCTAAACGCTCTCAACTGCCTCCTTTGAGCCTGGGCTGTGGTGTGTGAACGATATTTTGAACGCTTTGGGATCATCTGGTGGTTAGACATTCCATGGCTGGGACCAGTTTGGCTGCAGAAGCAGCGTGGTTGAAGACGTGGCTTCAAGTGTTGTCTTGCTTAGCAGTGAACCAGCCTGTCAGTGTAGTGGCTTCATCCCAGGAGGGACCTGTTCCCAGCTTGTCACTACAGAGGAGTAACCTTGCTTTCCCAGTTGTGTGGAAGGAAGACAATAGATAACATAATTTGGGTAGTCCCATTAACAGGGAGCATTTTAGGCTGGCTTAGCACCCGGCTGGCTTCACCCCTCTGGTAGGTATCACTAGGACATACACCTATTACTTTGGGGTCCCCGTGCTCCTCTTGAAGCTAGGTTTTTAACAGCACCCCCTGATGCAATTGGCCTAAGTAAGTCAATTGTTTTTCAAACTTTTTCTTTTGAGGCTAGGCAATATTTGTTTCAAAGGAGGTGCCCCAGCCTCCACAGAAGAGGCCTCAGTTGCTGCATAACTACATGAACCCCCTGTTCCTTGTTGCTGGCTGCACCTAGAGGTCCTTGGCATGGGCTAGATGTCTGTTTGGCACTGGGCATACTGAAAATAGGCTGCTCCCACTGTGGTATGCATCTTGAAACTGCTCCTTCTCAGCCTTTTGCTGAGGTCTGTCACTGCTGGTTTAATGGGCAGGAGCTGGAACCTGCAAACCCCCTCTACTACTGGTTCCAGTTGTGGGCACAGTGGAGGTAAAGCCCTCAAACGCTTTGACACGTTGCTTCTTTGCCCAGTCCCCATCCCCCATCTTCTTGATGTGGTGTGAATCCCATTCCAATACAGCTTGTAAGTTGTCCTGGAATGGGAGGGAAAGAAAAGTCCCAGCAGGAGGTGTCAAAGGCAGAGAACTGGAAGGAAAGGGTAAGTCCCAAAGATGGGGAGCCCCCGAGCATGGTGAGAAAATGGGAGTGGGCTCGTGGACCACGAGCTGGTCGCGCACACATATGGAGCCATGCTGTGACCAGCCTTTCTGCCAGGCATGATGGGCTGTGCACCAGAGGAGGTGTGAGGCCGTCCCAGGTTCATGGGATGGAAAATGGCATAGGCTTGCATTACCAGGTGCTGTGTATGGAGTTGTAGGGGAGTGTGGAGCTGGGGGGTCTCCCCTCACCCCACATCTTCCCCTGGCAGGCAGCTGCCCTCACAGGCCCATCACCCTCTCTTCTTTCCCAGCTTGCTGTAAATGGGGCTCTGTGTATCAGGAGCTGCATTTCTGCCGTAAGCCCTCTCCCCGAGTGCATCTGTATTTGCACCGGGGCTTTCATGAGCAGTCTGGCCCTTGTGCTGCCCGCAGCCCTTGCGCAGCCCTCGCTGTTCTCTCCTGCCCCCCATGCTCTGCCAGCGCCACCGGCAGCCTGGCACGGCCGTGCCCGAGGAGAGGCAGGTGACGGGCAGCCGGAGCAGCCCCTGAGCCAGCTCCCATCTGGGAGAAGTGCCTCGTCATGTCGCCTCTCGCCCGCCATCCTGCTGCGGCAGCGGCAGAGCCGCCCGCCGGCCGCCCAGCTCGCTGATCCCTCGGCCGACGCGGGGACGAGCTGGTTTTCCTTTTGGATTATCGCTGGCTCTGCCTGCTGGGTTCTTCCCCCCCCGGCTCTCACGCTGCTGCTGCCGCCACCAGCCTCCCGGCTGCCCTGAGCTGAGCCCGGGGAGATTGCATCTGGCCAGGTAGGAGCTGCTCCCTTCCATTTGTTCTGCTAGAGGTGATGCGGCCGGTCCTGCCCCTGCCTGGAGAGCTTGCTGCAATTAGTAGCGTGTGTGTGCGTGTGGTTTTATTCTTGCATTGTTCTGCGGCTCTGATGAACAGCCAGTGTGCTGCTCAGGCTGTAGCCTCTATGACATGGGAGGAAAATGCATATATCCATTTTGTTTTTACCCACACACTGGAAAACCGAACTCTGGCTCCCTTTCTACTCCAGGGCTCTGGAGCCTGTCCTTCTGCTCTTGCACAGCATCCTGTGCATGTTCTGCAAGTCATGTCACCTGCTTCTCCAGCTGACATGAAAGTAGAGAGAGCAGTCTGAATGTGTCTTGGGAGAAAGGAGGAGGGAGAAGAAACTCATGGAAAACAAAAATCAAGGAAGTTTAATAGGCATGGAGACGGCTTGAGAGAAATTATTTTTTACCCCAGAAAATTAGACAGGGGAAGATCCCCCTTTTCCTGGCATCTCAAAAGGATATCTTCTTCCCCCCCCGCCCCCAGCCCCTCACTTCAGTCCTGTAGAGCAAGGTGTTTTGGTATGAGAAGGCCTGAGGCTGCTGTCTTCCCTAGGGATGAAGGAGAGTGAGTCTTGTTAGTCCAGTGCCATCTTTCCAGTGAACCTCACTGGCATTTAATGCTTCGCCTTCCCCCACCGCTGCACACCTTTACTGGAGCTGTACAGGGAAAAGAGCTGATGGCCAAGAAATCCTACCCCTGCTGAATTTCCCTGCAGTAGCCATGGATAGATAAAATAAGAGGGCAGCAGCATTTTCTTCTGACCCAGCTGGTGTTTAGGCACAACCGTTCCTTTTTTTAGTCCACAGCAGCTGGGATGTGCCTGCCCCTGTACACACAGCCATCCATCTTCCCCAAGCTTGCTGTACCTGGGCTTCCCTCCCATGTGGACAAGAGTCTCCTAAGCAAGACAGACAGGGATATCAGGCCTTCTGCAGGTGATGATTTACTTCTGAGGAATAGCCCAAACAACAAACTATATTTCAGGGCCCCCCTATATCCCTAGTTGCTAAGCTGTGAGGAGGGAAGGGGGTCCTCTAGCTTTCCCTCCCTTAGCATATCCTGCTGTGCTGCCAGTGGGTGTATAAATAGTGCCCACAGTATACTATTTTGGTGACAAGCTCTTCCCAGGATTCATCCAAAGAGTTATGTGAGCAAGTGTTAAAAATAACACCAAGCCCTGCCCAAATGCTGGCGCCGTTTCAGCCAAAGTGTTGGGAATCTTCCATAGAAAGCAGCCTTGGACCCTTGGGAGGGGGCAGCGGGAGGGGGTCCAGCAGGGCTCCCCTCTGTGCCTCTTCTTGCTGCCCTGCTGACCACAGAGGACAGTGATTCTCAGGTCCAGCCGATGTGCTGGTCACCAAGAGGATGTGATACTTTCACTGCTAATTAGGTTATTTGCTAACTGAGCTTTCCCTGTGTGTTCTGAGCATTATCACTAGGTCTAATGAGAGGTACAGGAAATGCCAGGAGGGGTTAACCTGAGCTTTTATCTAGCCTGGTAGATTAAAGGTAGCCAGATCTAGCTGCTTTGCTAAAAGGTCTAATTCCAAAATCCATGGTGTGGTTGGTGCCTATAGCTGCAACTGGACCACCCTGCAGAGACGGCTGGGGAGCTGTGTTCCTTGGCCTGTTGTAGCCAGTTCTGGATGCACTGTCCTACTGAGAAGCTGGAAGCTGTAGTTTGTTTCCCTCTGGCTGGGTTTTGCCTGTTGTTGGTGAAGTCCCCTGCTAGGTCTGCAATTCAGCTGCTCCCATGCTGCTGCAGCATCAGCCCATGCTGTGTGCTGAGAAACAGGAGATCCCACTGAATAGCAGCAGACCCCACTGAGTCCTTGTCTTCAGTGTGTGGAGCCCAGAGGCCACAGAAATGCTTCCTGGAGAACTCGTGCTCAAAGAAGCCCCATCTGAAGACAGAGATGCTCTCTCTTGCGGATAGATGATGTGGCTCCCTTGCCATGTCTAATATGGGATGTAGGAGAAGTTACCCCTGTGGGAGTGGAGCGCCCATTGCTGTTACCTGGCTTAATGCATGGAGCCTTGCATGCAGAAGAAAAGAGCTGAGATGTCCCCTGGCTGCAAATCTGGGGATAGTGCTTGGGCTTATCTATGAATATTCCTATGTTCCTATGTTGAAAGGAACAACATCATGGGCAGGGGAGACCACACTTCTCTTTCAGATGCTGGAGTTCAGGATTACAGTGTTAATTCCCCTCTGTAGCTCCTTGGCCTCCACGTTTGCATCCCCAAATACATCTGTGCTAGCTTCTGGCTTTGTAGAGGAAGGGCCAGATGCTTCTGCATTTCTTTCAGAGTGGCTGGGTTTATTTTAAGCTGATACAAAAAGTTGCTGTGAAAGCAGCGGGCGTGCAAAAATTGCTGAAAAGGTCACAAGCACTGTTCGGCGCTCCATGCTTCACCTCCTCTGATGTGGGATTACTGATTCTGGCAGATGTTCCCAGGGATGGAGAGCAAGTCCTGTAAGAACATCATGACCGAGAGTTTTCTCTGGCTGTTGCACTGTGAATGGGTGAGAGCAAAGCAGACACTTGTGGCCTGGCTTGGACCGTTGTATCCCACGTTCTCAGCCCTTGCTTCCCTCCTCCCCATCTCACCATTTAGCTAGTCTTCTCTTTTCCTTGCTAGTCCTTCTCTTCTCCTGCCTTGAGAGGCACACGCTGGGTCTGTGCACAGGATGGAGCACTTTCTTAGGTGTTTATTGAAAGCACAAGCTTCAGAATTGTCTGGAGATGGAAATATGTCAGGGAGATGAAAAGCATGTTTCTGTTTGTCCAGGAACATGCTCTGGACAATCAGTCCTTCACCAGGAGCTTCCTGCTGCTCTGTTCCTCTGCTCCTTCCTGCTCCCCTCCCATGTCCAGTCAACAAAGGAGCTCTCTGAGTCATCATCGTTCCTGCTTATTAGTAGGCCTGAGCCAAGGCTCTGTGTATCATCGTACATTACAGAGCTCCTGAGTGCTCTTTCAGGGCTCTTTCCACCCTGGCATGCTCTTGTTCCCCTGACTGGAATGTGTCTGAGGTGCATGGGGAACATAATGACCATGTTTGTCATCTTTAAGCACCTCTGTGCTGGACTTTGCTCTGGCACCATCGTCTTTGTGGTGCCAAAGCCCCACACCATGGTTTCCAGCAGTTCCTGAAGTGCTGAGATGTCTCCATGGGGAACCCTGTAGAGCAGCGTGCCCCAGCTCTTCTCTCTGCTTCACGTGAGGCTGAGCATGGACTGAACACCCACTTGGTGTGTTTGTCAGGCATCTCCTTGTGACCTGCTTTGCCTTCATGGCCTGCCTCCTCGCTGGTGTCCAGAGGCTTTGCCTCGGCCAGCTTTTATTTTCTATTTCAAAAAACATGGCAGGATTTCCTCCCACACACGGATCCCCTTTAGCCCTTATAGCATTTCCTTTGCTGTAGGTCTTTCTCCAACCTGGAGAAAACTGTAGCAGGCCGTGGGCAGGCACGTACTTCCCATTCCTGGCTCTCTCTGTGCCTGCCTGCATACAGGGTGGGTGCCTGTTGGGTGAATATGTCTTTTGGAGGAGGTAGACCTTTCACACCTGGCCATACAGCAGCTAGGTGCTGCAGATTAAGCTCTTTGTGCCAATTAAGCATACACTGATAAGCACATACAGCCCAAACGTTGTTTGATCATGGGCTCACCTGACATGGAGACCTTGCATACAGCTGACTGATGATCCTTCAGTATCAGATGGGAAGAAGTAACCAAGGAGAAAGTTAGGAGGGCTTTCAACTGTGGTCAAGAATCATCTTCAACAAGACTGAATACCTGAGAAAAAGTCTCTTCTCTGTGGTGGATGAAAGGAGAATGAATCCACTAGATAGGGAGGGACTTCTTATCAGGGAATGTAGTGATAGAATGAGGGGTAATGAAAGAGGGGAGATTTACATTAGATATTAGGAAGAAATTCTTTCCTGTGAGGGTGGTGAGGCACTGGAACAGGTTTCCCAGGGAAGTTATGGGTGCCCCATCCCTGGAGGTGTTCAAGGCCAGGCTGGATGGGGCTTTGAGCAACCTTGTCTAGTGGGAGGGGGGTGAGAACTCGATGATCTTTTAGGTCCCTTCCAACTCTAACCATTCTATGATTTTATGATTCTAAAGCTGATGCCCAGCATATTCCATTTAGGGAAAAAAACCCAACCTGGAGCGTGTTTTTAACAGCCAGGTGGATTACCTGCCAGATCAGCTGGCATGGCATGTTTTTCCACTCTCAGGCCATACCTGTTGGTTTTCTGTGCCCGTCCAGGAATGTATTTCTGTTTCTCCAGGTATTCTGCCTCACAGAATAAACTACTTTCAGCTTTTAATCCTGCATTAAAGGCTTCCTGCTCCTCTGAGTCAAACAGAAGTCATAGGAGAATAAGACCTCCAGAAGCCATATAATTACGTCTTCCTGACCCAGATGTAGTGGACTCGGGCTATGCCATTCCTTGCGTTTCTTCATTTCATCTCTCTAGAAGCTCCTAGTGACTGGGACATTATCTGCTGCGTCCTGCATTTTAGCAGTCCAGTCCCTTCACTCTATCCTGATGCCATGGCACATTGGGTTGGCTGAGAACCTCAGATGGGCATTTCTTCAGCAGCAAAGCCAGAAAAATAAATTGTTGGCCAATTGCTGACACTAAGGGCCTGTGAAAATTAACAGGAACGCATGCCTCTGAATAAGTAAAGAGCTTCTGAGACAGACAAGATGGTGCAAAATATTAGGAAAACTAGTCTTACTTCCCAGCTGCTGTGCTTTTTTGGTGGAATAATGAATGGCTAATTTTGTCTGTTATACCTGGTATCTAACATAAACTTCCCTGGCTGCCCCTCAGGGAGCCTGTTCCTGTTGTCAGGGATGGGGAGAACAGCTTATTCACTTGCTCTTGGCAGCAGCCTTTTATACATTTCAGAACTGCTTTCATGTACCCCCGAGTTTTCTACTGGGAATTAACCCTCTTGCTTTGCAGTTCTTTCCTCGCTGTTTTTCCTTGCTCTCTTTCAACTCCCACCAGTTTGTCCATATAGGACACATTCAGGAGGCATGTGCCAGGGCTGGGCAGAGAGGAAGGATTACTCCATGTCTTGCATATGACATGCCAGTTCATACAGCCCTACATACTTTTTGCCCTACATACTTTTTGCCTGCTTCAAAGCAAAGTGCTACAACAACTCAAGTCCAGCCTGTGATCAGCGGTGGCCACAGATCCCTTCCGAATAAGCCAGTCACACACGGTGATTATGGGTGGGGATGTGCAATCTGTGCTAGGTGAGGTGTCACGGTAATGATGATAATTTATGTCACTTTGCTGCTTGTGTACAGACCTTATCCCTCCAGCTAACATTACCGGTACTGTAGATGATACAGATGAAGAGTGAAAAAACAACCGCTCCCTCTGAGAGCCAGCAGGTTAAATGCACAAGTGGTGGATGGGGGTCTCCAGGATTTAATTACTAGCCTACATTACAGAGGCTTTTTTAGCAGTTTTCAGTGGCTCTCCCTTCACTGTCCATTGCAGATTTTCCTTTGCCTGCTGGGATTTGGGTGCCCAGGAGAGCAGGCGGTCTGTTGCGTGGCACCGGAATCCTGTGCCTGCCGATTGCTGCTGGTGGCTGTTGTTTGAGTGTACCTTCAGTAGTCTCTTTTAATCACAGGCTGCTTTGTAGAAGCACAAGCTGTCTCGACATCGCTTTATTTGCCACTAGGACAGAGCCAGTTGGGGCAGGTAACACTGCAGAGCAGCACTACAGTGTCCGGTTTGGGTGCTAAATGGAGAAACTCAGAAAAAAAAAATCAGCGTAAACAACCATAATTAGTATCACGTGTCTCTAATAAATCAGCTGATGTGCTCCCTGGGCTTCCTTGCAAAGGTGGGAGTGTTTGAGAA
The DNA here is from genome assembly GCA_028565335.1 of Limnodromus scolopaceus. Classification (NCBI taxonomy): domain Eukaryota; kingdom Metazoa; phylum Chordata; class Aves; order Charadriiformes; family Scolopacidae; genus Limnodromus; species Limnodromus scolopaceus. The sequence goes on from JAOXNO010000020.1 coordinate 12,051,595, forward strand.
GGGGGAGGTCCTGCTGGGGACTGGCTTTGTGGTGGGTTGGCAGGTCTCGCAGCCTGGCTTTGGCTGTTGCTCGGAGCGGTGATGGCGGGGAAGTGCTTGGGCATGCGCGGAGAGAGGCGAGTGTGGGTTTGCTGCCTGAAATCCACAGCAGTTTTCATACTTGCCGTTGCCTTGGAAAACTGGAATATTTATGACTCAGTACTGAAGCAGGAGGGCAGGAGGCTTTTTCCATTCTTGGATGTGGCCTCTCGTCTGCCCAAAAGTGATGTTTTTCTTCTCCTCGGCTTGCCCCTTCCCTGCTGCATCCCTGCCGTTGCAGTCTCTGTGAGCAGAGGCTGGTTTGCGGTGCCGTCACCCTCACTTGGAGTCAGCCAGGAGATGCCCCTGGACTGGGCAGGGAATGTCACTTCGGTGTACATCATGGGAACCACAGGCAGTCACCTTCCTCGATCCCTGCGTGCTGTGTACCCAGCAGGCTGTGGTTGTGTGTGGGCAGTGAACCGTTTCAGGGCTGCGGATTCAGCTCAGCCCTGCAGCTTTTCAGCTGCTTAGTTGGATATACATAATTTTTATTTGAGGTCAGAACACAAACCGGTGAATACAGCAGAACTGCAGCTGCCAAATTCACCACCTCCAATATAGTATGTAATGTGACAACTTAAGGCTTTCCTCATGGCAGTGGGGAACTATTAGGTCATGGTGGAACTAATAGTTTAGGTAAATTGTGCTGTAGAGGCAGCATTAGTCCCATTTTGAAAACTAATTTTAATAGGAGTGAAGCCAGTAACACCTTAATATCCACTCTTGCAATGGACTGCTCAGAGCAATTGGTTGCCAGATTAGAAGGCATACGTTTTTTGTAATAATGCCCTTTCTATTCCTTTTGCCAAGGCTTTGATTAGTGAAAGAGTTTATATTCCCACTCACTGTTATCATCAATATTTGAGCAGGTGCTTGGAGAAACAGGGTTGCTTTTAGAGCTGAGCTCCTGCTTCAAACACTCTGAAATCTCAGGCTGGATCAGCTAAGTCCAGGCTTTGCTGTAATTCAAGGTTTTCTGTACAGGTTTATGAGCTTGGTTTATCAGATTGAAGCTGAGATTTCAGGCGTGATTCAGGAGCTGCGCTGTTGTTTCTGTCCTAATTTCCCTCTGCCTAAAAGTGTTCTGCGATTTCTTTGTGCTCTTGCTTGGGCAGTACTAAGAATTAGGGCTAAAAAAGAGACACTGGGGCTCTAGGATTGACTCTCCCTTTCCCACAGTCTCCCAAGCAATTCACATCTCCTTGTTGCCCCAGTTTCCTGTATGTTGGTAGCAGCACTTTCCTAGACAAAAGGGTACGAACATGCTGGAATCCTGGGCTGGAAGGGACTGGAGATGGACAGCTGGCTGTGGGCTGGGTTTGGTTTTCCCATCGACATCTCAGTATTGTAGAGGTATGTGGAACTCAGCCCAGCCCCATGGGGAGCTGTGCCAGCACCGGCCCTATCTGGTAGTTGTGACTTTTTATGGAGCTTGTGAAAGCCTCTGTTCCTGGGCAGTGAGGCATGAGCCGCTAGCAATAGGAAGGTTTTGACCTTAATACAGGAAGGTGGAAATTAAGATAGTGGTTGGGATGAAGGAACCACCCATCCCAGTATTATTTTCCCAAAAGCGGTTGCAGGTGGTGAGCTAGGGAAGAGTGGAAGCAGAGCAAGCAGATATGATTTCTTAATTTTTTTTTCCCCATGGAATTTGCTAAGTCTATTATATTTTATCTGTTTAGTAACCTGAAATGGATCTCTCAAGTGCTTGTTCTGCCTCCCCTTGAACCCACATAGACTTCTTGCGTCTTTAACATCCTAAGGAGCAGATAACAGGAATGTTGAAAGAGGAACTGCTGGTCTGAAGGGAAGTTGTTAGTAGAGAGTAGTCTCAAAATGGAAGCTATTCAGTACATCAAACAATGCTCTGAGCATTATAAAGTAAGATTTTGCTAGTGATGTTTCCTGAAGACACAAGGCTAGGGAACATCATCACAGTCAGTTCAGGGTTATTCAGCAGGAACAGCTTGGCTGTCCTTAAGGAATAATACAAATGAAAATTGGATAGTTCAAAATTGCATGGTTGCATGCATGAGAAATCACTGAAAAGGTTCAGTTCAACTGGGAGGTCACTGGGGAAAGTGAGAGATATGGGGGAAAAACAGAGGGTCTATCAGTGATGTGCAGGATAACGGTGAGCAGCTAGTGTGGTGCAGCTGTGATTTTCATAGGTAAATGTCACACGGTGGACGAAATATTTGTCCAGAGATGTTCCCCCAGCAGAGATGGGGAAGTTTTAGTGTATTAAGGAATGGTGAGACCTTCCTTAGAAGACTGCGTACATTTCCAGTCTCTCTCTGAAGACTGTATGCAAACTGGGTCAGTTCCAGACAAGGGATATTGGTATGATCAAAGAAATGAAGAGCCTACCTAATGTGAAGTGATTAAAGAACTCAGATGATACAACTTTAAACACAGACTGGATAAACGCTGACGTTATAGCTCATTTTTGGAACATGAGTGAGTAGGGGTGAGCTGTGCTTGGATAAAGATAACCTGGAAATTTATAGAATGTTCTTAAACATCAGAGGAATTAATTTGGGGAATTAATTCTGTTAGAAAATGGTTGGCAAACAACAAGAAATGTCCACATTTTTTGGAAAAAAAACAGTAAGAAATTTCTCTTTGCACCCCATTTTCTTATTTGGGTTTGTACCTTGGGTTGCTAGCCCTGAAGAAATCAGTGCTGCTGCTCTGGGCAGGGCTTGCTGGGGCAGGTCAGTCCTGCTGTTGGAAAGGTGTCTGCAGCCAGCATAACCCCACAGACTCCTGTGGCTCTGTCTCAGATCCCCTCGACAGGCAGGCTTGGCTGGGGGGGGGGATCAGTTAGTGACCCCCTGAGGAAATGTGAGGACTCCGGGCAGCCATTACCGCTAAGCTGACGTCTGCTTTTCTCAATCTTCTTTGATTCTGACCCCTCATTCAAAAACTCCCACGTGTGTTCCCACCGAATAGAAAAGTTGTCAAGCGCATGTTGGTAACAACCAGCCTGTATTGATCTCTGCGTGTTTGAGAGAGGGATATTGTTTGACCTTGGAAGACACGGTTGGCGGGGATGGAGAATGATTTTGGGGTTTCTTTCTGAGGATTTTCATAAAGTTTTCAGCACCTCCTGCTTTTCCCTATGGCTTCTGTGTTCTGGTCCCCCTTCCTCCAGTTGAGCCAGACTATGCTCTTGGTTCCGCTCTGACCAGTATCCATCTCTCTGGCTTCCCTGAAGTGGCCTCAGCAGTGATGGATGGGGTTGCTGTATCTCAAGAACTCAGATTTCTGCTGTGAACCATCAGAAAGAGAGGTGGAAAGGCACTGAGTGTCTCCCACCTTGGTCATGAGTGGTCCAGCATGTGGGAAAGAGCAAAGATGCCCATCCCTCCCATGGCCATGCTACAGATGGGGTCATGATGAGCCAGAAGCTGTAGCCTAGGCATGGTTGTGGTGTTCCACCTGCAAACAGCAGGGCACAGGTTGGCTTCTGGGATGATCAGCTTGCTTGCTTGAGGGGCAGGGACATGCTGAAGGTACTGAGGTCTACATCAAAATATTCATCCTTTAGGAGAAGGTGGTGGGCAGCTCCCTGTGCAGAGTTACAGCCATGAGCTGGGGTGGAGAGGCAGCAGCCCTGGGGCTGTCTGGGTGTTGCGAGAGAGGGCAAGTTGTATGTCACAGTGATTAAAGACCTGTTCCAGCCTGATGCTTGGTGTTAGAGCTACAGCCCAGGCAGCCGGCTGGGACCTGGGGCTGAGCTGTTTCCAGTTCACGGATCATTGGAGCGGATTTGCAGCAAATGGGTGGGAGGCTTGGGCTGCTGGTGGATGATTTTGCAGTACAATTCCAGCACAAGTGGAAGGGTTTCTTCCCTGGGCTCGCCAGTTCAAGAGGGACAGGGAGCTACTGGAAAGAGTCCAGCGAAGGGCAACAAAGATGATTCAAGGATTGGAGCATC
>JAOXNO010000020.1:12072795-12104102 GCA_028565335.1 Limnodromus scolopaceus
AAATAAATAATAAATAAAAAATGAGTGGTGGCAGCAGTGCTTCGTACTGACACTTGGCAAATGATGGGAAACTGGCACAACCACCAAACCTGCTCTCTGCTCCAGTGTAAGATGTTCCCTGGAAGCAGAGCCCAAGTGTCATGGCCCTGTTGTGCCTTTTGGGCCAGTGGCACAGATACCTCAGAGTGATAAAAGCTAGCAGATCCTTCTGGCAAGAAGGGTTTCTCTCCACTGGGAGTTACAGGGGAAAAAAAAATCAGAGCCTGTAGGGAAGACCTTGGCAAATATACATCAGATTTTCACCTGAGACTTCCCTGGGAGCCTCTGTCACCTCCATGACTGGACCAAGCTCTGTTCTTGATGAAGGGTGGGACACCAAGAGATGGGTGCTGGACTGGGAGAATCTGCCTTCCCCTTGGTTCTCAGATGTGCACGAGACTCAGCTGAGCATCTGTGGCTCTGGCAGATGCTCAGGAGCTCTCCTGCATAGCAGTGTCAGAAAAAGACCTGCATACAGTTGCAGGAAAATGAGATTTTCACGAGAACTCAGGTTGTCATGTGAGGTTTGGGCTGATGAGTTGCTTAACTGCGATGCAGTCAACCCTGGGGAAAATTTGTGCTCCTGAGCGTTGTCTAATACAGACCAGTTACATCATCTCTCTCAGCGCCTCCTGACCCTCAGGGAATGGGCTCTTCACGTGTTACTCTTTAAGGGAGCAGGGAATCCTTCCTCCTTACATTGTTAGCCTTATCTCGTCGGTTTGTTTTAACTCCAGAACTGTGTTCTGTTCTTTGTGAACTGGCACCAGCTGCAATAATTTCTGGAAAAATCCAACCTAAATGTTTTCAGTGGGCAGGCTCTTCTCAGTTCTGCTCTGCCTGCATTGGTTCAGGAGTAACTGCATCCTTACTTAGCCTCCTTTTGCCTAGTAGGTCCAATTTGCCTGAATTGTTTACCGGGTGCCTGTCTAGGGTTCCCATGGTGAAGAGCAGGGACATGTGCCTCATGCTGCATCGTCGTGTGTCTTCTGTGTAGCTCAGATAGCATAGCTGTCCTCACAGATGTCCCTCTCAGCAGGGAGAATGACCTGTCTGGACCATTGCACCAGTGCAATTTACTGTTCTTAATAGTGAGGCTAGTTCCACGGCCTGCTTACGTGGCATTTTTCCCTCTAATTCCACCCTCAGACCTTTCCCACTAACTCAGGTGGTGGAGCCTTCCGTATATGAGAAGGTCCAGTAGGAGCTATAAATAATTCATTTCTGTGGTCCCAAGATATTGTTGGCCCACACAGCATGTCTTCCCTGGCTTTTCCTCATTTATTATAATGGTCGATACCTGGAGTGACACATCAGCCCTGGGGTTTGGCTTAGTCTGGTTGACCTCTCCTTCACCTCTTGTTAGTATGTGAGTAGTTGCAGTCATTTCCAAGGGATTTCTTGCCTGGAGGTGGCTTATCACGAGCAGTGATTGTAGCTTGACCCTTCAGAAGAACAGCAAGTGGATTTCAGCAGGCATCTGCACGTAGCCATTTTCTGTTGGCAACAAGCTGTTCTCTCTTGTCCACAATCAGTGACATCTAACAACTTGCTGCTGAGATTTGTCTACAGCTGCAGGTCATAATGCTTGAAATGGCCATTGACGAGATCATCTTCTTTACTCAGGTGTCTCCTCCTCCTACTTTCAGCTGCATGTCATATGCCTCATTTTGATTTCTGCAGACACTTACTATTTATAAGTACTGTACTTATAAAGCACTCTGAAGGTGGTGATGATGACTTACTATGGTAAGGGTCAGGGGAAAGGTGAAGCAGATGGAGTACAGGGGGACCTGAGACATTTCTGGAGGTCTCCAGACCCTAGTGCAGCAGGGCTAGCCAGTTTGTGGCACAGTAGCAGAAGAGGAGAGGAAGAACTGCCAGAAACATGCATGTCCCAGCACTGACAAGCAACGGCATGAGGATGGTTAATGTACAAAGGTGGCAAAGCTCTAATCACATGTCATTCAGTTTATGTTTGGCCATATTTTGCTGAGAGACTGACAGTAGTCATTGACCCATTGGGGTTTCTCTTCTCTGTGCTTCTGTTGGTGACTTTGCACAAGCTTTAGAGTCCCCAAAGAATGTCTCCATCTCTGTAATCCTGACCTCTCCCAGGCTTTGTGATGCTGATATGATTTGGTGCTGCATGGTGGAGAAACACCCCAGTCTGAAGCAATGTGTTTGTATTTGTGCTAGAAGTACAGAGAGGTGATTCCCCTCTGTACCACAGTGTATTCGATGACAGCCAGTGTTTTGATCTACTGCCTTGTTGTCTGCTTTCCCCTTGGCGTGAGTTGAGGTTGAAAAGAAAAACCACAACACCTCTTGGCCTGCCCATCAAAACAAAAGGGGAATCTTCTTTCATGGAGGCAAGCCACCAGACCTCACTGATTTAATGAGGCAAATTACTGGGGAAAATATTCTTCAGTCCAAACGTTAGTCAGACATTGAGGACCATCTTATCTCTTGGTGGACCACAAAGAGAATTTGCATGGAAACACGGAAGACCTCTCCCCACACTCATACGCCAAGAATTTGTGCAACCTGAGGGAGGAAACCGATCAAAAACCACGCTTCACAGGCAGCAAAAGGAAACTCCTCCCCTCAGAGAACAGATATGTAAGAAAAATACCCTGGTTTGTTCTGGCCTAGTCTTGTTGCAAACCTTGACTTTTTGAACTTGATGCTGTGTTACGTAAATGTGTGTAACAGAGGATAGTCACAAAAGTGCACTTTGTCAGGTTCCAAATCATTAAATGGATTAAATTGATTTCAGGTCATTAAACTGATGTCATTAAACTGCAAAAAGCACCTGGATGTCACCCTGGTCATAAAGAACTTTACATAGTGTACATCTACACATGAATGTTAGGATGCATAAGAAATTGAATGGAAAATTAAGGTACAGAATCTTCTAATGTTGATACAGAGAGCAGGAGACATCCCAGTGTTGATTAGGAAACTGTGTGCCATTACTCACCCCAGCTCAGAAGCATGAGTGCAGAGTTGGAGGGAATTGAGAAACTGCCCATAAAACTGCACAAAGTCCTGGAAAATTTTCATAAGAGGAGATTCATTTGTGTTGAATGGGAAACTGTAGGGTTCATGATACAAAATAATGAACAGTCTAGAGAAAGACGATAATGATTTCTGTGCTGCCCTATTTGTAACGTGGAAGTAGTCCAGGAAATTAAGGATGATTATTTGAAACTGATAGTAGGAATAGCTTTCACATACTGTGACTGTCCACAAATCTTGCGGTCAAGCTTCAAAGCCCGGCAATATTCCCAAATGGCTTGGCATTTGTGTGAATAAGACTATCCAGTGTATTTATAGGATGTGTTCCGAAGTTGTGGAGTTTTGAGACCTCATGGTTGAGTTGAGGTCCATCTCAGTGCAAGGGCTTGGAGAGGTAAATTCTTCACCACTTGCTGCAGGTATTTAATCTTTTCTCTGAGACATCTGGTACAGAAAGGACACAACAGTTTCAAGAAAAGAGGGGTCCAAATGTGTGCATGTCTCAGCTGGGAAGGAAGATCTGGTAGCCTGCAGTCTTAAGATGTTTTGTCTCCTCAGCTCTCTCGCACACCATTGAAGTGTGGTCATCCCTCCAGTAGTCTTGGTGTGTTCCCTGGGACCCTGATCTGCTCTCCCAGTACAGAGCCAAGGATCATCCCCATTTGACCTCCTTTTTCCTCCTATTGAATAGGTCTATGTATTCTCTGCAGCCCAGCAAGACTTTCCTTAGCAGAGGACCTTGGTTAATCCAGGGTTATCAGATTTAGTTAGCTAGACCCTTAATGCTCCGTTGAGCCCAGTCATTCCAAGCCTAATTAGCACATGAGCTGTCTTGTGGAGCAATATTCTAAAATAAACTGTCCCGAATAGAGCTCTACAAGCCGAGTTTGGTTTGGGTTGCCAGCCCCTGCAAGGGATAAGTTTCTCCTCTCAGAAGAAAAGTATGTGTAATCATTAGGAGAGCCTGGGCTGCTTCATAAGTATTTTATTAAGGTTCTGGCTTCCCTTTTGTTAGTTCTGTTGCATGGAAAATATTCTGTTACATAAAACGATGCTGCGGTTTCATCCAGATCCTCTGAGTTCTGCCTTGCTGCCAGCCATGTGAACTCACAAACACACCCGCACATCGCAAAGACACTGGGAGAGAGGTTGGGGACCAGACGGAGGATCTGGGAATACTCTTGTACGTGAGCAGAATGAAGAGCTTGGGACTGCTCAGAGGGGTGGCAAATGCAGAAGAAAATATGATACTCTCCCTGCCCTAGCCCAAGGACAGGCAATGAAATTAAATGCCCATATGTTCAAAAGGACTGATGGGTAACTACTACTGCAGCGTGTAATTTGATGTGGAACTCGCTGGTTCAGGAAGTTGCAAGCCCTGAAAGTTGCAAGAATTCGGAAAAAAAAAAGGAAAAAGTGACACTATAAGGGGTGTCAAGAATATGTAGCATTGTCATTGTATAGGCTCCTAACTTCCTGTGGGTGGGTTATGAAACCTGCTTCTTTATGTAAACTGTTCCTCTGTGGAGGAGGCTGCCTGTGATGGGTGGGGAGAATGGAGCAGCCAGTCACTCATTTGCCCACTTCGGGGTTATTACACCCCATGCAGAGCATCCGAACGCTGCTGGCAAAGGTGGAGGATGGGGCTTCACCCCTCTGATTCAGTCTACAGACATCGGTGCTCCTGTGCTAAAATCAAAACTTCTCTGTAGCAGTTGATCCACGAAGACTAAATGTGTTCATCTGTCCATTGCATCTTTCTCCTCCCTCTACTTCTGAGCTAGTAGCAGCAGTTGCCCTTGATTTTGTCTTTCTTCAGAAAAACATTCTCAATAGACTTGTTTTGGCCAAGGAGGTCATGTGAAGACCTTCTGTGGAGTGCAAAGAATGTTTTCTAATCTTGCATGGTCTTGCTACGGTCCAAGGATTTGTTCACAGTTCAGAAGCTTCTTGTCCCATCATCCTGGGAATCACTCTGCCATTTTTTGTTCGCCCACCCTGAATTCTGCTGAAGTGAAATTCAGACAGCATTTGGCCTTGATTACAGAGAACCTGTTTGTTCAGCCTGGCCAAAAAAGGGTCAAGAAATGCACTGTCTTAACAGTAATCAGGCAAATTGCCTTTTCAAACCTGTGGTACAGGGTCTTTTCCCCCAACTACCTTCAAAGGACTGCAAAATCCAGGCTTTGGTCTTAAGGATATCAGCAGCAAAGATATATGTGATCCTGATATCCTTCAGAGGGCAAGATAAATTTGATGCATTAGTCTCATCAGATGCTGCTTTTATTGGACTGTTACTCAGCCTTTTTGCTTACTAGCATGCTATCGTCCCCAAATCAGGGTGCTGCCAGCCTACAGACCATTGAATTGCTTATTGCATGTTGCTGCTGTGGAGAGACACAAAATTTCTTCCTGTGTATCCAGTTATTGCTTCTGGTCTTGGCAGAACTACCTAGAGATAGGAAGGGTTAAAGTTTCCTGCAGTCTTAGCAAGAGGCAGCTGTTGGACATAGCTGCTGTTTGAAAAACCATTGCGATGTGCACTGTGAAGAGGAACATCTAATAAAACCAGGCTGCTGCTGGGATGTTTTCTGTTTGTGCTTGATTTTGGAGCTCCTGATCAGGTTGCACACAGTGTGTGTTAAATTCCATGTAGGATTCCACCATTTAAATATAATACAGCTCTGCAGATGCTGGCATTCCGGCTGTCTGTCAGAGCTGATGCCCATCACTGCTAGATAATGCCATACCTGCATTGCTTCTCCTGTTCACTGGAACATGGCTACCTACTGCTGGCCCCAAGCCACTGCACCACTGCTGTGTTCAAGCCTGAAAATAATCCTGCTGGGGCTTTTTGACCTCTCTAGCTGCTTTATTTACAGTGGCTCATGGGGTGACATTTCAGCTATTCCAAGAACTTGGCCCTGCTGTGGTTTTACTTCACTCTCCCATAGCCACCTTTGCTGCCTATTCTGCTTTTCCTCTGTTGCTACATGGGGATGTACATCTGTAATCTTCCATCCCAGAAATGTTTGTTTTTCACTTGGTAGTGAGTGATACCTGCACTCATGGAGCTCTAGGCTGAATAGACAGCAAACATGTTTTTACAGCCTCTTTAACTGAGTTATCTTAAGACTGAGTTCCTCATTTGTTGGGCTTTTTCCAGTGATCACTGGTGCTTTTGCTTCACAGGGAGAGTTCCGGATATTTTTGTAGCTGTGATTCCTGCAAGCGGTGGTCTGGACAGAAATGAAATGCCACTTTTAATCTGTATGGAAAGAAAGGAGTAGTGAAGATACGCAGCCATGGAGTGGCTGCAGTCTGTATGGGTGAGATCTTATTCACTGTGAAGACAGACCTTTGTCCCTCCCAGGCCTTAGCTCATCTCTTTTCCCCAAGTCATGAAGGTGATGGAGGATTTAGAACTACTTGAGATGGAGCTGTTCTCTTGTGCTTGTTTTTTTGTGCAGGTGAAACTTGCTTCTGAAATTGTCCTCCCATAAGCCTTGCATAAGCAGAGCCTCTCCTTTCCTATGGTCTGGGCAGCACCAAGTTGTCTGAAGCCAGATTCCAGTAAATGTTAGGAAGGAAAGCCCTGACAGCCCAGTGGAAGTCATTCATGACCCCTCATTGAGAGTTCTTTGCAAAGTGTAGTAATTCTAGGGGTGCTTCAGATCCCCAGCAACTCCTGAAACCTCCAGTGCTGTTGAGAAGATCTCCATCCATATGAAGCATCTGTGCCCTCTCCACATCTTGCTGTCTTCTTGTGAACCTTCACCCGTGCAGTGCACACCTGCGCAAGAATGGCCACTCATTCACCATTGCTTGTAGCCATGTAACAGACTTTGGGAGCAGTGTTGCCACCTTGTGTGCTGGCAGGCGCAGATCAGAGAGCTGGCTTTGATTGACAAAGCTGGGCTGAGTTTGATGCCCGACTGCCTCAGCAGAACGCTTTGCTCCCTGCCCTCCGGTGGCTCCTGTGGTGGAGAGTTCTGAGCTCACAGCTCCCAGGCACAGAAGTTGGTGGGAGAACCTTCAGTCGGCACTTCTGCTGGCTCTGACTCTGGTTCACCCGCAACTGCTGCCTGTGTTTTTGTCACAACTCAACTGCAGCCTCCGGTTCCTGGGGTCCGGAGTCAGGCAGGTCTGTAAAAGGAGGAGGCTGGTGAGGCAGCCAGCTGATAGCCCTGCTTTGCTGCTAAGCCCCGGCCAAAGCCATGCAGTTAAGGAGGAGTTGAGCGTGGCATCTTCAGCTACTGACTTTGCCTGGCAATTTCATTTGCTTATTAGGTTGGTTTTTTTTTTTCTTTCTCCGGTGCATAGGTTCTTGAGTGCTCTGGGAACGCTGAAACAGCCAGGGTCCATGGTGGATGTTTCAGAAAGGAATTGTGTGATTTCTGCTCTTATAAGATGTCCAGTAGGCTACCAGAGCGCTCAGGCAGAAAGGTGCTATAGAAATGTAGTCCCTCCTGCTGCTGCTACTAGAGTGTCTGTGGTAAGAAAGGATTAATTGTGTCTGCAGTTTAATTCAGCAGCAATTTTGGTGTGATATTAGCAGCTAGAAGCATCAGAGCCTTTTTTCTCCTCTGCGGATTTGCATACAGTAATGAGGAGCATATGTGGTGGGGGCTGGGGCAGAGGACGGCTGGTTGGGAGAAGGAGGAGCAGGTTCCAGCCCAGATCACCTCGGTGGATGCTCGTGAGTCACGGCCTATAAGTGGCTCCTGCTGAGTGCCACATGCCAGATGATGAGTCATGGAGGAAGAGAGCTCAGAATTGGGAGAAACTGGTTCAGTCACTGTCCGGCTCCTGTGTCAGCCGGTGTAGATCTGCTGCTTGAGCTATTTCTGATGTCTTGTGTATCTCAAAATGCACAAAGCAGCTGGGGCTTCTTCTCTTCTAGCTGGGGGGGCAGTACCTGCCTCATGCTAGTTTTGTCATTGGCAGCAATAGGCATACTACCTATGGCTTATTTTTGTCTCACACACCCTCTGGTCTCTGCTGGCAAGCCCCTCGCCCCTGGCCCACGCAGCTCCTCGCTGCCCCGAGCCCAAGGGCTGTGACTGATCGTCACGTGCTGCTGTTCCCATTTGGAACACATCATCGTCCTGTATAGTTCTGGGGTGTAATGATACATTAATCATGGGCTTAGTCAGGCTGTCCTGGAAACCTCTGGAAAAAGCCCTGGCCCAGGCAGCACCTCATTGTGGAAAGAAAAGGGAAGTGATCTTTTCAGGAATCACTGTTTGCTCGGCATCACAAGAGGAACCAGCCTGAGGTGAGGCAGAAGTTTGGGAAATATTTAGTCTTTCTGTCTCGCTGCAGCCCCCTTTAAACACCGAGTGCTGGAATGCTCACCCTGGGACCAGGCAGACCACCCTCACTGTGCTCCCTGTTCCCCGAGGCAGGGAAGGAGAGCTAGAGGTTAAGAATGAGTCAAACAGCTAGTATTTCCTTTTACACCTTTTCTTTCATTAAAGCAGTTAATGAAGGTGTGAATTTGGCAGAGATGTATTAGCTGGCGAGAAATAAATGGATGACCAAACAAATACCACTAGCTAGTCCCACCCTATAACAACTTACAGGTTTCCTCATCTCCACCCTCTTCTTACTCACCCCAATGGTTCAGACCGGTCCCCAGGCCACTCATCCTGTGCCCCTCGCCCCATCCTCTTCTCTCACTGCTCCATGAATGCCCTTCAGTTTCCTGGAATTTTCCTCTTTTTTTTTTTTAAACCATCCAGTACTTTCTGGCAGCTTTTGGAGTGACGACGGTGGGGCAGGGATGAACTGCATTACTGGGGTGCTGGAAACTGGTGCTGGAACCAGTGAGCTCTGAGATGCCCCGCTCTGTCTGAAGGGTGGCTTTCAGTTCGGATTCATCTCCCAGCCCTTTTGCCTGGAGGTGCACTTACAGGGAGTAAGCTGAATATATGTCTCCCTGTGGAGCAAAGAGATGTCTGTGTTGTGCCCCTGCCCGCAAGCTCACACAAACCGTTGCTTTTTGCAGCATTTCTGCCCATGCTTCTTTTGTAGAGTTCTGTGGTTTCTTCAGGCGTGTTAATGCAAATGCTCTGTAGGAGTCAGGGATTCACATGGAACAACCCTCAAAGAACAAGCAGCTCCAATACAAAAGGGTTTTTTGCTGGTTCGTCTATGAAGCTGAACGCACAGCTTTTAACCCTGTTTTTCCAACTTTCACCCTTGAGTGATATGATGGATCTTGGTCAGTCTGAGGAAGATGATGGCAGTGAAACCATAGCCATCCAGAAAGAGGCAGCAAGACCCCTTCACAGTTAAAGGTTTCCACTTGGCCTTCAATTTCATAGATGAAGTGACTAAGATTTGTAGAAACAGTAATCTGTTCAGAAATGCCAGCCTCCAAAAAAGCCTGCATTGCCTCCAGCTGACAGTTCTGATGATTTTGCTCCTGCATCTTCGTCTTCCAGGCTACATGTGCAATCTTCTTGCATTTAAATCAAATTTATGTATCGAATCTCTGCATGCCTCCCCCAGTGTTGCATTACATTTTATGAGGAAACTTGTGTCGCTGGGAGTTGAACCCTGCGGCCCCACGTGTGCAGCTGACGGTGTGGAGCAGAGCCGGGTATTAGTCAATCAGTGATGGAACTCCAAAAGCGTGGCTGGAGCGGTAACAGATAGCAGGGTATGCCTGGTGGTACGTGACCACCACACCGAACGCACCAGTGCTTGGAGGAGAGGATGGTGTTTGCACCAGCCCCCTCTTAATTGAAGCAGAGCCTTGCAGGGCAGTTTGGAGCCAGCTCTGATGGCTTCTGCGCCTTCTCAGCAGCGTTGCAGAGGCAGGAGGTTGTACTCCAGAAGCCATGGACCTGCACTGACCACCCTTAAATTAGCACAGCGTCCCCAGTGCTATAGAGGAGGGATTTGGGGACCTCTGTCTAGTGCTCAGCAAGGACTTACAGGGCATGAATCACAGAATCACCTGGGTTGGAAAGGACCTTTAAGATCATCGAGTCCAATCATCAACATAACACTTCCAAAACCACATCTAAACCATGTCCTTCAGTGCTACATCTGCACATCTTTTAAGCACCTCCAGGGATGGTGATTCCACCACTTCCCTGGGCAGCCTGTTCCAATGTTTGATAACCCTTTCAGTGAAGAATTTTTTCCTAATATCCAATATAAACCTCTCCCAGTGCAACTTGAGGCCATTTCCTCTGTTACCTTGTCTGGAATGAAGCATCCACAGGTAATGAAATGTCTGGCCCTGTCCTTCTCCAGGTAACCCTTAGCACCTCAAGACTGAATAAACAACCCCATATCTCCCGTGTAGCAGCAGGTGGTGTCAGTATGGAGAAGGCAAAGAATTATGACATTTGCAAATAAAATGGCTGTTGTACTGATGTGTCTGGTGCTCAGTCATGGTGCTCCCTGCCTGCCTGCCTTGCGCTTCACGACACGCTTATCTGGGCAGGGGTTGTTGCTGGGTGCTGTGTTTGCTGTTGTGTGTGTAGGATTGAGCAGAACTCAGCACACTGTGCTATTCCAAACGAGAAATAAGAAGAATGAACTGATTTAGCAGAAAGGGTACAGAACTGCCTGTCCGTGTCTGGAAATTTCCCCATGCAAAGCGGCATCAGAGCTTTACAAAGAGCTGATCAAAGCCAGCAGAATCTGAAACTACTCTGCTTGCTGGATATTATGCCCCAGTGTCAATCCCAGCCTACCAGACCCGGAGCAGGAAGGGGGAGGATCCTTCTACAGCCTTCCAGAATCGGGGAGGGAGAGTCAAGGGGTCGTGCAGCCAGGGAGGATGCTCCGCTGATGGGAACTGAATAATCCCTGCGCTGGCAGTGCCATTGCCAACCTCCCTGCATCCCTAAGAAAGGAGGAGGCCAGGAGAGGTGTCCCGAGGCGGAGAGGTGTCCCGAAGCAGAGAGGAGGGGTATCTAGGGCACAAAAAAAGTCATGCGTATCCCTGGGGAAGCTGTGAGAATGGCCCCCGGCAGGAGATGGCTGCATGCCACCTGTGATATTGGACCTCAGAGCCTTGTGCTGGGAGCAGGCAGAGAGGGCATCCGTCTGCTGCAGCATCTGTGGCAGCCAGCGGATCCCAGTCCACCCGGGGAGCCCCCACAGCCGCTGAGACCGAATATGCGACCGCAGAGTTGCGTGTTGCATCCGGGGCTCCCGAGGGACAGCTGGGGGAAGGGCTGCGTGTCAGCTCTCCTGATGTTTTGCTGCCAAATGTCAGCGTGTGCCTGTGCAAGCCTGGTTCCTCCCGCGAGGGGCTTCTGCACCGACGTGGGGCGAGGTGTGCGTTGGCTGGTCACAGGGGCTGGTTGGCAAATGGGTGCCGGTGCTGGGAGCCGGCTCTGAGCAGCCATTCCCCAGAGGCAGCAGAGACCCGCTGCTTCAGCAGTGAAGTGTGCTGTCATCATGGCCTGCATCCTCAAAATGATGCTGCTTTGTGGCAACACTCAATATATAGCAAAGCCTCATGGAGAGATGTGATCTAAGCATTACAGTGGGCTACAAAGGCAGTAGGAAGAGCAGGTAGGCACTGGGGGACCAGCTTTTTTTGCATAACGCTGAGGTGGAGACAGGATGAAAAGGGTCTCCTGCTGCTACATGTACTGTCAGTGGTGCACAAGGTGCAAAATGGGCAAAATGGGACATGAACGCTGCCCCAGCTGTTGAACACCGCGTTCAGCGTGTGTGTGTGTGTGTGTGTGTGTGCTAGGCACAGAGTGAGGAGCTGCTGTTACCCACAGTGGTTCTTCAGCAGTGTGATCTTGAGAATCCCTGATGTAAAAGATCTCCCCCCAAACCAGGCTGAGGACAGACTCGGTCCTTTCAGCCTCTGCAGCAGCGACTGTGGGAAAGAAGCCAGAGGCTTGTAGGGCAGAGGAGTCACTGGAAGGGGAGTGAAGGGTGGTACAGGCATTAGGGAGACTAGAGGTGGGGGAGACTTGAGGGTTGCACAGTAGTCTAGCTGGATGTGTTCCAGGTGGTCCAGCTCACTGTTAGTGAGGGCATGTAGGAATAGGATGAGGAGCAATGGTTTTAAACTAGAGCAGGGTAGGTTTAGATTAGACATTAGGAATAAGTTCTTTACAATGAGGGTGGTCAGACACTGGAACAGGTTGCACAGAGAGGTGGTGGAGGCCACATCCCTGTAGACATTCAAGGTCAGGCTTGGTGAGGCTCTGAGCAACTTGGTCTAGTTAAAGACATCTCTGCTTACTGCAGGGGAAGTGGACTAGATGACATCTCAAGATTCTTTCCAACCCAACATATTCTATGATTCTGTGACCTCTCTACTTCAGAGCCTAATCCTGGGTGAAATGTTCCAGCAGAAGCAGACATGAGAGTGAGTGTACCCCTCATGCAGGTCTCATGATTATTTCTGGAAAAGTCTACCAGAAGGCTCGTCTGTTTGCTAACACTGGTGTTAGCATTAACTTTTACATCATTAGGTGTTTACGGTAAACACTAGGTCCGTTTCCATCTTTGTATTTTTTTCCAGCATCATCCTGTGTCTGTGAGAAGCACTACTATGCGTGGGAGGAAAGTACTGCTTTTGATCATTTTTTTTAGCATCCTTTAATTGCTGTTCTTACGCCATGAAGCTGAAAGAAGTGAAGTTCCTGATCTTTCTGTGGAGCTGTCTCATTGCTTATACTGTTGTTCTGACTTCACTTATCCCACATTTCTCAATTTCCCTCTTGGATTCCCATATGCCTTTGCAGCTCTGCAAGGCACAAGAAAAAAGAATGGATTTTTTTAATCCAAAAATGGATAAAAATCCATTTTTATCCCATAGTCACAAATGATGGGGTAAGGTAGGCAAAGACAGATACTGTGAATGCCACTTTCGGGAGTCTGAATGTCAGTGGTGGTAGCAGACCCGGCATCCTGGAGTCCAGAGCAGGGCCATGGTATGCGGTGTCAGGGTGCTGCAAGCACTGAGGATGCCTGGATGATATATTGGATGTGGATTTCTGACCAAGGGTGTTTGGGCGGGGGTTTTCAGAACAAGTGGCAGATCTGTGAGAGCACTAGGTCATTTTTTAATCCTTCAGGATCATCCTGGATCACTGTTGTCTTTTGTGGTTTCTGCCTTTCCTTTTTCCCTTAGCTGCCCTCCCATGTACTTCTCTATGTTGATTTCTTTGATGTGTAGAAGGGAAGGCAAGAGGGAAACGCCCTCCAGACTGTCCTGGAGGCGTTTGCAGGCTGGACCTCAGTATTAGATGGGGAAGGAGGAATGAATATATTCTCTCCTCTCTTGTATCAAATGCTGGGTAACATCTTCTTCTGGCTTTACAAGAACCTGCTACTAGCTGAACACTGAGGGAGTGGGGCTCTTACTGTACAGCTCCTGGGACTGTGGGCTGTGGCAGTTGTACTGTTGTGAAGTGCACCAGGTAATAACTTAAGCAGATAAGAACCACAGATAAAGTGGCAGAGTGTCAGAGAACTGTGAACCAGGTGCCCTGGAGCACAAGAGGAACCAGTTCAAGCTGAGGCTTAGCCATCAGCAAATGGTCAGCAGAAGGCAATGTGGTCTATGGGACCTATTTAACCACCACCAGCAGCTCCCCGTGCCCCACTGAAGTTATCTGCTCCTTTTCATGTGAAGGGCCCTTGTGTATGTAACTAGTTGCATGCTTTGGCATGCTCCCCTGGCGCCATTGAAACGGCTCAGAACCTCATGAGGGCTCCTGGATTTTGGAGAGGAATGGTTGTTGATGCTTTCCTGTTCCAGTCTGTTCCTGCTTTCCAGTCTCTGGCTGGACTTGTGTGTTCCCAACATTGCAAGGCCTGGCAGTGCAGTTCAGTGTTTGGTTTTTAAAGGAAAGTTCAAGGGACCTAAAGGGAGGCAAAGATATTTAATCCAGTGCCAGAAGATGAACTGCTCTCACCGAAGTGCAGCACTTCATTTCAGACCCTGTGCTGTCTGCCCATTTTCCTGTGAGTGTGCAGTGCCATCCACAGTGAGGTCTTCATTTGGCCCGAAGCCTGTTCAGCCCTCGGGCCTCTTGAGTGCAATCAGTTACTCCAGATAAGTTTGAGAGGGGTCAGCTGGAAGCACAAGTGTTGTCCCAGGAGTCTGCAGGGAGGGGAACGTGTTTGTCTTACACTGTGATTCTTTCCCAGAAGAAGGACAACTCAGGACCTTGTGCTTGGTTACTTGTGCTGACAAGAACCAGTTCATGTGAGCACGTGAAGTCATCAGTCAAACCAAGAATTCTTTAGTCACTCCCTTTCCTGAGAGGTGACTTCCTTTGTGTTTTTGTCTTTCTCTAGGTATCTGAACTCCCTCATGAGAAGTGTCCTCCCTGCCTCTCATGTACAGCCCTACCTGTCCATGGGTAGCACTAGCTTAACTGATGTCCTGAAGAGCATTCCTCACCATGGATAGTCCACCCAAACTGACTGGTGAGACACTGATTGTCCATCACATTCCCCTGGTGCATTGCCAGGTTCCTGATAGACAGTGCTGCTCCGTGAACAAAAGGACCAACCCTTTCTGCCAGCCAGAGCTCAGCATTACACGGACCTCTGCCCTTCCAGACAGAGACCTTTCACAGACTGACTCCTTGGTGTACAGCAGCTTTCTCCAGACCTCTGAAACCTCAGCAGAGGCCTCAGACAACAAAGAAGGCAAAGCGAAAGATTTGATTGTCCCTAGTGTCAGTAAGCGACACAACCCTTTCCTCCTGAGTGAGGGTGAAGACCTCAGCATCTTTGGGGATGACTTGGGTCAAAAATCTTTCCACCTTCACAACTCACTTGTGGCTGGCAAACCTCCCTTTCAGCTGCACGAGCTAGCCTTACCCCCTTTCCACCTCCACGACTCCAACCACATTGTGAAATCCTGGAACATGGCCAGCCGGTCCGGTGTGGTAGATGGGCAAGAGGACAAAATGAGCAGTGATGACATCCAGAAGAGGAATAACGCAAACAGGTGCCACCAGACCTCAGAACGCATGGAGCTGGATGAATGCAGCTGCCATCGCGGCAGCTCCTCCAGCTTCGTCTTCGATGGTGGTGACCAAGAGTGGAACCAGAACACAGGTGAATTGCTGAGGAATCAGGATGCCCTGCGCAGCCGGACATGCAGCTGTTCCAGCTCGGAGCTCCAGCACTGTCGCTGCTACAGTTCATCAAGTCAGTCTGAAGTGATTGACCAGCAGATGGGCTACATCAGCGACTCTTCCTGCAACAGCTCTGATGGGGTGCTGGTGAACTTCAGTGCTCTCTACAACAAAATGAATGGCCACTCTCGATCTAACCTGAATTCAGCCAACCTGTCCTGTGACTCTTCTTTCTGCAGCCACTCAGACACAGGAGCTTTTTACCTGGATTTGCATTCATCACCCACAGAATCCAAGATGTCTTGCGAGTCGCACCACCCAGAGAATTCAGAGAAGGTGTGTGGGTGTCAGCACTCCTCCTCACCTGTCCTTGATGCTAACTGCAACTCCTACCACCTCCACTGTGAGCCTTGCGCTTCGGAGAGCTCAGACCTCACTGCTTGCTTCCAGAGCCAAGCACGGCTCGTTGTGGCTACTCAGAATTATTATAAGTTAGTCACGTGTGACTTGTCTTCCCAATCATCCCCCAGCCCAGCAGGATCTTCCATAACTAGCTGCTCGGAAGACCATACCAAAGGTAGCCCAGCCCAGCCCACTGAATACTATCTGTTTAGAAGGCCTGACCTCAGACAAGAAGAAGATAATGTGGAGTGCAGTGAAGAGGAGGCAAAGGGGGAAGCCACACAGAACATGATTGAAGGTCAGGTGTATGTGAATGTTTCACCACCTAACCTCAACACAAGCCGTCAGCGCTCGAGGAGCTATGATCAGAACCTGGACAGGAGTCCCAGCAGCCGGCTGGGCTCCTTGGAGCGCATGGTGAGCTGTCCGGTCAAGCTGAGTGAAAGTCCAGCAATACCCATCCAGAGTTCCCCCCCAAAGCGAGTGACATCTTTTGCTGAACTAGCTAAAGGCCGGAAAAAGAATGGCACCTCCCCACCGCTTCGGTCCAGTGGTGATTCCTCCTTGGAGTTCTCCCCTATCCCTGAGACACAGCGGGATTGCCCAACCTTCCTTGAAGAAAGAGCTCGCCGCAGCCAGAGTCTTCCACCCATGCCCTTTGTCCATGGCCTGAACCGGAGCTGTGATGGCTTCTGTTTGAATCACACTTTTGGGGACAGCCAGGCTTCGTGTTCCACCAAAGACTCGGTCTCCAGTGAGAAGGTCCCCAGTGGGCATGGGGCAGGTGAGCAAGCCTCTCTCTCCCTGCTGATGGAGGCAGATGCCAGCTTCTCAGGCGGCTCTGCCAGTGGCCACGGACAAAGAGATGTTAGAGCCCGAGCAGACGGTAAGGAGCCAAACTGGGCAGAATGGAGAAGTAAAAAGAAAGGCTGCTCTTTGGGACATGAGGGGAACAGCAGAGGAACTTGCACAGTGATGGGAGATCAGTGCCTGTGCAGTTTGTTTCCTGGTCTACCCCTCTCTGAGCCAAAGTCCCGCTGTGCTTACTTAGGACCCAGATCAGTGCAAGTGTCTCATCCTTGTATTTCCAAAGCCTATTGAGGTTTTGTGCAATCATGTGAGGGAGGACACAGCATTAGCACTTAGGGTCTGTGCATCTTGGAAGATTGTCTCCCTTCCAGGGTGTTGTGCTCCCCTAGTCCATAAGAATCACTTGCCTTTAGCTCCCAAGACAGAGATCTGAAGATGCTCAACAGAGTCGTGTTCCCAGCAGATGAAAGGAAGGGAACCATTGTGGAGTTTTTAGCCTTTATTCTTTGGAGCTCCATAGTGCAGAGCTGGAAAGGAAAGAGGCATAGCCAGCAGTCTCCTCTCGGTGCAGGGTCCAGGAGCTCACAGAGTCTCTGGAGGGACTTACAGCATGAATCCTGCAGAGATTAAAGGAGCTGTGTGTCGTCTCTCCTGGAGTACCCTGGTCATATCCTCCACAGTGCATTGGATTGCAGCAAAGGTTCCTACAGAGGGTAATTGTCACACTTCCCTCTGCAGAAAAGCCTGCATGAGTTGCATTCTACCTTGATATTGCCATGACTTGTCCTGGTGAGGAAGCTGCGTGATGGCAGCCCCATCAGAAGTATGGCCATTGCTCCAGCATGGCAGGAGACCTCTGTCTCTGCCCTAGACAGTCCTTGTACCTGCTTCACAGGTAGAAGCCTGTCTAAAATGCCTCTGACCAGACTGCTGTGGTAGATAGCCCCTAACATGCCAAGGACCAGACTGTCTCCATTTAATTCCCAGAAGATTTCTAGCAGGAGATAGGACGAACATGTTGTTCATTGCCTTGGCAGGTGTGGGAAAGACTTTGGCCTTTGGAGGAAGAGGTTTTTAGGTATTGTCCTGTTTGTTTATTGAGTCTTGAACTCGTGCTGGTTGTGGGATGGCAGGGAAGGCAGGTCTCTGATGGGAGAAGGCAGCATGGGAGCAGCCCTTTTGGTTTGCAGAGGGAGTGCTTGGAAGGAGCAAAAGCTGCTCAAGGAGGAGGGGGCAGACAGGACCTCTCAAGACAATATATCCCAGCAATTCCTGCAGCCCCTGCTGCAGTCCCTTCCTCTGCACTATGACAGCAAGGCAGGCATGAGTGCTCTGCAGAAAGCAGGAGGAGCTAGAGGCAGAGCTGCCTTGCTCCAGCTGAGAGCAGCATGCAAGTGTAGAGGGTTTGAGAGAGGACTAGAGGGAAAGCAAGCCCTGCTAGAAGCTAGCTATAGGGAGAAAGGCCTGTGACACCCCACAGGCAGCAGGTAACACTAGGGCCATGCTTGGGATGGGTCTCTTGTCCCAGGATTTGCTGTGGATCAGAGGAATGGGGGGGAAGCAAGGGAGAAGGTGATTGGGGATCACAGTGAGCCCCGTGTGTGCATCCAGTGCTGTGTGTGTTGTACACTGAGTACGCAGTGTGTCACGTTTCAGCTGTGTCCCTTAGGATATTGTGGCCCCACCAGGAGCTGGAGGATGCACGCGTAGGAGATCAGCCCCAGCACACTCCCTTAGGACATCCCTGTCCATCATTTGCTGGGGCAGACCTGCGCTTTCCAGGGCTGGAAGCTCTTCTGTTTCTGCTGTGGTCCTGATTTGGTTGGGAACATCCTGCCTAGGTCTGGTACAGGCAGGGGGATGAAGGGAGCTGTGTGTTCAGAGGAAGTTACAGGAGAAAGAAGAGGGAGGGAGAAGGGGAAGCAAGCAGCCTTTCCGACAGCCCTGGGTGTGATGTGGGATGCAGAGCTGCAGTGCTCTTGCACATAACGCTTGTGCTCGGCTGGGTGAGTCCTCAGCACACGTAGGAGGGGACAGTCCTTCGGGGTAAGAAATCTTGCTGTACCATGGTGCGTTGGGCCATGTCTTTGTGGGCAGGTGCATGGGACCATGACTTGGTGCTCTCCCGGGAGCAAGGGATGGGCAAGGGATGTGAAGCTGGTGACCCAGCTGGTGACAAGCTCCTGGTGCAGTGCTTTACTCTTCCAGACAGCTGTCAACAGCTGGAGACTTTGCATTTGGGGCCATGTGTCTGTGCCCTGCCAGCTCATGATGTCTGCAGTTCAGACTTGAACCAGTCTGTGTGTGTCACTGGCCTCTAGCTCATCTTCTTCCTCCCGCAGCTGACAGCACATTCCTTTTTTGCCTGTGATCTGCTGGGCTGGCAATGACTGTCCCTCTGCCCGTCCTCACACTCTGTCCCCCTTTCTCTCCCCGAAGGTGGTGGCACAGACGGCAAGCCCGTGGTACGCTACAGCAAGGACCAGCGCCCCACGACTCTGCCCATCCAGCCCTTTGTTTTCCAGCACCACTTCAGCAAGCCACCCAAGGCCCGTGCCCTGCACAGCCATTTTGCCTCCAGCCTTTCCCAACTCTACAGCTTGTCCAGCAACCGGCCTGCCAGCCAGCAGATCTCCTCCAACTCCCAGTCCTCGGCTCCGGCCACCGCGGCAGAGCAGCCGGCGGCGGTGGGGAGCCAGGCCCACAGCACGCTCCTGACCCAGCGCTCGGTGGACGGAGCTGCCTCCCGCAACGATGGCTGCATTAAGAAGGCTGCCCCCGAGACAACCCGGCCGTCCCCCCTGGGGAGTTACTCTCCTGTGCGATGCAACGTGCCTTTCTTCCAAAGCGTGGACTCTTCTTCCTCGCCCACCGCGGAGAGAGCTGGAGAGAGCCAGCCCCCCAGGAGCAGGTCCTGCCCCATCTCCGCCAGCCTGCTTCCCACCAGGTCTTCCCCTGCGGTCAGTGCCATGCAGCCCTCCCAAGCCACCAAAGCTGATGCCCTGAGGCAGAAGGAGAACCCCAAGCCAGTTCCCAAGAAGGAGGCACCGCTGGAAGCAAGCCCACCACTTTCCGAGTACCGACTCCACAGTGTGTCCCTCCCACCGCTCTCGGTGGGTGGCATGCCCATGAGCAGAGTGGCGGGCCACGCAGATCCCCACTGGAGAAGTGGCAGTGAGACCAGCAGCTCTGGTCCCCTGAACAGCATGGGAACACGGCCCCTCAATGGTAGGTCCCCATATGCCAGGATGGACTAGTCTGGAATATTTCTGTCTCCCTATGGCTATGGCTGCTCCCCGTAGGACCACCCGCTCTTGTAGCCACAGCCCAGGGCAAAATTGCCTCTGGGGGAAGCCTCCAACAGCCCCTACCATCACTTTGCCTGCAAAAGAAAGTCCTACACTAAGAGCCTGTCCCTCCAGTCCCAACTTCTACACTGTGTCTTCAGAGAAGGCAGAGTGGGCTGCTGATCTTACAGCACCCCACACCAAGTGCTTGCACCCCAAACCTGCTCCCTCTATGCCCGCAGCCATGAGCCACCAAGGCTCCTGCCCTGGTCTGCGAGGCTGTGGCATTCTCCTCCGTCCATGTACGTGTGCTAACGTCTTGAAACGCTGCTGAACTTTTAACTAATGTGCTGTCTCTCTTTCTCTGTCTTTCCTTTTTCTCATCTTCTCTCCCTGTCTCCCCTTCACGTCCTCCCATCTGCTCTCATCCTCCCATCTGATGCTCGCTGCCTGCGGCGTCCTAGCGAACCACCTCTCCCCCCAAGCCCTGAAGTGGCGGGAGTACAGGCGGAGGAACCCCCTGGGTCTGGAACGTGTTTCGGGGCTGCCCGGCTTAGCAAGCAGCCTAGACAGGAGGCAGCAAGAGCCCCGGCTGAACCGGGGGAACCCCATCTTTGAGCTCCCCGGCAGCCTCAACACCAGCCATTTCCACTGCAAGCTGAACGGTGCGCACCACCTTCCTGCTGGGGGGATTTGGGAAGAAGACAGCCTTGGGGCTCAGGTTGTCTCCCCTGGGGCTTGGGTTCGGGCTGGCAACATCACTGCTCTGTCTGCTCCGAGCGGGAGGGATGATGCATCTGCTCACCCTGGGGCCAAGGGGTACAAGACGAGGGCAAAAATTGCCTCACTGGTGGGTACACTCTGTGTGGAGCCTCCCTTCTTCTCCGCAAGCTGAGAGCGGTCAGGTCCAGCTCTGGACTGGATTGAAGGGGAAAGTGAATGGCCCAAGAGCTGGTTCAGACCTCAGCAAGTATTCCTGAATTATGTCCATCTTGTAGTTCATGTCTCATTTAGAAGTTGTGGCCCCTAGATATCTCCTATCTGTGCCCCGTGGAGTCTGCCCATCTGCCTCAACTCTGGCAGCGTGCTAGGTGCTGGGCTCTAGCTTTCATGGGGCAGCTGGCAACACTGTAGGGCTCTGTGGGGCTCTGTCTTCTCCATGCTTTGCCCTTAAGGGCTTCTCTGTCCTCCAAAACCTGTGCAGGAGGGGCTGAGAGGGACAGGCTGCTGTTGACCGAACCTTTGAGAGTCCTCCAGGAAGAGCAGTGAGGTCTGTCTGTGGGAGGGAGTGTTCTTCAAGGCAGCCCCAAGCCACAAAGGGAATTCCTCAAAGCTCTATACCTCATTCTGCCAACTCAAACAGTTTCTTCATCACCCCTTCATGGGAAGATTCCTAACACAGAGCTGGGGAATCAATCAGGTGAAAATTGAGCACATGAAAGAGCTCCTGCGGAAGTCCTCCATTGAAAACAGGCCCCCTCCCAGGGGACAGGAGAAGGCGTAGTTTGTTGCCTGAGAATACCTGGTTCTGTCAAATAGGGATTCTCTCTCTGCTCTGCTTTTGACCCCATTTTGGGGGGCTATCCACACAGCATCCCTGAGAGTCTGGTGCAGTGAGGGTTCCCTTGGTACCAGCCCATGAGGGTGAACCTCGCACAGCATCATCCAGTGCCCATGGGTTTCCAGTCAAGCTGGAGCTCGATGCTGGGGAGTCTATGGGGTTGAATTCTACAGGCTCACATTGCAGACCATTGCTGGGAGGGTTACAAGGCTGTAACCTTGCTGTCCCAGTCTTGGACAGGCTGGTGTGAACACTCCTGCTGGTGCAGTTTGATTCTGGGGAAAGCAAATAATGTGGGAGAAGCTTTGGTATAAGGGCATGGGACTGATCCTTCTCCCCACTATCTTGGTCCTGCAGGACAGTCAATGAGGCAGCTCCAGCTTACTTACACGGACTTCTTCCCTGACTACTTCTCACTAGCAGAGAAACCCCCGGCTGAGTTCTGCCTCTCCCCAGATGGCAACACAGAGTCTATCTCCATTGACTTGCTGCAGAAGAAGGGTGAGTTTGTTTTTCCTCTTGGCGTAGCACAGCATAAAGCAAACACATCTTATCTCTGTAGACCAAATGGTTTCTTTCCCTGCCCTTTTCTACTGTAGCACCGTGAGTACATCTCCGCCTGGACTGATGGCTCTTTCCATGGCAGGTTCTTGTGTTCTCTGCACCACGACACATGCCATGGAGTACGTTTGAGCTGCTTGTCCCAGGAAATATGATTAAAAGGGATTGTAAGTCCCCAAGAAGGGGCAGAGAGAGCAGGCATACACATGAGCATGCTCAGAGGCTACCACCTCTGCCTCAGTATGCAAGGGCAGACCTGTGAATCTATTTGATGTTGCAGATGTGCTAGATGAGATTTTGTAATTCGGGTAAAAGGTCTGTTGGGTCCTACATGGTAAATTGTTTATGTAAGAAGGTAAGAGAAATCATTCCAAAGCAGGACAAGGTGTGGTTGGCTGTGATGACACCTGTGCTGGAGGCAGGGCTGGGGACTGTGTTGTTGACATCTGGCTCCGTATCATTGCAGGGGGAAGTGATGTGCAGAAAGGTTCCCAGCCCTTTGCCAGCTGTGTGTTGGTGCTTACCAGGTGGCAGCTTTCCCCTTTATTCCACTTCTGTTCTTGCATCATACTGATGCAGATGTCAGATTACCCACCACTGGCTTGTTACTGAAAGTCATTACACAGCTTGCCAAATGCATGGCTTCTTCCCTGCCACCCTGTAGGATCAAAACAGCAAAAGACTCATTGCCTCAGACCCCATCTCTGCTTCCTCAAGGGATGGTGCGTGGAGGTAATGGTCCACGTCCCTTAGGAATATTGACAGGGTGTCTTATGCTTCAGCCACTTCTAAAGGTTCTCCTGCTGTTGGGCTGACAAGTGAGTGCTGGAACCAGCAAGGACAGATTTGCTGAGGAGCTAGGAGGGGCCCTGTGTGTTTTTGGCAGACAGGACACATGTGCTGACATGGGCTTGAAATTCCCTTGCCTGATTTCTTCATGATTTGGTCGGGGTCTGTCCTAGAAGCCGCTCAGGTAGCTCTCTGACTTGTTCTTTCCCTCTAGGTCTGGTGAAGGCCATCAACACTGCTGTTGACCTGATTGTGGCTCACTTTGGAACCAGCAGGGATCCAGGAGTGAAGGTACATCTTGCTTTCAACATCATGAGTGACATGGAGAGCATGGAGAAAGATTGCCTCTCCATTCTCTTCCAGTCAAAAACTAGAGGGTATCCAATGAAGGCAGTAGTACCAAGAACAAACCAAACAAAGGCGATGGTGCGCCATGCAGCAGGTAGTAAATCTGTGACAGTTCTTGCGATATGATGCTGGGGGTGATAAAAGAGTACGTGGGATTAAGGGAAGGTCAGAAAAACACAGGGAAGGGAAATTCACTGGGTTCTATTAAACACACAGCAATAATATCCAGCTTAGGCAGTCTCTGAGCTGAAAGTAGTTGCAGGCTGCGAGAGTATTCAGGACAAATATATATAATGTTTGCTCTGGTTTGACTCTTCCTTATGAATTTACTCATGGCTCTTTATAAGAGAGAATACCAGGCCAGCTGGACTCGTGGTCTGATGCAGTACACCAGCTCTTTTTTCTCATACGGTGGAGAGTTGTGTCTCCCTCCTCCACACATCCCGTGATTCTGTGCCAGGACACAGTGCAATGTCCCCAGTCCCTTCCTGTGTCACAGGGCTCCGTAATGATAAAGAAGTGCATCAGTCATTGGCCATCTGGGGCAGGTGGGCATCCCCTATAACCCTTACCATGAATCCACTAGCTTCAGAGAGCATCTATGATGATTGGACTAGATGATCTGAAAGGTCCCTTCCAGCCTAGGCTATTCTATGATTCTGTGGCCTAGGTTGCCCACGGGGCTGGCTGTCTTTGGCCTGTGCTTCCCTCGTCTCCCGTTTCTGGAATAACAGAGAAGCAGAGCGAGCTCACTTCTGTTTGTACCAGCCAGCGTTTGCAGTCCTGTGACACTCTGCATGTTTGCGGTGCCTCCTCTCAATGCTGAGTGCTCTGCTTCAGCCACGGGAACTCTGGAGCGGCAATGTGACACTGTTTGGACATGGCAACTGCTCTGGAGTGCCATCCCCAAGGAGAAACCTGACTGGGTCAGATTCCAAGCCCATTCAGTCTTATCTCAGAGCCCAGGGTAATTTACCCCTAATTACAATTGTAACTGATGCAGAGATTGCTGTGCAGCCTAACGAGAGCTGTTTGTTCTCAGACAGCTTTCTTAAGGCTCTGGTTTGAATTTCGTGGTTTTGCAGTGTTGGTTTAGGGAATAGCTGCAACATTCCCCCATTACTTTACTTACCAAACAACGCTGCCATTTTTGACCGGGGGTTTTGTTATGCATCAGAGTGCCAGGGGCTGAGCATTCACCCGTCAAAAGGCAGCACCCGTCCCACGCTGCTCCCACGCTCAGTGGATCTGGCGGGATTATTCCTGACACAGAAATTCAGTCTCAGTTCAGGGCCTCTGTGGACCCGTGCCAACTGGCCAGTGTAATTCCAGCTCAGCTGGTAAAATCTGTGCCCTGAGCACAACTGCCCGGGACCACCGACCTGACGTGCAGGGCCTGGGGCTGACCCCTTTGGGTTGACCCCTGGGCAGCTCAGGGGCTGTACGCAGCACAATATAGTCCCCGCTCTGCTGGTGCTGGGCTCTTACATGCTTTCTCACCTCGATCTGAGCCCTGCCCATCCATTTTGCCCTCACCCTGTTTATTTATAGTAATCCCTGGGAATTATAGCTCGCCATGCCACTGAGTTAAGTGTTCCTTAACCCCTCAGTGCTGGTAGTTCCTATGTGGCTTGCTGCTTCCTGCTTCAAAAATAGCAACAAGAAAATCTACAGCAGCAGAAAAATCCCTTACTCTTTTCTTCCTCCAGCAGGACAGCCTTTTTATACCTGTAGGCAGAACCCGGCATCCCTTCTAACTGGGATATGCTCTTCCCAGGCTGGTATTTTCTCTTCCCAAGCTGTTGCCTTATCCCAGCCTGGGGCAGACCTTACAAGGAACAACCCAGAACTGGTGTATAAGGCAGCAAGGAGAGGGGGAGGGAAAGTGACTGCCTGTTCGAGGAGCTTCTGAGCATCATCATACCCTGGATATTGCCTTCTGGGTGTCTGTGGTAGGCAAGTGGGGCTGGACCGTTTGCATGCATCTGTACCTTGTAGAGCAGTTACCAACACTCTCCCTGTTGCCTGTTGTTATCATCCCTTAGGCCAAGCTTGGTAACAGTTCTGTGAGCCCCAACGTGGGGCATCTTATCCTGAAATACCTATGCCCTGCTGTCCGGGACATCCTGAGTGACGGGCTGAAGGCTTACGTCCTGGACATGATCATTGGCCAAAGGAGGAACATCCCCTGGAGCGTGGTGGAGGCATCGACTCAGCTTGGTATGGAGGGTGTGCAGCGATGCCCATCGCTCTGCGGTGTTCCTGTGCTGTGGCTGGGAGGTGCTGGGGAAGGTGGGCCGTAAGGATGGGATTGCAGAGTAGTACCCACCTCCCTGCACAAAACAGGGTGAACACTGACCTTCTCTTGCAAGGTGGGAGAGCCACTGCTCTCTTCTGCCCAAAAATTTATTGTAATTGCCCCTGAAAATTCCAGATTTTCCTATAACAGGCCATAGCAGTGGAATGCACCCTCTACTAGTACCAGTTTTGCACCCTGAATTGTGCCAGTGGCTACCATCCGGGAGAACTCCTTTCTGAGGTTCCAGATGGCAGGGCCACACCGACTTCTGTGTCATGAAGAGATTACATCCAGAGCTGGGAAGCCTTCTAGCCTGCTTGTGGCAAATCTCCAGCTCTGGGGATATTTCTCTGGTTGCAGACACCCCAGATTATAATCACGCACCACAATATTCTGTTTACCTGCTGATTTTGAGCCAAGGGCTGTGATTGTCCCTGAAGTGTGGGAGGCAGGTTCCTTGCGCTATAGAAACTCACCCAAAGTTCTGGAGTGGCAGTCTGGGACAGACCACAACCCATCTCCCTTGTGGAGTTGGGATGGAGTGAGCTTGTCTTGATGACTGGTGTAGGGGCAGTGTGCATACAGCCATGGGTACCCAGACAATGTCTGGTTTTGCCTTGATGCTCCTTCCTGTGCTGCCATTTTGGCTTTGCTGACTCTCAACATTTTTCTTCTCTCCATAGGCCCCTCTACCAAGCTGCTGCACAGCCTCTATAGCAAGATCAGCCAGTACACAGAGCTCACCAACCACACCATGAGGTTCAACGCGTTCCTCTTTGGCCTCCTCAAGTAAGCAGACTCCCTGGGCTGGCTGCATGTCACGGTCCAGGGCTGGCAGCAAGTGCTGGTCCTTTACTGCAGGCAGGCACAGTTGCCAGTGAAAAGACTTAAGAAACCTGGGAAGCTGCTGTAGGTGAGAGAAGGAAGAAGCTGTGAGCCTCAGGGAACTCCAGAAGGATCAAAACCTACTCCTATACCAGGCCAGGACTAAGAAACACTGAAGCCCACTGAGCCCACTGAAGAATATTGTCAGCTTGTTTTAGCCCCAAAACATTAGGTGGGAAGAGTCTGTCTGTCATGGTTCATATAAGGATAGATATAACATGCATAAATTACTCCTGAAAATCCCTGCTTAAATCACTGGTTCCTGGAGCTGCAGTGAATCCAGTGCATGAGGCTCAGAAGGAGAAATTGCCCTGGTCCAGGACTCAAGGCATGTTGATGGGAGTGAGCCACTGTCCTTTCACTAGGTCTTGAGGTTCACAGAGCTGTGCTGTAAATGCTGCTTTCCAGCCACACTTCTTGTTGTAGAACATCTAGGATGAAGGGAATGAATTGATTTTCACTTTTTCTTTCTTTTCCTGCTTGTTTTCCCTTCCTGCAGTATCCGGTCCTTGGAGTTCTGGTTCAACCACCTCTACAACCATGAAGGTAAGAGCCTGAGGGGTGTGGGCTGCAGCAGGAACCAAGTTCTGCACAATACAGATCACGATATAAGCTCTAGGGCACACATGTCTCTTATTGATCTCTCAGTCTGAGCTGCTCCCTTCTTCTCCGAGCCAAAGAGCTAGACTGTACGCAGTGCCAGTGTTGCCGGAGGGCTGCTTTGCTCAAGGGAGCAAGGTGGAAATCAAAGCTCCATGCAGTTCCCTCTATCTTTGCCTGGCCAGCCACGTCCTTCCCAGCTGCAGCTAGTACCTGAGGCTGTCAGTTCTAGTGCAGATCCCTCAGTCTACTTGCAGGAGACCAGATCTAACCCTTCCCAAATTTTTCCTTTCCCTGCCTGAGAGCTCTGTATGGCTGGAGATGAGCACACTTAGCTGAAACCCTTCAGGCGTGGGAAATGGAAAGAAATGGAAAGGAAAACCTCCTGACAAGAAGCAGATTTACTGGCCGATCTGTTTTTTCAACCAGAAATGTTTCTAGAGTATGCCAATAACCCAGCAGCACGCCCAAGCTGCCTGATGCCTAGAAGCAGCATGACTAAGTGCACAGTGAGACAGACACCCTCGACCTGCTGGATCCCCCGAGAGTGCTGCTGGCTCAGCCCAGGGCCCCATACACTGCAAGAAGTCCAGCTCAGTATCTTCTGGCAGTTTTGGGGGGTGGCAGTAGGCGTTTCCTAGGTCTGCGTGTGCAGCCAGCACTTCTCTCTGGAGCAGATAGGAGAGTAGATTTGCCTTTGTACCGAGGTAAGAGAAGGCACCCTGATTTTCTTGAACAGAAGAAGATCATTTGTTTCCAGCCATCATTAAGAGCTGGAAGTGTGAGCAATAGCTCGGGCTGTCGGGATGATGAAGGGCAAAGGGGCTGGAGATAAGGTGCAAGTCCTGCCTGTGGTGTAAGCTTGTTATCCCACTGGGGCCAAATGGCCACGAATCCTGTTCCCAGCCCTCTCTTTGGGATTGAGACCTGACAACAAAGCTGGTGGGATGTGGCCAAGTGAAGAGAAGGGTGAATGTTGCATGTAGAAATGCTGGTCCATTCTCTGTTAGGATCCACCATTCATCCCAGCCAGGTCCCTGGAAAGACAGACACCTCTCTCCTGTCTCCAGCAGCTCTTTCTGCAGGGACCTGGACTGTCCAGGTCTGCAGTTCCTTGTTCTTCTCCAGGAGGTGAAGTGAATCTTGACATGTGCCAAGCCTTTAGTGCTCTTTATTCGCACCCTTCTCCCATGGTATTTTGTGGTATTTTTGAGGTCCTCCTGATGGATAGTTTGACAGGTCCAGGCAGTCCTGGCTACAGGCATGACTGGAGGCAGGACCTGGGCCCGATTGCCCAGAGCATCTGCTGCTTCCCGACCCAGTGCTGAGCCTCACACTGCAGCCACAGCTGTGCCCAAAAACTAGTGTCCAGCTCCTTTCCCCATAGCTTCAGCAGATTCTTGGTGGCTTGGCAAAGGAGGCAAAGGCCTGTCCTCTAATTAGTGTCTCTTGCCCTACAGATATCATCCTGGCACACTACCAGCCGGTGGGCTTCTTGTGCCTGTCTCACAGCGTGTGCCAGCCTCTTTTCGAGGAGCTTCTGCTCCTCCTGCAGCCGCTCTCCCTGCTGCCCTTCAACCTGGACCTCCTTTTCGAGCACCACCTGATGCAGATGGGCAAAGAGCAGCAGCAGCAAAAGGAGCTGCTGCGTGTGAAGCAGGACCTGCTGCTTTCCGCCCACTCCACCCTGCAGCTGATGCGGACACGGGGCAGCAGCGACGATCCCGATGGCTGCAGCACCGCTCCCGAAGCAGGCAAAGTGGGCACCAGGGATGGTGACATCTCTCCAGGCCACGGCTCCCGGCAAGCTGCCAGCGAGAGGGTCAAGGGGGTGGGGGCCTCCAGTGGAGATGTCGAGAGGGATGAAGAGCAGAGGAAGGTGCGGGAGAGCACGTGGGAGGGGAAGAAGGACAAGCAGGCAGGCTGGTGGTACCAGCTCATGCAGAGCTCCCAGATTTACATCGAGGGCTCACCTGAAGGCTCGAAGCTTATCCGCTATGAGAAGAAGAAGAAGGCTCTGAATGATGTTCCCAGGTCAGCGGAGACCCACAAGGCACCACCACCCCGCGAAGGAGTGGTGGAGGGGGCAGAGGCTTGCCCCATTGCTGAGGGCACCTTGGAGGAGAGACCCAAGGCTGCCAGCAAGCCAAGTCCTGAAGCTGTGGAAGAGCCCTTGGAAAAGCCCCAGCAGGTAGTGGTCAGTGAAGAGGTGAAGGAACGGAGTTGGCCCTTCTGGATGGGCAGCCCCCCAGACTCGGTGGTTACAGAGCTGAAGCGCAGCAAGGAGAAGGAGGCTGGGACTCAGCAAAGAGTGGGAGCAGCAGCAGCAGCCCCCCAAGAGGAGAGCAACACCGGTGCATCAGAGGGCAGCCAGACCATCAAGTGGGGACACTTGTTTGGGTCCAGGAAGGTGCAGAAAGAACCCAGGCAGCCTAACAGGTAGGGAGACAGGGATAGTCTGGGGCTGGAGGGGGCTGGTTAATCTGGGGTTGCAGCAGTGCAGGTGGAAGTCAGACTGCTGGGCTACACCATGGTGGTAGACCAGAGGCAGTGAGTGAACAGAGAGGTCTCCCACCCCTGCCCAGCCCTACCAGCCTGCCTTAATTCCTACCACATCACTCTTCCCCTCTTCCACTCCTACCCTTGTTAATCCACCTCACTGGCTTTCCTCTCCTGTCTTGGCTTCTAAGCCTTCTCTCCAGGGGAAGGTCTCCTGCTGCACCACCCCCATCATCACATCACCCCTCCCTAAAGTGTGTGGTGAGAACAGAACATAGAGAGTCATCCCTGTTCCACACAGTGGGTGAGGAGGAGGGCTAAAGTTGCCACATGGAGCTGAGACCTCCCTGCATTTCCTCTCCATCTGCACCTTTCTTGCTTCTATGGCCACTGGAAAAGTCCTTCCCAGTCTAGGCCATAGTGTGTCTGGAGAATGCTGGGCCCTCCCTACCAGGAGACAGCCTGGGGACCGCAGTGCACTTCGTGCCTGGAGCCAGACCTCTAAGGCATGACCTTGCCATGAGAACGGCTGCTCCTTGCCCCCAGGTAACACTTCCCTGCCACTACCTGCTTCTGTCTCCTTCTTGCAGGTTGCCCTCTGGCTGGCTGAGTTTGGACAAGTCTGTGTTCCAGCTGGTGGCCCAGACGGTTGGGGCAAGCATGTGGCGAGAAGCAGCTTCTGAGCCAGAACGCCCCCAGCCAGCGTCACCTGAAGTGCCCCCCGTGGGGCGTCCAGCCCGAGGGCTGTCTCCTCACCCTCCCTGGTGAGTCCGGCAGGTGATGGAATATGGTGGGCTGGGGTTGGCACAGCTCTGTCTGTTGCAGCTTACCTGGCCTGCTTTGTACTTGCGGACCAGGGGGGTGGTTTGGGACAGTGATGCAGCTTCTGCATCCACCCACCCCAACTCTGCGATCTGCTGGCAGGGGGCAGCTGGGAGTCTGGCTGGGTGGGGAGGCAGGGGGTGTTTTCCTGGTTGCTCCATACTTGTGATGATCCCTGGGCTTCAGCAGGGTTTGTGTCCTGTAGCAAGCTAACCCTTCCTCTCCTCCCTTTGCCTGCAGTGAGGTGAAAGCTCTTTGCCATCACATTGCCACCGAGGCAGGACAACTGAGCTTCAACAAAGGGGATATCTTGCAAGTCATCTCCAAAGTGGATGGTGACTGGCTCCAGTGCAGCCTCGGCTCCGAGAAGGGATTGGTGCCCATCATGTACGTCACCCACCCGGAGGACGAGGACTATTGACCTGGCTGGAAGGCCAAGCACAGTACCGTGGGCTGCTGAGGCTCCTCTGGGGAAGCACATCCTGCCAGAGGAACAGACACAGCTTCTTGCTAGTTTCTTACCTTTCTTGCCATTACAGAATACAGTAACCATAGGTGGTTCCTTCTTGCTCCTCCTCGTGCAGCTGCCAAAGGCCGACTCGGCCCCCGGGGTCTTCTGCAAGCTGCACCTCATTTTGCCAGGCGTTGCCGTGCATGCAGCCACACTGGGGATCGCCCGAGCCCCCCTCCACCCCACGCCATCTCCAGCACCCATAGGCCATGGACTCCTACATAGCGGGAACCCAAGCAGTCCCTGCCAGGGCAGCGCTGCCCCGCTGCCCGGCTCCGTTTCGTGCTGGAGGGTGCAAGATTCTGGCCATCCCCTCCTCGGGGGTGGCAGTGTCTGCAGCCTCCAGCATCCCTGGCGTCATCAGCCATAGGGGTGGGAGCACCGTTGTCACGGGCTCTGCAAGGCTGGGCTGATGGGTTGCATTGGGGTTTGATGGGTGGGCTGCAAGGTAGGTTCTCCTATGCTGGAGCAGCCCTGTCCTAACGTGTTAATAGTGGTGCCTGGTGGATTGTACTGGGCCAAGTAGCCTGGCATGGCCACACAGCAGGGCTGGGGCTGTGCCTGGCCATGGCCAGGGGAGGGGGATCGGGATATGTGTGTGCGTGCAGAGCAAAGGGGTGCATGGGGTCGTGAGGAAGGCACGTGGATGTTCAGTGTTAACGTAGGTCTGGGATGGGTAGTGCCACCCTGTGCTTTGGGGGGGTGGGGTGCCCTGTGCCCTCCATGCTGAGCAGGGAACCAGTGCCTGGGAAGTCCTGGGATGCTCAGTGGAGGGGAGGGG
>JAOXNO010000020.1:12107680-12127215 GCA_028565335.1 Limnodromus scolopaceus
GGGGGGGGGGGGGGGGGGTGGGGTGGGGATGCGGGCAGGGTCCCTGAGTGGGTGAGGGATGCTCTTTGGAGTTGGGGGCAGTGCTCCCGGCAGGTAGATCGGGGAGTGCTCCCAGAGGGAGCCGGGGAGGGAGGGGTGGCACTCCCCTTGGCATAGGGTTTCTGGTCTTGCTGAGTAGTGCCGTGGGGTGGGGGGGGGACGAGTGTTGTGCACAAGCACAAGGGGATACTGGGGGTCCTGGCGTCCTCAGCAAAGGCAATGCCAGTCAACCCCTGCCTTGCCATGTTCATGCTGCCCGCTGGGATGGGGATTTTCACCTGCCCATGAGGTGGGGAACAGTGTTAATGAAAGGCCATGCCAGTAAGTGGTGCCTTGGCCAGGTTGATACTGCTCACAGCATTATGCCTGGGCTGGCTCCCCCATGGCAAGGGGCCCTGGTCTTGCAAGGTTACCTCCTGCTTGTACATCGCTTAGCGGACGTTGCACCATATTTAATTTGTATTTCCCCACTAGAACGAGGTGTCTCGCCTTTATTTATTTCTTTATTTATGATGCATATTAATAAAAAAGGTGCTGATTGAGCTCCCTGCTACACAGCCTTGTGATTTCAGCCCCTCCTTGAGAATGGTCTGAGGGTTACCTGTGCAGGGATACTGCACTGCAGACTTCGTCCTGCCTCCACCACAGCCAACACCAGACCTTCAGAAGGAGACAAGTTGCCTCCAGCTATCAGACCTGACAGTTCAGGCTGGGGGAGACTACATCACATCATGAGATGATGGTATGTCTTGGGGAGACAGACGAGGCTCCTTGTCTTCATTCCTCGTGCATGCCAGCAGGGAACCAAGGAGGTTTCGGGCAGGACTTCACACTGTTTCAGTCTGGCATGTACTTCCCCAGAATGCTCAGGGTGTTGCCATTAGGGTGTCTGGAGGTACGGCCAAACTGGAACTTGTAACTCACGGGCAGGGGGAAAAAGTCCTGAGCCCAGAGGAAGGATGAAACTAATGATGGGTTGTGGGGCTGGAACCCACAGTCTGGGACAACCTGTCCATGAGGCTCAGTCACTGTAGTTCACTCACAGGGAAGGGCTCTGGGGGTTATAAACTTAGACTCGCACAAGTGTTGGACCTCCCAGTCCAGCAGGAATGAGCCCAACGAGCCCACCCCTTTGCACCTCGGTAGCTCCCGGGAGAAGGAAAGAGCTCTGCTTGAGGCTCCAGCCTTTGCTGCAAGGACACCACACTGGAGGTTGTTTCATCCACCCAAATGAACAGTCTGCAGTGCTGGAGTGAGTCAAAACAGTTTAAAAAGATCCAGAAATGAAGCAGTGTAAGCCCCTGTCCTGGCTTGGGGAGGCTTGGAGCAGGCAGGGCTTGCACATGGGCTGCTTTAATAAACCTCTCTGAGGGGCTGGTGGTCAGGGCTGTTTACATGGAGCAAGGCTGTTCTCCCCACATGCCAAAGCTGGCCCAAATGGGGAAGGGGACCATGTTCTGGCAAACAGCCCCACAGGGTGCTGAGTCAGCAGGAGAGGGAATTTCCAGCTCTCTGGTTTGTCAGTATTGACATGGAGCTCACTGGGTGCTCACTGCTGGGGTAGCCTTAGATGCAAAGGAGGTATAGAATGGTGGTTTGGGTGTCACAGGCTTGATCTGGGGTTGCTGCTACAGAGTTTACAGCTGCTGAAGTCTTCTCCAGGGTCATCTGCCTCAACTCAAGCAGGCTGTAGTTGGTGGTTATCAGATAGGCTGTCCTGATCAGAAACTGGGCTTCATGAGCCCGTGAAGCCTGCGTGGCAAAGTCATGCAGCCATGTGTATAGAGCAGTGGCTGCCAGTGCTGCTGCTGTGGTTGGGTGGCCCAGCTGGTGGCCTGGTCCCAGAGCATCAGCTGTGGGATCCTGATGGGGACATGGGGCTGTGAGTACCACTGGGAGGTGAGCTGAGCAGGGCGAGGAGCCGCAGGGTGCTGCTGGAGTCTCCTGGAGCTCACCCTGGTCTGGGGAGGGCAGCTCAGCCAGTCCCTGGCACAGGGAGCTCAGCATCCCTTGGCACCTGTTTGGCTGGGACATGGCAGCAGAAAGGTGGGTGCTGTGGGGTGTGGATGGCGATGGAGGGAAGGGCAGATGCTGGCCCACGGCCTTCTAAGTAGATGGGAGCAGGTAAGCCAGTCATGCGGTGTGCAGAACACCTCCCGGGCGCTTCCCTGAACCCAAACCCAGCAACCCTTCACTCTAGCAAACGGTGCAGGTCCCTGGCCTTGTCACTGCACCAACTAAAATCCCTTCCCAGCCCCACAGGCTGCCTGCCAGGACCAGCCCTACATCCAGAGAGCAGAGCAGTCCCCAGCCCCAGCCCAGTGCCCCCTTTGCATGCCCTGAGGAGCAGAGCAAGGCTGGGGGAGGTTCTGGACCAGCAGGGGAGATGCACACTCAGTCCTGCCCCTCTTATGTCACCCTCCTGTGCAGGGTCCTGGAGCAGTGGTGGTGTCCTCCACTCCTGCTCCTTGCAGGAGCTCTCAGCCCCTGCTCGGCAAACTTCCTCCTGCCCTCCTTGCAGATGTCGGAGCAGGTCCTAGCAAAAGAGTGCTGGGCTCTGGCAATGAACCCTGGGAGCCGAGCACCCAGCACTCGGGAAGCAAAGAGGAGTCCAGCTTCATGGTACAGGGGTCTGCTTTGGGCTGGGGTCGGGGGACTGTGGGACCCAGCAGTAGGGCAGGAAAAAGCATGGGGGTGATAACATGTCTGGGGGAGGATTAAGGGTGCAGTGGGATCCAGATGTGCATGACAACCTGGGGGGCACGGGCCAGCTGAGGGACGGAGACCTGCTGCTGCCAAGTGCTAGGGGATCATGGCGGGTCCCCTTGGACCCTCTCTGCTCAGGCCTGGCTCATTTTCAGGGCAAAGGCTGTGGCCGCTGGCCCTAATGCCTGCCAGGGCTGAAGCAATGCTGGTGGGTCTCAGAGGCTGCTGTGGAAGACTGGGGAAGGAGGAGGCAGCTGAGAACCAGCAAACTGCCGGGCTGGGAGGGGTGAGGTGGGAATGCACATTTGGGCAGGACAGACAGGGAGGGACGGGACAGGGATGCGCAGGGAGTCAGGACAGGCAGGGAGAGGTGGGACGGGGATGCACATGGACTCAGGACAGGCAGGGAGAGGTGGGACGGGGATGCACATGGACTCAGGACAGGCAGGTAGAGGTGGGACGGGGATGCACACAGAGCAGGACAGGCAGCTCCAAGAGTGAGCACAGCAGCCACAGCGAGCTGATGGAGAGCTGTCTTCAGAGGCAGAGCCCTGTGGCTGAGCTGAGGGTATCATGGACAGTTTCTAAGGACAGACCTGCAAGCCATGCCAGCCAGCAAGACTCACAGGAAAGCAGAGGGTGTCTCATCAAACAGACTGTGTAGCAGCCAGTTATCAGGCCTGGCAAAGGAGTGTGGCTGTCATGTCACCATGACTGTGTGGCATCTGATAGAATAAAAGAAGGCTTGGAATTAACACGGCAGAATTTTCAAGGGACTGAAAGCTGAGCAAGTGGGAAAGTGTCAGTGTGGTGGGAAATGGGATGGGATTAACCCTTTTCTTGCAAGGGCTGCAGGCAGCACTGGGCTTTAGGGCAGCAGTGGGTTAGACATCTGCACAAGGGAGCGTGAGGCACAAGCGGGCACGTGTGTGTCTGAAGGAAAGGCCCACATATGGGGGGAGGAGGGGGGGTGCCTTTCCTTCCCATGCCCCTCCTGGCAGCTAGACCCAGAGCTCACCCTGCCACCATCCAGCTGGCAGTGATGCATCCCTAGATTCCATAAGTCTCCATGCAGCAGCTATACCATACAGGGCAGGGACTGCCAGGCTGGGGGTGGGCATGCAGGTGGCTCTGACACCTCTGCGACCACTGCTCTGGGGACATCAAACAGTGTATGAGCTCATATTAACCCCTGAGAGCTTTGTTCATGCTCAGAACTGCTGAACGCCCAGCATAGCCTGGGGACAGGTCAGCGTCCTGCATGGTGGCTGTCCCAGCCCAGGGCCATAGGAGCTGTTTCCCATGTCCCTGGTTGGAGTGACCCCACTCGTGGCAGTAGCCCAGGGGTGCTGAGGCAGGACAACATGCTGGGTCACAGCCCAGTTCCCGTTCAGCTGGAGGAAGGAGAGCACTGTGGTTGCAGCACCGTCCTGGGACTCAGCACTGAAATCGGCATCTGCTGTGTGGACTTCCTTCCTCTCGCTGTCTCCCTCTCTGCCTCAGGGCTCCCATCCATACAATGAAAACCCCAAGGTTTCCCCTGAATGAACTCTGGTGGCAATGTTGCCCGTGAGCAGCTTTCATGGTCCAGAGCCCCCAGTTTCCCCTTGCTGCAATGCTCATGAGTCAAGAGCCAGTCTCTGCATGCCAGCAGCTCTGCGTGGTCCATGGGTGGCACCGTGGGGGAGGTTTAGCTGAAGACTGGCAAGCCAGGTGATGCTCCTGGAGAGCATCATGCAGGGGAGTAGCACATGTGGGTGCAGACACCAACTTCCAGCAACAGGCAGGAGGCCAGGAGCAGGCAGGAGACCACCTTTCTCCAAGGTGTGGTCCCAGCTATGGGGTCCCTGCTGCAGTAAGAGGGGTGCAAACCCCTCAGCACCACAGATAAGCCTCTGGGAACAGGAATCCCAAACAAAAGGACAAGGCAGGGGGTAGAACTACTGCCGTTGGTCTTCAAGCATCCCGATGGCTGGTTTGCAACACCAGGCAGAGACAGTCAAGGCATTGGCATGTGGTCCTCCAGGTGCGTGACAAGTCCAAGGGGGAAAATGGAGAACTGAGCTCTGTGCAGGACTGGACCAAGGACATTCTCAGCAAAGGGCTGCCCGCTGGTGGTGGCCACAAAATGCTTTGTTTTCATGACCCTGCACAATCACTGAAGATTGAAAAGTCCCAGGACAACTTGTTCAGCTTCAGAAAGGGGAAATGCGTGAAATGAGGAAACTTGGATAAAACAAAGCAAAAAGAAGCAGCATGGTCACACAGAGTCCAGCAAGCTCGCAAAGATTTAAGGCAGCCTTGTAAGGCTCCTGCTATCAAAAGGTAGAGAAAAAACAGGGCCAGAGGTTATTCGAAACAGAGAAGCCCCTTCAAAGAGCTGAAGTCATGTCGAGATGACAAAAAATAGTATCAGGCAGGTAAGATGTAAAAGCTCAATAGGACAAACAAAAAAAGAGAGCAAGGAACAGGCTGTAGAAGCAGACAGCAGTCCTTTTTGCAAACACTTCAAGAACTTCAGATCTGCCACAAAGTCTGTGGGGTCGGTAGGAGAGCATGTCCTCACGGCGGAGGGAGGAGTGATGTCCCTCGGGCTGGCAAGATTGCTGTGAAACATAACTCAAATGCCAGCACGCTGTAAGTTTTGTGAAAAAGTGGGACACGTGCCTTGTCCCTGGCATCACAGCAGGACATGGGTCCCTGCCTGCACCCCGCTGAAATACACCCTGCCCGTACTCCCAGCTGTGCTGGGTCTGCCAGGCACGCTCTGCGATGGGGTGACACGGGGACACAGCAGTGACACCAGCAGAACCAAGAATTTCACATCCTCCTGTGTTGCAAACAAGCCAAAGCTGTCCTTCTGGCTTTGTGTTTGCCTTGTGTGACCGGAGCACGTAGCTGCTGGACCCACTGGGGATGGCGGCACTGGCTTGCAACACCCCTCCATCCCCTGTGCAAGAACCCGCGTTACGCTCGAGGCTGGATTGT
Organism: Limnodromus scolopaceus; assembly: GCA_028565335.1. Taxonomy (NCBI): domain Eukaryota; kingdom Metazoa; phylum Chordata; class Aves; order Charadriiformes; family Scolopacidae; genus Limnodromus; species Limnodromus scolopaceus. The sequence goes on from JAOXNO010000020.1 coordinate 12,113,414, forward strand.
GTGATCTGGAGGAAGGGGAAGTGTAAAGAGCGAGAGAGCGAGAAGGCTTCCTGTCAACTGCTTGGTCCACACTTCCTGCATGGCTTTTGAGGTTTCAGATGGAGTAATAAAGGGCTTTTGGAAATGCCACAGACTGTTAACATAGGAGATGACAACCATTGTGCTGGGATCGGTGCACAGAGGGACCAGGGATGTGATTTTTTTTTAAGTCTTTTTTGATTTATGGAATTTCCCTACTTACGTTCCAAAGATCCTCCAAACGAGTCATCAGTTCCTAAGGATATAGTTTGCTTTTGGAGCTCTTTGCTTATTCCTTGAGAGACCCAGCAGCACCAATGGCCAAAGAGAGGTGAAGTCTGGGGTGTTGCTGGAGGCAGAGGAGCAGTTGCTTTCTCCCACCCAAAAACCTGTGCTTGAGGTGGAGCACAGCTACCTCACGGGATGTACCCTGCTGCAATGCCCTGCAAGCCCAGGGCGCTTCTGCTAGGGAAAGTGTCTTTGAGTATGGTAAACTCTCCATGGGTGAGCTTCATCATCTGAGTGAAAGAAAGAAAAAGGGAGGTTCCGGGGGGGGTTAGCACTGACCCTGCCAGCTCTGTTGCAGGAAGAGATGAAGCACAGACAAGGGAGAAGAGGCTGAGCCTGCCTTTCTGAGCGCAGGAGGCCACAAGAAAGGGAGCAGGGCAGACTCCAGCTCTGTCTCTGAGAGTTAAAAGATGACTGAATGTCTGCTATCAAGCACCACTGCAGAAAAAATATAAACCAAGACTTTTACCATGTTTTGCTCAGGGTAGCTGGGGAGAATGTGTCTGGAGAGGGTCACTCAGAGAATCACAGAACCACATGGGGTTGGAAGGGACCTCTGGAGATCATCTAGTCCAAGCCCCCTGCCAAAGCAGGTCCACCCAGAGCACCCCACACTGGTCTGCTTGATGCTGCTGAGTAAAGGTGTTGCAGAGTGTGCAAATCAAGTGGAGGATGTGCATTATCAGCAAGCAGAGCCTGATCCCAGGCTTGGGAGTACCGGGCTGTTGTGGCTTACTCCCAGCCAGCCACTAGGATTGTTTAGCCGTCCACTCACTCCCTTCCCCCACCCCCCAGTAGAATCGGGAGAAGAGGGAGAAAAAGGAAACAAAACCTCGTGGGTTGAGATAAAGACAGTTTAATAGAACAGTGATGGAAGAGGGAAAAAAAACAGTGGTAAAAGACTGTACAAAAAGAGTGATGCAATACAATTTTTCACCACCTGGTGATCAGATGCCCAGCACATCCTGAGCAGCGATTATGGATTCCTGACCCTGGCCAACCCCCACTTATACACTGAGCATGACATCTATGGTATGGGATATTCCTTTGGCCAGCTTGTCCTGTCTATGCTCTGTCTCAGCTTCCATGGGAAGCTGAAAAATTCCTCGTCTTAATGTAAGAGTTACTTAGCAACAACTAAAATAATATGTTATCAACATTATTCTCCCACTAAATCCAAAACACAGCAGCTACTAGGAATAAAATTAACTCTGTCCCATCTGAAACCAGGATATGGGCCTTGCTGAAGAGCATAATAAAAAGGAAGGCCACCACAAGGGGCTGCTTCCCTGCTGCAAAGCCTCAGAAAAGATTTCAGGGTTTGTTTTTCTCCCAGCTGTGTGTTTCAGCTGGGGCATGGGCCAAGCACCTCCAGCAAGAGCTGCTGGTTGGCTGGGGAGGCTGGAGCACAAATTCATCGACTCCTGCCTGGGGCCAGCTCTGATGGTTGGGTCTGCTGCTTCGGCCAGTGCCGCCAGCCACACAGACTCACCAGCAGCCCCTTCCCTGCCTGCTGCCATGCCTGTGGCGCCTTCTCACCCCTTCATAGACATTCCCACTTCCAGCATGTGTCAGCAGCACAACCTGCCACAGCACTTGGGCTCCAGGTCGCCACGGCTCTCACCAGCTTCTTCCTAAGCGTGTGCTTTCCTGCCCATGGCAGGCACTGACAAGTAATTAGGATCATCAGTGCACTTCAGAAGCCCTTTTAATCACAATCTTTATCAGGCAGTACCAAAGTGAGGGTTGTCCTGATGTAGTCTCTGCTTGACTTTACCACGTGAGTATGGAAGATACGTCTTCCTGAAAAACCCCGGTCCCAGACGACCATGAACAAGCACAGCTCACAAGTCCTTCTGGGACTGGAGATCTGTGCCAGGAGAGGAAGCAACCCAGCTTCTGTGGCTAGTAGCTGCTCCTGCCAGAAAGCCTGAAAACTGTGGCTCTCAGACAAGAGGTCAGAGAGCAGCAAGACTGCAAAAGGGGTGCGAAGTAGCCCCGGTGCACAGAAGAGGAGAAGGAAAGCGTCGCTGACGCTGGCGGAGGTTCCCTCTCCAATGAGGAAGCCTCTTGCACCAGACGTGATTTCTCTGTGTGGCTGTTTCCTCTCTGTGCTTGCACCTCTTGCAGTCAGGCGGGTGTGCTGTGAGGCAGCCAGCGGGGCTGAGACCTCTGTCTTCCCCGGGGAGCCTCAGCCAACATGGGCCTGGATTGGATATTCCTCACGCTCCTCACACCTCTGCTGGCAGCACAGCAGCAGGACAGCCCAGACACCAGCAGCTCCACAGTACCACAGGAAACAGGTAAGAAGTCCTCGCTTCTCTCCCCACAAGAGAAGGCTTCACTGCTCTCCTGCTGCAAGGCTGCTATGTATCTTTACTGCATGCAGGATGCAGTAGCTGTTTCAGAGAGGACCAGAGCTGATGTCCGTAGGTGGGACGAAGACACTCAGGCATCTGTCGGCTTGTGGTGGGGTGAAGCTCTGTTTGGGGATGGAGGTCAGCAAACCTTGGTGTGCTGGGAAAGCTTCCGCAGGGGCCGTATTGTTCTTCCATGGAGCGGGCAGTGTTCCTAGAAGCAGCAGGTGGCCATCTCTCTTTGCATGGTGTATAGATGCCACGTCCTCACTGCAGTGGAGATGGGTGCTGCTGCCCAGAAAACACCTGGGGAGCCATGACCTGAGCCCCTCTGTCTCCAGGAGACCCTGTAAGGAATGTGCTGGGATTTCTCTTGAACATCCTTGCTTGGTGATAGAGGGGCAGGGCAGCCCCAGAGCTTTGCTGCGTCCTTCCTACACAGGTTGCACGCTTCCAAACCAGCAGAGTCAGTTAGTGGAAATCTTCAGGCTCACGTGTTATCTGACCTCCCCGATGGCTGGTGAATCAGTCCAGCATAGCACTGTCTGGGGTTTGAGCTGTGATCCCAGGGTCATGACTTTGCATTGCTCTGCATCTGACTGAATTGGAGTATTTCTCTATACTAACTTTGCTGGAGTGAGCATCTACTCATGTTATGTTGTCCTGACCTGCTGCAGGGATGTGTCTGGGCTGACTCAGGGTAGAGAAACCGGTGGATTAACGACCCTGGCTATGATACAGGCCAGGGAATGTGACCAGGGCCTTTAGCTGCTGATGGGAATTGATGGCAGGGTCTGCACTGTGTGATACAGGCCATGGGAGTCCGTTCCCAGGGGAAATGTGTCCCAGTGATTGCACGGAGCATGAGCACAGTGCACTGTCACTCAAAAAACAAGGGTAAACCTGCAACAGAGGTTATCCTCCTGCCCAGTGTGGCTTCCCCTTGCCCAGATCCTCCAGTGAAGCCCAAATCCTCCCAGACCAGCATGTGCAACCATGTCCAAGTGCTGCATGGCTCTCCAGCTTGTTTGCATGGCACACGCTAAAGCCAGGACCCAGCCATACCGTATGCTGCGGGAACACAGTGGGGACACGGTGGCCAGCAGACTCTTGGCACCCTCTGCCCATCTCGGTCGTCCAGCTGTCCCTGGAGGAGCCTGGGACTGCCTGCAGCAGAGAGGGCATTGCTGAGTTTGCATCCTTGGTGTTTGTGAAAAGAGGAACCGAGACAAAAACATTTGGCAGCCGCACCCAGCTGCGCAGGCAGCCCTGCCTGCATCCTCTGCATGTGGCCTCACTCTGTCCTGGGACCTGTGTGGAGGTCCCCACCTGATGGATCGGGGGCCTTCTTCCACTGAGGGACCAGACAAGGTGAACGGGCAAGATGGGGAAGGGTGGTCCCTCCCATCCCCGTTAGGGTGCAATGGGCCTCTGTGGGACAGAGAGTAGCAGTGGGGCCAGATAAAGCCATTGGGCAGAGATGAGTAACATGGGAACAGGGAATGACCCAAAGGGTCCCCTTTCCCGGGGCCCCTGAGCATCTCCCAAGACCTTGGCAGGTGTAGGGTACAATGAGGGAGGGGGAACAGCCCAGTGGGGACAGCAGACAAGCTGCTCCCACTGCACAGTGCTGTCCTCTTAAAGGCACTAACAAAATTCCTTCCACGTTTGGAAGGGATCAGGGTGCCGGGAAGTTTGGGGCTGTCCCTTTTCAGAGTGCCAACACTGCTGTGCTAGCTTCCATCGCTCGCCCTGCCTCTGCCGCCCCCAACACTGAGCCCTGGTGGTGCTGGTTCCTGAAAAGTCGCAGGCACGGCAATAATTTTGGGGAAGGGCCATGTGCCCCGGGGCCCAGCAATCGCCGAGGAAATGAGGCTGGAAGGCAGAGCTGTGTCCCATCGCTGGGCAGGAGATGAGAGGTGTCTCTGGGAGCCCTGTGGACAGCCAAGCAGCTGCAGGCAAGAGGATGTGGTTGCTGTGTGTGGTACAAGCGTGAGCCAGCGCAGCACTGACGCTCTGCTCATCCCTCCACCAAGCAGGATGCATTGTCTCATCGTCCTCTTGTCACCTTATTGTCTTGCCGTGCTCTTCTCACGGGGGTTTTTCTCTCCCTTGGGTTACCTCACTCCTCATCTCCTTACAGTCCCCGTGTGCCTGGGAGGAAGGAGGAGAAGCTTTTAGAGGATGCCTTCCCTGCAGAGGCAGGGTCTGTGATCCAGGCTGGACCTGGCCCCTTTCTCATCAGCCTTGCTTGACATTAGGCAGTGATTTAGTAGCAGCTGACAGCGAGCCCTAACTGGGAGGGAGGCTGCAATGCCTGGTGGGTGGGAGGCTGGCTAGGTAAAATAAGGCCACACTCAAACCTAAAGATTTCGTGTCAGTCAGACTTGAATTTCAGACAGTGCCCAGAGTAAATCCTGCAGCTAACACAAATGCTGAGAGATGCTGCGGAGAAGTGCCTTGGGACTGGACACCCTTGGTGCTGTGAACCGTGTGCTCCACCATGCTTCCACTTCCTGTTACCGGAGTACAGATTCAGGAAACAAGTATCTCACCTCGTGTTCTTACAACCATGTCACATGCCTTTTTGCATGGCAGAGCAGCACAGGTTAAAGCGCTGCCATTTCCCTCCCCTTCCCGTGGCGCCTTGTCTAGGGACACCTCCTTTTCCTGGCACCGCTCACAAGCTGAGCAGCCCCCGGGTCTCTCCTCCCCTTCTCCAGCCTCACAGTGCCCATCGCTCTCAAAGATCTGCTCGGCAGCTCTGGTTGCTTGCAAGGAGAGGCTTTAAGACCGCTGAATGTCTTCTCGGTGGTTTGCAATACCACTGTCCACTGGTGGAAAGACTGGTTGCTTTTCTTAGCTCCTCTCAGCAAGCACATGACATCAAACCCAGCAAGACCCCAGCGCGCTGTGCTGTCACCTCTGTTAGCTGCTGAGCTGCCATGGGAAAAGGGTTGAACTTTGCCTGCTGCTCCTCGGATTTTACCTTGTCTTTCATCCTTCGGGTGTGGGATAATACAAGGCAAGAAAGTATGTCTTTTGCTGGTCAGCAAAGGGCTGAAGCCAGGAGTCTGACCTGAATTACCAGCACAGCTATTTCTCCTTTCTCCTGATCCTCCCTGACATCTGCTTCTGGGGGCATGCTGGGGCTTTGTTTCGCCTGCCAGACTCGTAACTGCTTTGCAGCAGGGACAGACAGTCCAGATACTTCTGTAAAATGCTTACTATATTCATGGGTATTAAACAAGATTAACAAGGAGGGTATTAATTTAATAGCATCAGCTGAAGAAAAACAGTTAATTTCTGACTATATGAGGCAAATAGACTAACGTTTTGTTACCACTTCTGCCTAGGCATTCAGCATTCCCCCGTTTTGCAGTGAGCACACATTGTACGTTACAAGAGGTGCCTGTTTGGTCACGTCTACACCATATTTTCCATGAGGAAATTTCACTTGTCTCAGCCTCTTTCCTACAGCTGGGGGCGGAGGGCCTGTGGGCGGCTGTCTGCATACCACAGTGCAGGGTGAAAAACAGTGTTTCTGATGACTGTTTCTTTATTCCCCCGGATGCCGTTAGTCCCTACAAGGCGAGAAGCTGAGTGTTTCTTTCCCCTTTCTCTCTGAGCACCCTCCCTTCTCCAGCAGTGCCCTGTCCCCGCAACGCACAGGGCTGTGCATTGGTCTCCTTCTCACGAGTGGTGAGCGCCAGCCTGGTGGAGATCTGGTACCCTCTGACTCACGTGTGCCACGCAGTTTCCCATGGCCACCACCAAGACACACAAACAGCCACCCTGGGTTAGAGCAAAGGCTCCTTTGCTCCAAGGAGCTCTTTTCCCAGTGTAAATGTTACAGAATGATTGGGGAAGGAGTGTAAGAAAGAGGGTGAGGACAGATGTGTGTCCCCCCCACCAACCTGTGCATCTCGACTGCGCCCAGCAGCCATGGACTGGTTTCTCCTGGTAAGTCTCAAGCTGTAACCACCTACCTGCTAGGCTTGGGCTGACTGGAGAAGTGAGGTTGAATTGGATCGCATTCAACGATGTTCTTGAGACAAAACCTGGGGTGGACTCAAAGTGTCTTCTCTTCTGTGGGGAAGCAGAGCCTTCTAGGCTTTACTCTCAAGCAGCCATCAGAAATGCCACCAGGAAGGGCTCTGAGCCCTCTGAGCCCTCTCCCTGCCTTTTCTGATCTCTCCCGCCCAGCCCTCAGTCTATGTGTGGAGCGGTCCATGCCCAGCCTGGGTCCAGGTGCCGTTTCAGCCCCTGCCTGACCCACGCGCAAGCACACAGGGCCACATCTGGCAGACCAAAGAGCACAGGAGAACCCGCACGGAAGAAAAAAGGTGGCCTAGTGACCACCCCTACAGCCCAGAGGGCTCGGAAAGGAAACGATGAGTTGCAGAGGACAGTCATCCTGCTGGTGCTTGCAAGGGGATCTGTGGGAAAAGCCAGGGAGCAAGAGGGTTTGCCTTCGGGACTGCTCACTGGTGTAGTCTTTGTGCCCAAAGGGCAGAAGTGCCCACAGACACTCTGCTGGCACACGTGAGGTCTTTGCAGAAGTACATTCCAGCCATCTGCCCTTGCCTGATGCCACAGTGGAAACCACGCTGGGTCACAGCAGCACCCTAACACCTCCCAGCAGACACCAGTGGGTGGACTGAGGAAGCCCTGGAGCAAAACTGCATCTCTGCTAGGACCTTTCCACCTGAAAAAAAAAAAAAAAAAGAAAAGAGAAAACATGCTGATGTCTCTGGCAAAACATAAGGGCTGATAAACACCCAGGTTTAAGAGAAATGATTCACTGGTCCTGATGAAGGTGGCATAGTCAGCCTAGTCAGAAATGTGTGGCTTCACACCCACTTCCAGTCCAGGAGCCTTACACAGCACCTATTTACTTCCATTTTAGTGAACTACCCATATCGAAGGGAAAGACTGAATCAATCCTGATTGCCTGTCAGCAACAGTTAGTATAACTGGTATCAGCATGCAGAAGCCTCATCTTTTAGTATAAAAAAAAATCATAAACTTTAAGTAAAGGCTAATTCTTCTTTGTACTACAATAAGTCTGCACTGTATTACACTTCTAAAGCAGCAACCATGAGATGTGGCCTTTTTAAACGTAGTGCTACCGCTGGTGTCTGTAAGGAAGCACCATACAAGACTGAAAACCTCTTGAGAAGTTCCTTCATGGCTGTATCAGCAGCAAATGCTTTGCTACGCAGAGGGCACTAAAAGTTTGGGTGGGCTTCAGGGCAAGGCACAGCTCCGGTGTACATCTGCAACCACCCCTGCCAGCAGCGCATCAGTGTTTGTAGGAAGTCGCTGTCCCTGATATCTCCCAAAATCTGCACCTGTGTCAGCAGGTTGGACGGGAAGGAGAATTTCTCTTTCCCTCCGCATTTCCTGCCCAGCAGGTTGCTACTTCCTCCGCTGCCGGTGGGTTTTGTGTCACTGCAGGGACTGTACCAGCTACCAGGAGAAATGGAAGGAAGCACTTACAAAGGGAAAAGCGACCAGCCCCCTTTGCTCTGAAGATCAGGACAGGGACAGGCTGGGAGAGGCCAGCCATGGCCGTGCGCACTTGTAGCCCCCCCAGCTCCTGGGGCTGTCTCCACTGGAGGGGTTTCCTTCCCTCAAACTTCGCTTTAGGTTCAGGCCCCGCCAACCTCTTTTCAAGCAACAGTCATTCACATTTTTGCTGTGACCCTAAGATGGAAGGATCCCCATCGATGATTAAACGTTGTGCAGGCACAACTTTGGGCCCTGAAATGCAAAACAAGAATTTTGGAAGTGCCTTCACAGGTAGCTCTCACCTGCCTGAAGGAATCATGGCTCGATTTGCCAGTCTGGTGGGATTTTATTCAAGTTATTTGGCAGGGGCTTTATTCTGGTTGAGATGATGCAGCTGCTGAGGTGTGTTGGCCTGCTGCGCAGCGAGTGCAGGGCAATCGTGGTTTCACAGTGAGCCCTAATGCCATTTGGGTGTGCTGGGGGCAGCGTAAACTCACTGTGCTGGCCTGGAAGCACCCTGGTAACTTTGGATAACGTTTGGGTACTTACAGACGAATTCGTTGAATGAGGAGAGCTCACAGAGAGGCATGTTACTTGCTACAAGAAAATTGGTGCCTGGTCAGAGGGTAGAGGCCCAAATTAGTGCCATGCAGAGTGACAGCAGCACTCCTGCCTAGAAGCCAACAGAAAATAAACATGGAGATTTACTTCCACCAGTTGTCCAATCTACATAGTGCAAAATGCAACTGAACATGCAGCTGGTTAAATACGTACCTGCAGCCCCTGTTGAGTCCTTTCTGCCAACCCAGATGTGGGGGTGTTGCCCGTCCTGGGTGAGGATGGGAGGGATATAACACAGGAGGTACCCAGTCCTAGGAGCCAGCGGGTATTTTGGGCAAGGGATGGAAAGGAGAAAATAACAAGTGTGACCTGCAGAGCGAAAGCGAATTGGCAACTTGAGTGGGCTTTTTGCTGCAAATAAGCTTGCATAAGGGTGTGAGCAGGTAGTGCCCGTCAGGATGATGGGAACGCAGGTGAGTGGAGCCAGCACAGACTCACGGGGGCTGGTGTACTCCTACAGCCCCTCTTCCAACCCTCTCTCCCTCTCTGGGGGAGACACTGAAGGAGAGAGCAGCATCCACCAGGCTGCTGGATCGTCCTGGCTGGGATGCTTTTCCAGCAGATCTTAGACCTTGTGGAACACGACTGCCAACTGAAAGGGTAAGCACAGCCCCACATCACCCTGGCCCTAGCTGGCAACAGACTCTCGGTGACACGGTCATGCCTCAGCCCCACCTGGGTGACAGTCCAGGACAGGAGGAACCTGGGTGCCTTGGTTTTCCCCTCCTGTCCTGGCAGCGCCAGGGCACTTTTTATCTCAGCATCTTGCCACAGGCAGCTGCCGGGGGTCTGTGCTCCTGGGGAGGGGTTCAAAGGTGATGGTCCTGGGGGCTACTCTAAGCCCAGTGCCTTCAGACAGTGCCTGGGCATATGGCCGAGGTGGTGGCAAAGGAAGGACCTCTGTGTGAAGACCAGGGAGGAATGCAGTCCCTGGTCAGCCTTACCCAAATAGATCCTGAGTGGGGAAGCCTACAGGTCTGTAAGGATGGATGGGATTTCTCTTGGGGTGGCCTGCTGCTCTCGTTAACTCTGCTTTAGGCTGCAAGAGAGGGACTTGGCATTGAATGTGGTAACCAAAGGAGCTGGACAGTGTCAAAATCAGGGCAATAGACCCCACAGCAGATCCCTTCCCCTCCTGCTTAAACCCACTTCTTGTCCTCTGTGCAGAGGGATGCCAGAAGCCCCAGTGGAACTCAAAGCGCCAGTGGAACTTTACCCCTAATAAGGAGATTTACAAGCTTAATGAAGAGGTGACACTGAGCTGCTTTGTGAAGGATCCTCTTCCCGTTGCTGTGATCAGATGTGCAAAAGAGATATCTCCAGGTTGGAAGAATGCTTGGGAGGTGAAGGACATTGAGGGAGCATGGCAGCGGGTGGTAGTGAACCTGACCTGCCCCACAGGTAAGTGCAGGAGCACTAGGTCTCCCCTTCTACATGTGCTTCTCCCCGAGGAGGGACCTTTGACATCCTGCTGTGTCCATGAGACACTTTGTCCACAGCTCAGAGATGGACCCCAACTGGGACTAGTCTCCAAGACGAGGAGCGACAGAAGTGTCCAGTGTGGGACAGATTTTTGGCACTGTCCCTCCATCTCCTCCCTGTCTGTTCCTGAGTTGCAGGACATGGGGATGTCAGAGAAGGCCAGATCCTGCCCCTCATTTTACCTCTCTCCCAATGTCCTGTATCACCACCTTGCCTAGGCACACGCTCCTTTCCCACACTTGGGGGTCCTTGAGTTTCTCATGGTGTTGAATGCTGACATCGCAGTTGGTCATGGCAAAGCCTCATCCCCCTCCTGCCTGAGCATCTCCTGTCCCTGAAGAGGAATCTCACTTTTGTCCTGACAGGAAAGTGCCAAAAACCACAGTGGGAAAGAAGAGTCCAGTTTGAACCTAACAGAAAACCATACAAACTGAATGAAGAAAGGATGCTGAAGTGCACTGGAGACTTCCAGCCATCCTTCCCTAGGGTCAAATGTGCAAGGCAATTTCTGCGAATAAATGAAAGTTCTGGAGAACCAATCTATGGAGATGCCTGGTGGGGCAGGAACAGCACGGGTGCCTGGATATACATTGAGGGAGCCGTAGAGTGTGTTGGTAAGTGAAGCAGCAGCAGCAGCTCTCCCATGTCCCCTCGATAGCCCCTTGTGACGTTGTCCAGCTGAGCAGCAGGCACACCACAGTCCCTCCGTGATGCTGTGTTGCCTGTGCAAAGTGTTGAAGGGGCCGGGCCAGGCAGGAGACCAGAGGCAATTTGGAGCCAGCTGGGCAAGACGGCAGCTCCTGCAGTGTTTCCTGAGCAGGGCAGGCGTGGGGCCCTGCTGATGGGTGCCGGGGCCTGGGGCAGGATCTGGGACCAGCAATGAGGTGCCCACGGGAGTGCTATGGTCTTTGCTGCACCTCCAGGTGCCACTTGGGAGTGCACAAGTCTACATGTGCCCCTTGCTGCCCATGCAAGTGAGGGACCTTGGGGACATCTTATGCGGCCCCAGGAGTTGAAGTGGAGGGGACTGAAGGGAGCCCTGAGTGCCTGGGGTTGGGTGTCAGCCCTCAGCACTGGGGCTGGAACCTGTGGGAGATGCAGCTGGGGGAATGCCCTCCCTCGGGTGATGGGGACCTGGGCTGTCCTGAGCAGGCACAGAGCTGTGTTGAGCGTGGGGATGGCCGTGTGGAGGTAGCTCAGTGGTCAGGGGTGGTGGGCAGGGAGAGATAACGTGGGAAACTCCCTGCTGCGGGCTGTGGTAACACCCACTTTTGCCTCTGCCAGAAACGTGCAAAAGGCCCAGCTGGGACCCCAGACTCCAGCTGGCACCGGACCGGAAGAATTACAAGAAAAACGAAGAAGTGGTGCTCAGCTGCCCCAAGGATTTCCAGCCATCCTTCACCCGCTTGAGGTGTTTGGGGGAAGACCAGACCATAACCAGCTGGAATCCTTTATACAGAGGCCTATGGCTGGGAAGGGACGGCAGAGGTGACTGGATCCACATTCAGTCCAGGGTGGAGTGCATCGGTAAGGGAGACATCAGGAGGTCTCCTGGCTGGCCTGCTCTACCACAAACCGAATGATTGCTCGTATGCTACCACCTACCCCTTCCCCACCTCCTTGCCCTTTCCCACCCCAATTAACACCCACTCCCACCTCTGCCAGAAACATGCAAAAGGCCCCAGTGGGACCCAAGACTCCAGCTGACACCAGACCAGGAGAATTACAAGAAGAATGAGGAAGTGATGCTGAGCTGCCCTGAGGGTTTCCAGCCATCTTTCAGCCATGTCAAATGTTCAAGCGAAGTCCAGGGCACCAGAGGTGGGAAATCAGTATACAGAGAAGTCTGGCGTGGAAAGGACAGCAGAGGTGACTGGATCCACATTCAAGTCAACGTTGAGTGCATCGGTAAGGGAGGCATCAGGAGGTCTCCTGGCTGCCCAGTTCTGCCCTTCCTGAGCAGGGGAAGGTGGGTCATGCATGCACAGGGGCTCCAGGGGACCTTCTGTGGGGCCTGGGCTAGTGCCAGCATCAGTCCCTGAGGATCACACAGGAAGGTGTGGAGTGCATCGGTAAGGGAGACATCAGGAGGTCTCCTGGCTGGCCTGCTCTACCACAAACCGAATGATTGCTCGTATGCTACCACCTACCCCTTCCCCACCTCCTTGCCCTTTCCCACCCCAATTAACACCCACTCCCACCTCTGCCAGAAACATGCAAAAGGCCCCAGTGGGACCCAAGACTCCAGCTGACACCAGACCAGGAGAATTACAAGAAGAATGAGGAAGTGATGCTGAGCTGCCCTGAGGGTTTCCAGCCATCTTTCAGCCATGTCAAATGTTCAAGCGAAGTCCAGGGCACCAGAGGTGGGAAATCAGTATACAGAGAAGTCTGGCGTGGAAAGGACAGCAGAGGTGACTGGATCCACATTCAAGTCAACGTTGAGTGCATCGGTAAGGGAGGCATCAGGAGGTCTCCTGGCTGCCCAGTTCTGCCCTTCCTGAGCAGGGGAAGGTGGGTCATGCATGCACAGGGGCTCCAGGGGACCTTCTGTGGGGCCTGGGCTAGTGCCAGCATCAGTCCCTGAGGATCACACAGGAAGGGGTTTTGGGATCAAGGTGGGGCCAGTGACCAGAGCTGCCTGTGCCTGGCCAGGGCAGAGCTCCCAGGATGCAGGGCTCCATCCTGCCATTCACAAATGATTGGGAGGTTCCTGGTGTAGGTGCATGGGTGACATGAGACTCACTGAGGGCTTCTGGCAAGAACATGTGGGAGATGCAGCTGGGGGAAGGCCCTTCCTCGGGTGATGGGGACCTGGGCTGTCCCAGGCAGCCTGTACACAGAGACCCGTTATTGAGAAAGGACAGCAGAGGTGTCTGGATCCACATTCAGTCCAAGGTGGAGTGCATTGGTAAGGAAGACATCAGAAGCAGGATGCTACTTTGCAGGGGTGGGATGCTGGGAATGTGCCTGGGTGAGAGTCAGCATAGGAAGGTCATGGTTTTCCCTTGGGTGCTAGTGCCATGAGGTGTGATGACCTGAAAGCATCTCCTGCAAAGGCAGAATGAAATGTGTCCTGTTGTGCTCTCCTGTGGCACCAAAGTAAGACTCAACCACGTAACTTAGAGAGTATAAGGGCAGAAGGACCCCTTTGTTGGTCCTTTTGATCTGTCCTGTAGCCCATATGGGCATACTGTCCTGCACTTCCCCTTGTTCCCCAAAAGGTCATGTCCAGCTTCCGAACATACCATTACCCCCCACACCTCCTGGTTCCCTGCCAGAGAGCTGGAGTTCCAGCCTCTCGCTTTCCCTCCCACTCAGCTGGGTGGGGAGCAGGGCTGTCTGACCGCAGCACCCGTGCAAGGATGGCAGGGGAAGGGAAGGGAAGGAAGTAACTCTCTTGCAATGTTTCCTTTACAGAGGTCCTCCAGGTTGTCTCTGAGAGCTTGGAGATTTCCAGCACCAGCATCAAACTGAACTGGACCTGCAGGCTCCCTGATGCCTGCCAGCACATGCGGGCCA
>JAOXNO010000020.1:12131247-12144539 GCA_028565335.1 Limnodromus scolopaceus
CAGAGAAGTTCACCTGCGTGTGCTACAGCTTCTCTGTTGGTAAGTGGGCTCCTCTTTCCCTGTGCCCAAGGGTTTCTCCTAGATGTTCCCTTTTCCCAGCCTGACCAGTTCCCATGGAGAGAAGCTGGCCAAGTGCAGGAGCTGAGCAATCTTGTTGTCCTTGTTCCATCTTCCTGGAAGTTCTTTGGATCTTGAGGCTGTCTGTGGTGGATGGGCTCTGGGCAACCTAGGGCTACATGGGCAGGTGTGGGACTGATGGCAGCTGGACATGGTGCATCACTGCTGCGATGATCGTATATTGCACCTCAGTCCTGGTGCTCCTCTGGTGCTTGTGCAAACCCAGAAGTATAAACACCTCACCACGCTCTGGGGCAGTCAGGGAGACAGGGATCACACTGGAGGGTGTCACACCAAGCAAGCACCTACTCTTTCTGCACCAGCTTAGCTGTTCTCCAATGCAAAGTCCCGGAGTGGGCAGGGGGGAGTTGAGAGAAGGTGCTTTTTTCCCCATGCCCCTGTGGGATCACCTGGCACCTGGTTCAGACTGTGCAGGAGCCTGAGTCTGGGCTGTGCTGGTTGCAGGGCAGGAGCCGGAGTCTCTGCTGGACAGGATGCCCTTGGTTATAGCAGTAGCACTGGTCATTGCACTCCTGACATTGGTGATTTTGCTCCTCTTCGTGCTCTTCAGGTCTGTATGTGCCTTGCCTCTCCTGCTCTCTGTCAGCACCTTGCACTGCCAGGGGTCGTCCAAGTGGACCCTGAGATGAAGCAAAGTGGGAGGCAGGGCTGTTACGTGGGCAGCAGCCTCTCCTCTGTCTCTGTCTTCTGCTGATCTGTGGGCCTGACTTCTTGTTTTGCAGGCGAAACTACAACCGTTCAAAATCCTCGGAGAACAACAGCACTATCCCCCTGCGAAGGTGTCGAGGAGGTGCGGTATGAGCAGAAGCTTTGCACGCCCTGTCTGTACAGGCTGGCTGTTAAGAGCACAGGCAGAGAGCTTACAGGCCCTTTAAGGTCCTTAAGGGACAAGGGGACCAGAGCTGGCTGGCATGGGCTGGCTGGCATCACCTCCCAGGAGAAAGGGATCTGCATGGGGAGGGACAATCTAGGGTTTGGTGGGGTCCTGACCACCATAATACCAGCTCAGTCCCAGCTGTAGAGCTCCAGGGCCAGCCATCACGTGCCTGCTAAACTCCCAGCCCTGTGGTCTCCGTAGGTGTGTGCAAGCTGAACACGCAGATCCCAGTGGAGGAGCTGCTGGAGGCTCTGAAGAGGTTTAAGAGGGCAGAAATAGAGGCAGAGCAGGCAGAGGATGAATCAGTCGACAGGCATGGTGCTGGGCGTCTGAGAGAGTATCAGGTCTGGTCTAGCTTTCCTTTCCCACCTGGCTGCCCTGTCCACCCAGCCCTCACCCCTTGGGTGTATGATGCCCAAGAGGTGCAGTTGGCCTTGGCCAGCCCCAGAGCACACACCAATGCATAGAGGGCTTGTCTTCTTCCTCTGCAGCAACTGTCCTCCACTTTGCTCCATCCCTGCAATGCCGGGAAGGAGCTGTGCAACCAGAGCAAGAACCGCTACAACAACATCATCCCGTGTAAGCAGAGCTCTCCAGGGTTTGGCACAGGCACTTGGGGGTGGTTGGGCGGTACAGGGTGCTGGGCTGGAGCAGGTGCCCTTCCAGCTATCCAGCAGTGCTGAGCCCCTCGTCTCATCCTCTGTGGCCACCGAAACCTGGAGGAATTTTCCAAAATCCTCATGTTGGCTCCACTGTTCTATGTCCAGTTGGAGAACCCTGGTTCTGCTCCTCAAATCTCCCTGCAAGCTTAACCATTCATCATTGTGTTCCTGTTCCTGCTGTTAGTCATTGCTGAACGCTGCTGTATCCCATCCAGAGGTGGCAATTATTCCAGTGGGAAAGCAGAGGGAATGGCCCAACGTCTATCAAAAATTAAAGGTCCTTTGGGCCCCACATGTTATGTGGCCCCAAATGGCTTTTGGCCATTTCATTAACAGCCTTCCCTGAAAACCATGTTGCATCTCCCGCTGTGCCATATCACCTTTTGTCTCGTTAGCTGTTCTTTACCTCTGAAAATGTCCTGAGGCCTGCAGTGCTGCTGAGGAGGGAGTGGACAGTCCCGGACTTTCCTAAATTACATCCCCCTCCTTTTATCACTGCCTCAAAGAGACAGTCCACCGACTCCCACCTCCCTTCTCTTTCAGACGATCACTGCCGTGTGGTGTTGCAGCCCACTGACACGGGGAACGGCTACATCAATGCCAGCTACGTGGATGTAGGTAGTGAAGGAAACAGGAGAGAAGTGCCTGGGCAGGGTAGGAGAGGTGCCTGGCTGCCCTGGGTGAGGACAATCCTGCTTATGTGGGTGGCGCCAAGGTCTGGCACTTGCTGCCCTCAGGTCCTGGTAGATCTTGGGATATCGCTTTCCTTGTATCCTCTGAGCTGCTGGGAGTACTGTGGGCTTATGTGCACTTCTCATCTCTAACAAAAAGGGACCTGTGTGAGGGGACAGGAGCTGAGGTGCAGCCCCTGGGTACCCACTCTCCGAGCTGACCAGGAGTGGTGTTGTGGGATAAACTTTGCAGGGGGTCTGTGGTCTCTAGTGCCTGTGGGAATGGGTCCTTTATTTAATTTCCCATTAAATGTTTAACCTGTGTGATTGGAGCTGTTTGAACCTCTCCCCACAGAGCTACCGGAGTCCACGCTTCTTCATTGCAGCTCAAGGTAGGTGCTCCCAGCCCTCATGCTCAGGAGATGCTGGTCGCTGCCCTGAGCGCTGGGGGGAGTGGGGAACTGGGATAGCAACCTAGGAGCTGTTAATGGCCCTGTCCAAGCCCTGTACATCCTGGGCCTCTGCCTTGGATGGTGGTTATGGCTGCAGCAGGACATGGAAGGCCTCAGTGAAAGTTTGGCAGGAGCCGCCTGGAGCTGGATCCTGCACTGCCCAGGCTGTGGAGATGGTCCTTCCACCCACAAGCCTGGTTTGTTGCTTTTGGTGGCTGGTGGGACAGGGACAAACCTGCAAATGCCTGACATGTCTGTGCTCCATGCACTCAGAGACAGGCTCCTTCCAATGGTGCAAAGCCGGGATGGGTTAGTCTGCTCTGTGCAGCGTGTGGTGAGGAGGTCCTAGGCTCCTTGTAGAACTGCAGAAATGTTATTCAGGAAACAGGATCCTAAACGTGGGAGCAGCTCGGGGTCATCTTGAGGGTCTGGATGGGGAAGCCCCAGAAGCAGCAGTGAATCCCTGATGTATCCTGGGCTCACCTGCCCTCCCTCTTCCTTGTCCCAGTTTCTAACATGGGTGTTGAAGCCAAGGTGCCCAGTACCCCCTGCCAGGTGCTGCTGTGCCAAGGCTGTTAGTCCCCCAGCAGAGGGAAGCCCAGGGCTGCTCATAGCCTGGGAATGTCTGAGCTGTACCTGTGAGCAGTTACAGCCCCACAGCCTGAACACTAGCTTAGAGGTCTCCTCTTCCTCCCCAAGGCCCCTTGCCCGGGACAGTGGTGGATTTCTGGCAGATGGTCTGGCAGGAGAAGATCTCAGTCATTGTGATGCTGACGGGCTTAGTGGAACAGAACAAGGTAGAGAAACCAGCTTGGGCATCCCCAGAGCCCAGGCTTCCTTGCCTGCTGTGCTTTGCTTTGCTCTCAGCGCAGCTGTCAATGAGGGCAGAGAGCAGCTCCGCACCACTGCTGGCCTGCAACACTCCCCTCATGAGTTTGCTGGTGCTTAGCAGTCTTGCATTTGACAGACCAAATGCGAACAGTATTGGCCAGAACAAGAGCAGGTCTACGGGGACTTCACCGTGACACTCAACAACACCAGGACCACCACAGGCCTTGTCACACGCATCTTCTGCCTGCATAAGGTAAGCCTGGGTTGTAGCTGAGAAGGGGATGAAGGATGTTTTTGGGTTTCAGCAGCTGGTGGGAGCTGTCATCCAATAAACCATATGGGAACCCTGTCTGGTCTCCAGCAGTGGCAGGTCAGCATTGCTGTCACTGGATGCCATGCCAGGGCATCATGCCCAGGTTTCTGTGCCAGGTAAAGGCAATTGGTCAGCTCCAGTGGTCACCCCAGCTGAGTCTGGACTGATGATGCACGTGGGCAGATCATGCATCATTGAGGGCTTTGATAAGGGGATCACGAAGCATATAAAGCACTTAAAGGGTATAAAATGGCATGTCTGTACATCCAGGATGATAGGACAGGTGCCTGCCTGTCACCTGGGCCAATATGAAGTAGGTCTACACTGAAGCTCCGTGGCAACTTGCAGTTCCTAAACCTGAACAGATAGTTCATGGTTTAAGGTAACTTACACAATGACATTTCTCAAGATGGGTACCTCTGCTGGTTATACCTCAGACAATGAGCAGGAATTGAAGGAGCTGCAAGGAGGGGGAAACAGGTACAATATAAAGAAAATGTAGTTATGCAGGTTCTTGTATTTTCTTGTTGTGCCCAGAGCAAAATCTAGCTGAAAGGTAAGGCTCTGAGAGCACATGATGGAGGGACATAACAGTTCATTGGTACAGGACAAGTGAACAGGAATTTTAGGACAACTACGTGATGGTATCAAAATCATTTCAGTGCAGTATCAGCCTTAGGAAATACCTTATTTGGGGAACCAGGGCTTTTTGATCACTATAGACACGTTCTATGCTGTAATTTATTTATTTTTTTTCCTCTGGGGCACAAGCTGCTTTTACTGCTCTGAATTCAGTGTTCACAGCATGGGTAAGCAGAGCACAAAGCGAATCGTGTGGCAGTGAGCTGGATGAATTTGCCCTTTGCTGTCTGATGAGCTATAGTGGAGCCGTCATGGTGGGGGGAACACTGTGCGCTGGTGTGGTGCCCCCCTGAAGTGGTTTCATCCCCTGCTCCCTACTTGTTGGCATGCAATTACTTCACGCAGCTTTCTAGGTTAGTTCCTGCTCTCAGCCATGTCCGTCTCTTTGTAGGCGGGCTGTGCTCTCCCAAGAGTGGTGGAGCAGTTTCATTACCTGCTGTGGCCAGACCACGGGGTCCCCAGAAACCCTGCCCAGCTCCTGTGGCTAGTGGAGGTGGTGAACAAGAGGGGGTTGGAAGCACCTGCTGGACCTGTGCTGGTGCACTGCAGGTACTGGGCTGGGAGGGTTTGGGTGCCGGCACAAGGCTATCCAGGGCAGCACTGACCCCCCAATTTTCTGTGTCCTCAGCGCAGGGATCGGGCGGACAGGTACCTTCATTGCCCTGGACTTGCTCCTGAAGATGGGGAAGGCTGAGGGGAAAGTGGATGTGTTTCACTGCGTGCAGAGGCTGCGGGAGCAGCGGGTCAGCATGGTGCAGACCAAGGTGAGGAGAGTTACATGCTCCCTGCATGCTGTTGGGCTGCAGATATGCTTCCCAACCTTCCCAGGGATGTGGCGTGCAAAGCCACACTGGCCACGCCACTCACGGTCTAGTCACAGGAACTGGAGCTGCTGGGTGGTGGAGACTGCAGGATCTCATTTTCAATGCTGAGTCCAAACCCAGACCCTCTGAGGTGCCAGCAGCGTTCATGCACACCAGTCATCCTAGTATAGAAAGGCTGTCTTGTAGGCAAGCTTGTCTTTGACAGGCTGAGAAAGTTGGGGTCGTTCAGCCTGGAGAAAAGAAGGCTTCAGGGAGACCTTATAGCCCCTTCCAGTACCTAAAGGGGGCCTACAAGAGAGATGGGGAGGGACTCTTGATTAAGGAGGAATCAAGAACCTTGTAGCAATAGGAAGGAGGATAATGGTTTTAAACTGAAAGAGGGGAGATTTAGATTAGATATTAGGAAGAAATTCTTTACTGTGAGGGTGGCGAGACACTGGAACAGGTTGACCAGAGAAGCTGTGGATGCCCCATCGCTGGAGGTGTTCAAGGCCAGGATGAATGGGGCTTTGAGCAACCTGGTCTAGTGGGAGGTGTCCCTGTCCATGGCAGGGGGGTTGGAACTCGATGATCTTTAAGGTGCCTTCCAACTCTAACCATTCTATGATTCTGTGGTAGGAGCATGAACGAGAGTCCTCATGTCCTTCAGGCTTTCAGGATATCTACCCTCAGGGCATCTGCTGGGCAGCAGTGTCCTGGCCAAGGGACTGTATTCCCACGGTGTGCTCAGCACTGGGGCCCTGTAGAGGAAACTAGGTTGGGCAGGACCATCCAGCTTCTTGTAGGAGGACTCAATGAGTTCACTCATTTTCTGGATTTCCTTCCCCTGAGAAGGGGTCTGGTCTGAGAGGGAGCATTAAACCACAGGAAGATGGTCTTGTCTGGGTTGTTGCAGTTCCTGGCTGTTTCTCAGAGCAGACCTGCCTGCACTGAGAGTTGTTTGGCATTAGGGGCCCACAGTAGTAAGGTGAAGGATGAACCTGGCTCATTCCTGGCACAGGTCGATGCCAATGAGCTCGTGGCCTGGAGTCCCAGGGGTCCTCATGGAGCTGCTCCAGGCTGTGCAGCTGATCCATGTCCTCACACAGGAGCAGTACATCTTCTTGTACGAGGTGCTGCTGGAAGGCTTCCTCTGTGGCAGCACCGCGATCCCAGTGGAGAACTTCGCCAGCCATGTCCGCTGCCTTCGAGAAGCTGAGACCTCAAGGCACAACAATGTCCTGGAGAAGGAGTTCAAGGTATGACCAGGATCTGTTGCGCTGAGTCTGGTGTTGTGGGGGGCTGGTCTGCGGTGCCTCCCCGCTACTGCTCCCCTCTTCCCAGCTGTGGGATGGGATGGGGGAGCATTTCTTTGGGGTGCATAAAGAAAGGGAGGAGCTGACAGACAGGACTTGTTTGGCTGAATCGTCCCTGCAGAACCTGCAGAAGTTTTCTGAGTTGTTCCAGCTCTTGCCATGCAGAGAAGCGGAGAAGCCCAGCAACCAGCCCAAGAACCGCAAGCCAGGGATTCTGCCAGGTACCAGGGGCAGGGCTGGGCAGCCCCTTGCTCTGTGGTCCACCACCCGAGAGCAGTGTGTGGGGATGATGCTGCCCTGGTACTCCCCTCCCCATCACTATGCCACTTGCAGGTTCTTCCCAGGGTCCAACTGTCATTTTCTCATTGGCAAAAAGTACAGGTTAGGCTGTTCCCTCCATGGAAGCAAGACCCCCATCCCTGTTTCCTTCTGGGCTTCCTGGAGGCATGCGTTCATAGGGTACACCTGGGATAAACACATCTGGGTCTAATCTCTCCTAGTGGAGGATCCCATATGCGGCATCAGGGAGCAATAAGGAGGGTGGTGCTGCTGTACCTCCATGGGGTTTTGGACACCCTGTGTCAGGCTGTCCTGAGCTGCATGGCCATGGAGCTGGTGGTGCCTGCTCACTCGAGCCTCCCCAGCCCTTGCTGCGGGGAACCACGCTGACCCCCACCCCAGCTTGCAGGGAAAGCCCCGTGCCTCTGTGCGGGGAGAGGATGGCTCATCAGTTCTCTCTCTGCCCCTTGCAGCTGATTCCTACCGGCCCATCCTGATGTCCTCGCTGAATGCAGAGGGATCGCCGGGGTACATCAACGCCGTGTTTGCCAATGTAAGAGTCCCGGTGTGGGGTGGGGAGCTGCTGAGAGCGGCAGAGACACCCCTGGGGCACCACTGCACCCTGGTTGGAGGTGCCCCAGCCCTGGGGCTTCTTCGCAGTGACTACTTCCCGGCTGCTGGGTCCCTGCTGCCAGGAGGTGGCCCCCGTGATCAGCCTAAGCCCTGCCTGCACAGCAGGGCTGATGGCTTCTGCCTGCTGGGAGCAGAGACCGGGTGTGATGAGCTCAGAGAGAGCAGCAGGGTGCGAGCAGGACTGGGGTGCCCTGCGTCCCCTCCGGCTTGCAGAGCCCTGGCCGCAGGGAGGCAGGGAGCCATTCCCGCTGCCGGAGAGGGTCTCCGGGGGGTGGATTGTGTGACCTCGTCCCCCAGCGCGCCGGTCGGTGTGTTTTGCAGACTTACACCGAGGACGACAGGCTCGTGGTCACCCAGCTGCCTTTCCTCAGCACGCTGGTGGACTTCTGGGCTCTGGTCTGGGATTACACCTGCACGTCGGTGGTTGTCCTGAACCGGCTGGAGGAGCTGGACAAGGTCAGCAGCCCACAGAAGTCCTCCCCTCTCCTGTCTCCCTGCGTGGCTCTTTCTGCCTTTGCCCACACACAGCTCTTCTCACAAGAGCCCAGGTTGCCCGCTGCAAGCTTGTGGGCTCCACCTGGGACACGCCTGAAGACATTCCCAGCACCACGGCACTACAGCAGTGGGGTGTCCCCAGTCTCACAGCAAGGGAGCATCCCTCAGGTTTTGCTTACCCCTTCCCAGGTGTCCTCTTTTACGGGAGTGTTATTTTTCTGGTTGCAGCACCGTGAGTTGGTCCCCAGCAAATGGCAGACAGAGCACCCACATGAGAACTGCGGCTTATGGGCTAGTGTCATCACACCCATGCGAGGTGCTGAGTTCTGCCACACGTAGGTGGGGGATGTGTGTGATCATGCGTGTCTCCTCTCCAGACATACGTGGAGTTCTGGCCCACCCAGGGTGAAGTTGCCTATGGCCGTTTCCATGTGCACCTGATCTCAGAGGAGCCCAGAGATGACTTCACAGCCTGGACACTTGCCCTCACCAACAGGCAGCAGGTGGGCTCTTTGCACAGTGAGGGAAAAGTCCTTTAAGATCAGCCTTTGCAAGAACTGGAAGGACGCGCTGGGCTCCAGCATGAGCAGGCTTTGATTTGGGGTCAAAGTCACAGCTAGGGATGGCAGGGGCCACACCAGTCAGAGGGATCTGATGGGGTCCTGGAAGGGCACTGCCCAGAGCAGGACCTTTTGCCTTGGGAGAGAGGTTAGCCCCAAGAGGGTGCAGCTGGAGACAGAGGTACAAGGCAGACATACATTTCTAAGTTGGAGGACAGCAGATGTGGATAGAGTTTGTGCATCTCAGTGGTGGTTCGTGGATGGGGACAGCTATCACAGGTAGCTGAATGCTTGGCTGGTATCAATGTGAGCTGCATCTGGTGCTCAGCTCTTATTTTGTGCTCCACCAATCTCAGAGCACTCAATGGAAAAGAGCAAAGTCTGGCACTGGGCCATCCCACCATGAAGCTGCTCCTTTGATCCATTGTGCATGACTGAGCCAGGACTGACACACGTTCTCCTTCCCTTCCCTCCATGAAGCCAATGGCTTTCTTCTCTGTCCAGCCCACTGTCTTTCCTCTCCACTAGCCCAAGAAATCTGCACTGGAAGTCCGGTTCTGGCAACTGAAAAACTGGCCCATTCAGCAACGTCTTCCCCCGCACCCTGCCACCATCATCAGCCTGCTAGGGAAGGTGGAGACACACCATCGCCAAAGCCAAAATGGACATATCCTTGTGACCTGCTGGTGAGTAATGTCTCTCAGAAGAGCAGCTGTGGCACCGAGCTCACTCAGCTCAGGCTGCGTCAGTGAACTTGGGTCACAGCTCCATCTTGGGTGGACTTATGGACATGAATTCGGCTGTGTTCAGGGAAAAAGACTTCCCTGGGGAGGCTGGCTGCGTGCAGGATCTGTGGACAAGACCATCCTGAGAGCCTGCATAGCTAATGGGACACTTCTGAGGCTCAGCACTGCCAGGTGATCCTAGGACAGGTGACTTTCCCCTTACTCTCTTCTGCAGCGATGGTGCCAGCCGGAGCGGAATCTTCTGTGCTGCAAGTTTTTTGTGTGAGCAGATCCAAAGTGAGGGGCTGGTAGATGTATCCCAGGCTGTGAGGACGCTGAAGAGGCGGCGGAAACAGCTGATTAAAGATGTGGTAGGTATTGACTTCAAACTCAGGCAGGAAGGCAACACCAAAGCAAAAGCCACAGCCTGGACTGTCCCAGCAGCTGCTCTTGGGCCAGAAGGGGCAGATGAGACCTCTGAAAGCCCTGTTTTCTGCCACTGGAACATGCCCATTCACTCAGGAGCACATGTTGCAGAGGCATCCTGTGGGCTGAGTTGTCCCTATCTGGTCCACCTAGCCTGCTCAGCAGGTCTGGGGGGTGCAGTGGTGGATGCTCAGGTGCCTGTCCTACACCCACCTCACCACCCAGTCTGGGTGCTAGAGGCCATCATAGGGTGAGCGCCCTGGATGGAAGTTGGTTGCAGCTGTGTCCTACCATGGATGCTGGCTCTCCTCCCAAGACCAGATGGCTCCAGCGTTGGGCTCCAGCTCTTAGCTACTGGAGCGCATGCCTGTAATTCCTCAGTGGTGGAAGGTGGGCTCCAACTGGGAGGAGGAAAGTGGGTGGTACCTGCACCTGGCTTGCTCAGGAAGCTATTGTCAACCAAGGCTGGCCTTCCACTGCAGGTGTTGGTGTAACCAGGTTCTCACATACACCTTTCTGTCCACAGGAGCAGTATGGGCTCTGCTATGAACTAGCCCTCAGTTACTTGAATTCATTTGAAACCTATGGAAATTTCAAGTAGAGGCATGGCCACAGCCCATCTCTGGCCAGGACTTTGACTCTCTTGACAGCCTTCCATCAGTCACAGTGGAAGCCAGAAGAATCAAGAGGGGCATGCGCAGCTCCAAGATGCTTAACTCCCATGAAAAGCCACCCCAAGTGTCCTCTGCGGCTGAAGATCACAGGCTGGACTGTCTCCAAACTGTGGTCAGGCTTTGAAGAGGGAACCTGGCCCTTTGTCCAGAGTTTGCGCAGGAACTTACCTGGAATTACAGCCTGAGTACGCAGATCAGAGCAGAGGCACCAGGACTTGACTCTGCCGGCGATGAAGAGAACCAGCTGTCCTATCCGGGCTCCCTTGCACCTTCAGGCAGCCTCAGGGCAAGTGGGGTAGCTCCACCAGCACCCAAACTGTGTTTAGCCAAGGGAGCATCACTGTAAGATCCGCGAGGCTCAGAAGCACAGGCTATCTGTCCTACTTTGAGAGAAGCATGAAGCCCAAGGCCAACAAAAGCCAAAGGAGGGACAATCCATAGTCCCATAGTGCTAGCCTGGTCCTTCCCACCCGACACAATCCCTTCCTGGTGTTCCATCTGCCTGATGCTGATGCAGGTGCCACAGCCCTGCCAGCTCCAGAGAGGTTCCCTCACCAGCCTGTCTGACTCCACCATGGAAATCCCTGGTTGTAGCAGCTCAACTCAGATGTGCTGGATGTTGTTACAGAAGGCTGCTGCACCACGGAGACTAGTTCTGCCTTTGCTGCTCAAGGGCAAGGGGTATCAGAGCCAGGACTGACCCCATGGCTCTGTTCTGTGCCTCACCAATAAAGACTCTGTGCTGTGGCCATGGTGGTGGTGACCTCTTCTCTTTTCTTCCAGGTTTGACCTGACACGGGGCCTGAAAAGGAGTTGAGAGCACACAGGTCCCTCAGCTCTGGTCATAGCATGGGCATAGAACACACTCCTGCCCAAGATGTGTGTTGATGGACATCTCCTTTCACTC
Organism: Limnodromus scolopaceus; assembly: GCA_028565335.1. NCBI lineage: Eukaryota > Metazoa > Chordata > Aves > Charadriiformes > Scolopacidae > Limnodromus > Limnodromus scolopaceus. Next base: position 12,142,652 of record JAOXNO010000020.1, read on the forward strand.
ATTCCCACCAGGCACCCCATCCAAACTCATGTGGGAGCTGCCCAGCACAGCCCTGGGGGTTGTAAAGGCAGTCCCCAGCACCACCCGGGGACTCGGGGTAAGAGCAGCCCTGCTCATGGCCTCCCCTCAACAAGGTGCAGTTAGCTCCCTGCAGGATGATGTGACCCCACAAGGGCAATGAGGGGACCAGGAAGGAGCTGTAGAGGGGTGGGCAGCCCCCTCCTCTAAACCACAAGCCTTTATTGGTTGTCCAGCCAGAGCAGGCAGAGTCACAAAGTCAGCCTGGTCAGGCCAACCTCCAGCAGAGCCCAGAGTTTGGCTGAATACCAGCAGACAAACCAGGGAGAGAGGATGGGAACCCAGGACATGGAAGGAGCACGAACTTTCCCTCAGCCTGAGCCTGTGTGAGTCAGGCACTGGGAAACCTGCTGTACAGTTCCTGCTTCCAGGAAAGTAAAAATTAAAGCAAAGCCTAAAAAACCAAGTAACTACAGAAAGTGACACTCAAAGGCCTTAAGACAGCAGTAAATGAAAGCTGGGAGGTGACAGCAGTGAGGAAATAAAAAGCTCTCAATCCTCCTTGCTGTGCTGAATTGGATGGGATGCCAGAGCTGCTGACAGTCACAGGAGAGCCAGGGGGCCTGGCAGGCATCAGCACTGAGCTGGGGTCATCCTCCCCATCTTCTCTGCTCCCTCTGAATATCTCCTGTGGTCATGGACAAGGGCTGGAGTGACTGATCTCCAACCTGGCCACCTTTACCTGTGGAGAGGAAGGGTACCCAGTGCAGAGGCTGCTGCCTGCCCTGGGCAGTGTGGGCAGCTCACACCACCACCACTGCCTGCACACGTGAGTGTCTGAGACAGGCTGGAGCACAGGGCAGTGCCTGGAACAGCCTGACACCTTCATCCCAGCTCTGCCCAACCACAGGTGCCCGCTGGTTCCCAGGTGAGAGCATCAGTCCATCAGTCTGACCCTTCTGAGACCCCTCCCAGCAGATCTCTTCCTTGGGGGGGATGAAAAGGCTGTGGGTCCCTCAAAGGCATGAACCATGAGCCACCCTTTGGGGTGCCCATGTCTGCTCGCCCCTGCCCCTGCTCTAGGCTAGGAACACTGCCTGAAGCCACATGCTGCCATGTGGGGCTTAGTGGGAAGAGCCATCCTGACCATCCCCAGCACCACAGGGCTGGGGCAAATGGAGAGATGGGTCAGTGAAGAGAATGAGCAGATGTTTTGCCTGAGGGTCAAGCTCTCCTGGGAGATCTCTGCTCTCCTCCCAGTGCCAGCCAGCCCTACAGTCCCTTCTGTGATGGTGGCCCAGGGAATTGCATTTTCCTACCTCTTTAATTATCCTCCTTAGCTTTACTGGGAAAAGACTTCCTTTTCCTGGAAAGGTAAAAGGAATTCCTTAGTAAGACACTGGTGTGGACCATGGCCCTGCAGAACCTGTCCCCTTGCTACTCACCTGGAAAGCATGAACCACAGGATCCCGGCAGACAGGAGAAGGAGTACCAAAAGCACAACAACCCCGATCACAGTCCCACGCCATGGGGCTGAATGCTGCCCTGCATCTAACACAACCAGGATTGAGTGCTGCCACCTGGGCCACATGCTGGCAATAGCACCAACGATGGTAAAGGGCATGTGCAAGTGTGTAGATGTGTGTCTTGGCTTAGGTTTCTTCTGGGTTGGAGGATTGCCCCATGTATGAGAAACAAAAGGTTTCCTTTGCCCCCGGAGACCTCACAGCTCCTGCGCTTGGCCAGCTCCTCTCCATGGGAACTGGCCAGGCTGGGAAAAGGGAACATCTAGAAGAAACCCTTGGGCACAGGGAAAGAGGAGCCCACTTACCAACAGAGAAGCTGTAGCACACGCAGGTGAACTTCTCTG